>OV049855.1:10587372-11187372 GCA_920104075.1 Melanargia galathea
AACAGGGCGTCCATCGTTATCATGGTAAGTGCAATGTGTTTAGATGATCATCGTCATCATTATCATTATCATCATCCCATTACCGGCCCCACTAAAGGACACGGATCTCCTCTCAGAATGAGATGGTTTTAGGACGTACGTCCCCTATGCTGGCCGAATGCGGATTGTTAGACTTCACACGCCTTTGAGAACATTGAGCTGCTGCAACCGAACATTAAGAACTCAGTTTTTTTTTAATATTTTGATCACTTTAGACGATTGAGCCATCGAGCAGAGCATTCGAACACCTTGGGACAACTTGCTAATGAAAGATTTTATATTATTTAAGAACAATTTAGTATAGCCGATTAAAATCCACTACCGAAAATTCAATTCAATGCATTGCTGTATACTATTCACAGATTCAGAACTACCTAGACAAATGCTGGGTGTGCACCAAGAACCTGCCGGATGAACTGGAAGAGCTGTCAGTGTGGTCGTTCGAGTCGCACGACAGCCCGTCCCTGATGACGCTAGAGCTGGGCATGCACAACGTGGACATGGAGGGGACGCAGCTGTTGTCCCTGTACTGTCCCTTCTGGATGCTGAACAAGACCGGCTTCACGATTTGCTATAGGGTGAGTACACGATGTTTTGTTGTACCAATCTTCATTTATATATTTTTTTACAGATAAGACTAAAGGTGCATACAAACTTTGGTGTCGTGTCGTTATGTGTTGTGATGCTGCAGAAGGCGATAGGAGTCATTTTTACCTGACTACGGGACGGGAGGGTATAATTGGCGTTTGTATGTTTAATGGTTCGTTGTCATTATTGCTAGACTACTCATTACGATCTTATTTTTGGTACAGTTGGCTTCGTCTTAGCGGTTCGACTGTCATAGGTTATATGACGTCATGACAAATTCAATACGGCGCCTATGACAAATAAAACTATGTCAAGAAAAAACAGATTTATCTATTTTGGTAGCAAACGAAAGATTTAATTTTGTAGAATTTACACAGTGAAAATATATAATTTGTACATTAAAATATACATTACATAATATACAAGAAATAGTCAGATTTTAGTTTAGAACTTTGCCTTGTACTATATGAAGCACAAGACAAAGTTCAAAAACTAAAATCCATAAATATACTTTGTGGTAGCATTTTGGTGCGCTCACGATCGATTGGTCTGTCGTCACGCTATATTGCGTAGCGAGCTGCGTCACACAACGACACAGTAGTTTGTTTGCACCTTTATACCCATATATCGCGTATCGATCTACAAACGTGTGATTTCTTCGACTTTGAATCACCGGAAACTACCGACAAAACCGTACGGCAAGCTAATATGCAATCCAGTTATAAGTGAATGGTTTGTATGTTATGTTGTTATAAAGGGTATACTAATAACAATAATCTACTCATCGTTATTTTGTAGAATATTATGTATTGTATATTCGAACATTTTGGTAGAAAAGTGACTAACAAAATCGAAAATTCATATCATCTTTTCTACGAAAACATGAATAATGTTCATATGTTTCTATACTATCACAATCTTTATCACAATATGGCAATACAGTGAATAAAAGTTCTAAGAATGAAATACTTAGAAATATATTGTAAATTGCAATCTTGGAAGCTTTGTGAACTGAACAAAGTTTACAAATTGAAAAATAATTTCCAATGGCACATTCATTTGTGGTGCTGTCTTTTCTGAACTCAGGTACAATAAAAAAACTTAAGTAATTTAACTTTTGTTTGTAAATCATAATTTCACTGAGAATTGCTAACGGTAGTGTAATGTTTTGTATGATTAAAATACACGAACTGCTTGTTCGTATTAAGTATTATGATGGTATAGATATTGCGTAGTTGATTGTGGTTGTCCATATATATAAGTCCGTTGAATTCAAATTGCATAATATAATGCTTACAGAAATCAAAGAAACCAGAAAAAGATTCCAGTACACCCAACAAGGTACCTTTAAGATGGATATCACGTTTACACACTAGTGTTTATTATTTGGCCGGCATCCTTGTTATTAATTTTCTGTAATTAAACTAATTGGCTTAAAAAACTATAACTTTAACAATCGTCTGTAATACTGCATAGTTACAGATTTATTTTTTTTGGTTTCGAATTTATTTACAATATTTCTGGTGCATCGGTATACATTCTCGCCTTATTTACTAAAATATAGTTCCTAAAAAAGCTTAGTTAATTGATAAACATTAATAGCCAGCAAGATTCTTCATTGTAAGTTTATTTTCTAGTTTGGGTTAATATAATTTAGATTTGTTCAACATCACAATATCTTAGCATTTATATTAGAGTACCCATATATCTATATTGCAGATAAAACATTCTCGTTGCAGTAAATTTATACGCCATACTTCGTGTTTGCCGGTGAGTGCAAACAAATTATACACAAATATGATGGGGGAATTATTTTAGCTAGAAATAGGCATCCCATAGCCTTGCACACAAATGTTTATGTTGGGCATATAGCAGGGGTTGTATGTTATATTATATGTATGGCGATTCCATTTTGTGGTTCACAATAGGGGCTTGCCTCTCGAGTCGTGATGTTCCCCATAGACTGAAAAGCTTTTTTAATACATCATATTGTATTAGTTATCTGTAATTGCATGTGTTGCATGTATATTTTTTATTTTATCAAGTGCTTATTCTAAACTCAAAAATTGCATACACTTCTATCTTGGTCTAAGGAATAATTACGCTTAAACGTAGTATTTTATTGATAAGAAAAAAAATTTCAAAAACTTGTAAGTACCGGTAATCGAAATTATAAATTCAATTTTTCTGCTTCTGGCTTTGTGACGTCGCAATAAATAAAAATTATTATACAAGAACTATAGAAGAGTTATTTAATTATAGGTTTTAAGTTTTACACATTAAAGTAGCTTATGTCCGCGACTTCGTCTGCATTTTAATCCTGGGGGAAACTTTGATTTTCTGGAATAAAAAGATTATAGGATGTAAGCTATCTTTATGCGAAAGTTCATCAAGATCAGTTCAGCGGTTAGAGCGTGCAAAGGTTAACATAATATGTACTGACAGATCGACAAATTCTCTCATTTATAATATTAGTATGATTATCTGTCCATTTTAAATTCCAATGCTTAACGATGTTGATAACACTCAATATAAAAATTCCTTATATCGCCGAGCTTTTTTCACGTATTTTATATTGCATTCTTTAAAACTACTAATTTAAAATAGTCTGTTATATTAATATGAAACAAAACTATAATAACAGAATAACAAACACTGAATTTAGCAGAGCATTGCCATGTTACTACCAACATGAACTATCAACATGTTAGCCCCGCATTATAACAGCGTGGCGGATCTGAGCTCTAAATCCTTCTCTCCTCTGAGAGGCCTGTGCCCAGCTGTGGGACGTTGAATAAGGCTGTAGTTGGTGGTGGTGGTGGTCAACATGTTACACAATATAATTATATATATTATTGTATTTATAGAATGCCGATGAAACTGGCAATGTTATCTTCCACCCGAAAGACTACAAGGAGCCGATACTGTTCTCGTTCCGTGCAAAGAATTTCTTCGGCAAGAAGAAGGCGGCGATCCGAGTCGAGTTCGGAGAGTGGTCCGATAAGTTCTCTCTGGACGTGCCCGGAAGCTCTGGAGTCATCACGTGCAAGAACGAGGGCAGAACTTATCAGGTTACTATACAGGGTATAAGGAGACCGCTTCCGAAAACTTAGCGCTATTGTTATACTACCTAAACACAATTCAATTTCAATAACCATTTACCTTATAGCGTAGGTATCGCGCGCGTTGCGTTACCTACGCTAGAGGTCAAGGTAACGCAACGTTCGTTGACTCACAGACTCACAAACCTAACTTCTTAGTGTAGATTAGTGCAGATAGTACATCTTCATCCGCTATTGGTTGTTCCATACGCGTTATGATGGCTTCCCCTGTGATGAACGAGATAGTCATTATTGAGTCTCTTGTTGTTGTATTCCAAATCTAAACTTAAAGCAGCATGGCCGATTTTTCATTGGTGTCTACAATCGTTTTTAATCGGCGAGATTCCTCCTTTTTGCGCTAACGAATATTGTCCATGTAACTTGTATTTTTGTGGTCTTACTCATTATTCTTTAATCTTCTCATGGCTGACGTTAATTAATATTATTAGACATGTTCACATTTTAGGTGGCAGTGACGAATCAGCTGACATTCAACAGTTTGACGAAGATGGTTATATTCACGCCGTACTTCCTGATCCTCAACGAATGCCCGTTCCCGATTCAGTACCAAGAGCTTCACAGATCGGGAGATCCCTGGCAAGAGGCAAGATATTATTTGTATTATTTACTATAACAGACTTGGGACCCCAACCTCTATCGGTTCTTTAAGTACGAAGAACCGATGTGCCGTCCACCCCACATCCATTACCACAGGTATAATATATACCGTATGAGTGAGCGGGACACAGTACGTTTGAAGAGCTAATCAGTGCTTACGAACGATCCCCACGCCCTTCCCGCGACCCTCTCACCACCCCGAGATACCTCATTTTCGACTTCTGCGCATTGAAGGTCAGCGCTAGACTTATTTGTCGTGACTTGTAACCCGTTGAACTGTGTTCTTCTACGGATCTTCTCATTTCTGATTAGATGATTGAGTAAACGAGAACTAGTAGAGAAATTCTCTTTGACGTGTCGGAAGGGTGAACTCGCACTAGATAGATGGTGCATATAATTGTTGGCAAATCACTACTAGTTGGACAACGGACAAAATACATTGAAAAAGTCGCAGAGAGCTGCCGGGATACAAACGGAGCGAGACCGCGACGTGTGGGAAGTCCCTACACTAGATCTATATCCGGCAGTGACGAGGAGGACGCTAATAGACGAAGGGACCTTTCAGATAGACCGGCGCGGAGAGCAGAGCAAATTTTAATTGCATTTAAAATAGAATCTTAAGACATTGAAATAAGCTTTATTTTTATATTTTATCTCTTTTATGATAAGAGAATGCTCGAGGATGCTCCCAATACGCTCGGTGTGAAATATTAAGAGCAGCCGCTCGGCTGCTCGTCGAGCCCGTCGGCTGCTCCATGCTCGTGCTCTTCCGCGCTCGAGCATCCGACCGGCTCCGTTCGCGTGCTCTTTCATGCTCGCGCAGCCGACCGTAGGCCGAATTGCTCTGCCGTCCGGCCCAAGAGCGTACGCTCGGCTCCGAACGCATCCGCGTGTTCGTTCACACAGACCGGCGCGGAGAGCAGAGCAAATTTGAACGGCCGGTCTGTGAAATAAAAAATACTCTCCGACGCTCTCCGCGCCGGTCTATCTGAACGGTCCCTTAGGGCCTGTTTCACCACCTTCCGATAAGTCTGGCACTTATATATACTATATATATACTTATAGCCTAAACTTACGTTTAGTAAGTTGACGTCAAGTGACAAGGACAAAATTTGTGAATAAGCTATCCGTCACTTATCAGAAGATAATGAAACAGGCCCTTCGATTTGAATTTTGATGCGTTGTTATCTTTTTGTGTTTTGTTACGTGTAGGTGGAACAGAACTCAAGTGCGCCACTGTGGCCCGTGGTCGAGAAGGAGGACAAATTGCTGCTGTTGAGAGTGTCGGGCTCCACCGAAATAGCCGCGCCTTTTCTCTACACCGAGCAACATTGCGCTTGCCTGAAGCTTAATAACGAAGTAAGAAATTAATAATGCTTGAAAATGAATCACATATTTTTTCCTCCTATAAAATATCAGATTAATTTGTAGCGTGAAAATTTAAAGATAATTAATAAATTGAGGAAGTTTGCTTGTTTTTAGGCCTGTCACATGTTATAAGAAAATTGTTCTAATTTTGTTGTACAACAATCTCTAAACTAAACTAAATTGACAACTTTAAAAATATATTAGTGGCTAACAGGAGAGCATTATATTTAGAAGTTGTCCAGTTTATTTAGTTTAGTTAAGAGATTGTGTTTGTCGGAAAAATGTCTGTTTCGGGCATCCGGCGAGCGTCGACGGAACTCTTGATGGTTGGTGGTGTACAAATAGGCTGATATCCGTCTTTTTTTTTAAGTGAAACTTCTTTAGGATCATTGTGCAGTCGAAAATTCGATGAAACGAGAAAGCGACATTTAAGCCTGCAAAGTCAAAGCCATAGTTTAAATTAAAGTTTTAAAGTTAAGCAAGCGAGAGCGTGGAACAAGCAATAGAGAGGCAACGTTTTCGTATGACGTTATCACGTAAAATTATCATCCGTGAACCTTTTTGTTTTTTTTTTTTTTTTTAACTGAGTGGTTTGTATGTGGTCAGTACGGCGGGCTGCACGTGGAGGTGCAGCTGAGCGAGGGCGGCACGTACGTCACCGTGCGCCAGTACCGCGACGGACACGCGCCCGCGCTGCTCGTCAACTACACGCAGCACAGCATCACCGTCTACGAGAAGGAAAACGTCAACGTCCGGTACGTGACGGTTACTTTAAACGTGGCTTAACGTGTTCCCTGTCCCCATACAAATGTGTCATTGAAAGGTTCTACGCTCACTTAGTCATTTCAATATTCTCTTTTGTGTCAAAACAAAAGTTGTGTAGAAACACTTTTCTAAGAAGATTTTTGGAAAAAATAATAAAAAAAAAATAATCACATGTGATTCATGGCACGCATGGCAAAGGATCTAATATACCACGCTTTTTGAATCAAATATGATATGATCAAATATGATTCAAATGCGTGATAAGCGTGATATGTGTGTGCATTTACAATACGCTCATGAATCTTATATGCACAAAAAAATTATTTTGATGATGTGTCCTGTCACGTCCCGTACAAAAAACGAAATTAGCCCGCCACGTTCTGATACAAAAATTTATCGGAACAAGCATCAAAAATTGTGCATATATGATTCATGAGCGTAATAGACCGAGTGAAAAAGCGTTCCAATGAATCATATATGATTCGTTGAACAGGGAACCTGTTAACGTGTGGTTAAACTGCAGGGCCTCCCTAAAAATGGGGTGTTGTGGGGAGCCCTAATAATATTCCACTGTAGCGAAATTGTATCATACTCATTAGTGTAGTTTGTGATATCCAACTTCCTAGATTTTCATAAGAATTTTTTTTGACGTGATAACGTCTTTATAAATCCGATGAACGCCGGCTACATGCACGAATTGCCACGTACCGCGGAACGTAGCACATAACTATCTATTCTATCTATTTCTCTTTGATTAATTATCGTCCGTAAATCGACTTTACAGACAACCAAATTTTTATTAGACAAGCACTTGACTTGTAATTATTTTTGTTTTTGATTATTTATTTATGCTTCTTGTATTATTTATGCTTATTGTTATTTTTATTATGATATTTTCTAGAAAATTACCTTCGATGAACCAAATGTTGTACACGTGGGACAATCCCGCGGGGCCGCGGATACTTCTGTTCGAGGGACACAAGCGTAAGGAGATTGAGAACGACCTGAGACAAGACGGTATCGGAGATTTTATGTAAGTGTATGTTTTAATAAGCAAGTACGTGTAGTTACAATAAAGAAATGTTTTCTATGATGGGTAATTTATCTTGTTTTAGGATTAACGAAACTGAACGTTTATGGTGGGTGTCCTTCCTGGACGGACTTCAAAGAGTAATCCTCTTCACGGATGACCCTATTCTAGCGAGCGGCGCGCACACTATTGGCGAGGCGGAACCCATACATACTGAATTCATTCTCGCCATGCACGGGCTTGGTCTATCGCTCGTTAACGATCCCGAACTCACGGAGATTCTCTATGTTAGCATATCTAAGTATGTATGCATTTTTCTACCTAAACTTTTTTTTTCTAAACTTTTTTTGCAACTAAACTAATTCATTTTTCAATATTTGCCGAATTATTTTCCAGTTAAATCACATAATAAAATCTAAAACCTCAATAGCACGACAGACTATTTCAGACTATTTAAGACTATTTAAGACTACTTTAGACTATTTTAGACTGTTTAAATTACTTTAGACTATACTGGACTTATGTATTTATCATACCTATCAATATTGCAACTTAACTACACTTACTTAATTTTATCAATTCTAATCTAATTAACTATATTTGTAGCTATTAAATTTAATTGTAATATTTGTTAATTCTTGTTGTAATCTTGTAATTCTAATCTAATTAACTATATTTGTAGCTATTAAATTTAATTGTAATATTTATATTTCATATTATTATGTGTTTAATATAAGAAAATAACTATGTTAAGAATGATTTGCAATGCCCTGACGGGGCCTATGTTGTGTCATATGCAATATGCAATAAATAAATATATCTAATTTAGTTTAAATATATCTATTTTAATCCATGCGTTTATTAATACAATTATTATTGTTATTCTGTACGTTTATTAATATTGTTATACTTTACGTATATTATACAATTGTTATTCCGTGTGTTACAGTTCCGGTATAATATGGGAACAGTGCAAAATGGGTTCACGTCGGTATAAAAAAATTGAAGGTCTAAAAGCGATGCAGATCGAGGAAGCGTATCAGAAATACCAAAATGGGAAAATGGTTGGCGATACTCAGGTGTCGCCGCGCGTTAAAATTGATGACAAGACCGAGGTATGTCATTATACACTTGTGTATAGATGTATAAAATGTCCATATAAATGTACATCAATATGATACCAGCAATCAAAAGGTTTCAGGTTGGGGTCACCATAATTTTGAACAGTTGTTAGTTCAGCCCACTCTTGTGTCCTTCTAAAATGTCCTTCCGGAACATGTCGTTTAATTCAGCAATGACTCGCACAACAAAACTGCCTCGTTGGTCTAGTGGTTAGCATATTCGACCGCAGATCACGAGGTCCCGGGCTCGATTCCCGGGTCGGGCAAACAATTGTTAGGCATTGGGTTTTTCTGTTAAGACATTTTCAGTGTCAGCCTGGATTTGGAAGCTAGCGGTGTTTCATCCCCGTTCCTCGGAGAGCAGGTTAAGCAGTCGGCCCCAATTATTATCACTATCATGTGACAATACTTGCTAAAGCCCGCCAACCCGGATCAGCGCCAACTTGGATCAGCGTGACTGGTCTAAGCTCTAAATCCCACTCTCCTATGAAAGAGGAGGCCTGTGCCCAGCAGTGGGACGTTAAAAGGCTGTAGTGGGGGTGGTGGACTCGCACAAGCGTCTGGTCACGCCCTCGCCAAGTTGATGCGTTTATCAATTATATTTCTATATACTACGTCTTAGTGCTAGATTATTCAAGCGAAGTTCCTTGACGGGCGTTTGGCACAGGGTCCTAACTCGCAAAAAGTGAAACAAACGAACGCGGTAATGAAACGCACGTTTATTGCCTGAGCAACGCGTATTTTTGCCCATGAGTGAGCGAGATAAAGCACGACAAATATTTTCTCGCTCTCTCAAGAGTACGACTAAGCTTCGTTTCTGGCGGGTGTATCACGACTTTCCGAATCAATAATGTACAAGATTTCGTTTCAGCCAGATGTGCTGCTGCTACCCTCGATCAATAATATACAAGACTAGTGTTGCGCTCGGTGCGCGAGCTGCAAGCAGCTCGCGGGCCTTGTAGTCTCTTCAATATTCGTAAAATAAAGAAATGGGAGGCCATATTACCAAATACCAGAATATTCTGGATTCTCTTGAAAGATAGAAAGAAATATTGGTATCACGTTTTGTATCTTTTCTGAAAGGACACTAATGAGTTCTATGCATGCGTTTAGTGGGAAAAAAAGATCTATACAAAAATGTTCTGGAAAGCCACTTGAAAATTTTATTAAAAAGAAATTTTGTATGGACACAATTTTTTTTGTTCCGTAGCTATCTTTTTTTACTGGCTCACCAAAGGGCCTAAGGTCTTGAACATTTTTAGTTTCAGGAACATGCCTCTATGATTGATAGTTTTTGAGGGCCGTTAGGGTACTCTGGTAATTTTTCCACATTCACTACGTTTTGTATTTTTTTGTGAAAAAAAAAATCTTTATGTTCTATTTATACGTGTAGTGAGGGGAAAAAGTTTCATACAAAAATGTCTAAGAGAGCCTCTTGAAAAGAACCCAAAAAATTTGTATGGAGAAAATTTTTTTTTGTTCGGCGGCCATCTTTTTTTTACCGGTTCACCCAATGGCCCAAGGTCTTAAACAACATTTGTTTGGGACCATGCCTGTATGACTGGTAGTTTTGGAGGACCCATGAGGTACTCTGGTGAATTTTCCACATTCATGACGTTTCATAATTTTCTGAAGGAAGACCCATAAGTTCTACGCACATAAGAAGTAAAGGGAAAAAGTTCCATACAAAATTGTTCTGGAGAGCCTCTTGAAAATTACCCAAAAAATTTGTATGGAGAGAATTTTTTTTTGTTCGGCGGCCATCTTTTTTTTACCGGTTCACCTAATGGCCCAAGGTCTTTAATAACATTTGTTTGGGACCATGTCTGTATGACTGGTAGTTTTGGAGGACCCATGAGGTACTCTGGTAAATTTTCCACATTCATGACGTTTCATAATTTTCTGAAGGAAGACCCATAAGTTCTACGCACATAAGAAGTAAAGGGAAAAAGTTCCATACAAAATTGTTCTGGAGAGCCTCTTGAAAATTACCCAAAAAATTTGTATGGAGAGAATTTTTTTTTGTTCGGCGGCCATCTTTTTTTTACCGGTTCACCTAATGGCCCAAGGTCTTTAATAACATTTGTTTGGGACCATGTCTGTATGACTGGTAGTTTTGGAGGACCCATGAGGTACTCTGGTAAATTTTCCACATTCATGACGTTTCATAATTTTCTGAAGGAAGACCCGTAAGTTCGACATGTATAAATAGTTAAAAGAAAAGGTTCCACACAAAATTGTTCTGGAGAGCCTCTTGAAAAGAATCCAAAAAATTTGTATGGAGAAAATTTTTTTTTGTTCGGCGGCCATCTTTTTTTTACCGGTTCACCTAATGACCCAAGGTCTTTAATAACATTTGTTTGGGACCATGTCTGTATGACTGGTAGTTTTGGAGGACCCATGAGGTACTCTGGTAAATTTTCCACATTCATGACGTTTCATAATTTTCTGAAGGAAGACCCATAAGTTCTACGACCATAAGAAGTAAAGGGAAAAAGTTCCATACAAAATTGTTCTGGAGAGCCTCTTGAAAATTACCCAAAAAATTTGTATGGAGAGAATTTTTTTTTGTTCGGCGGCCATCTTTTTTTTACCGGTTCACCTAATGGCCCAAGGTCTTTAATAACATTTGTTTGGGACCATGTCTGTATGACTGGTAGTTTTGGAGGACCCATGAGGTACTCTGGTAAATTTTCCACATTCATGACGTTTTATAATTTTCTGAAGGAAGACCCATAAATTCTACGCACATAAGTAGTGAAGGGAAAAAGTTCCATACAAAATTGTTCTGGAGAGCCTCTTGAAAATTAGGAAATTTTTTGTATGGAGACGAAATTTTTTTTGTATGGTGGCCATATTTATTTTACTGGTTCACCCAATGGCCCAAGGTTTTGAACATTTTTTGTTTCGAGACGATACCTCTCCGTACACAACGTCTCCGGCAGTTTTCCACGTCCAGCTCTCTCTATAATTTTGGTGACCTAGAATTTTTGAATTTTACACACATGGAAAGTATGGTGAAAAAGTTCCATACAAAATTGTTCAGGAGAGGTGATCAGTCCGTAACTTCAAGTAGCTTTATACAACGTTAGTTTTACTTTACGCAAAACCTGAAAGTAGTTTGTTCAGAATCAGTAACAAAATCGAATCCAACCATTTTTATATAGTGTTATATTTTTGTCCAAAAATATATTGAAATCCTACAAGCTTAGACACAATGATTTACCGCGCATTAGCTGACGGTCGGCACACAGCGGCGGTCATTCAACTCGCGTCGATCGCTAGTCCCTGCGGCGACGGCTTGCGGTGACCATTTTTTTCGAGGACAACGACGCAATATAACAAGCTTATAACTTCGTTACTTTTCATTATATTTTTTTGAAATTTTGTATAAATATTCTTAATGTAAAAATATTTGACACGTGTTTCGGTTTTTGCGCAAAGTAAAACTAACGTTGTATATATAATATGGAGTCCCATATTAATATATTTTTCACGGACATTTACGTCAGACAGTGTATCTTATTGATCGAAGCCCACGACACCTGACCGCTTTTTTTTTCTGTCAGAGTATATTCTAAGAAAGTAAAATGCTGCCGTTTTTAAAGTCCCTTACTTTAGTAACTATTTTGATAGTCACGTGTACGCTTCTCAAATCGTCAGGTGGACTTCGACATGATGAGTATAATCCGTCCGCACGAGCGCATGATCCGGCGCACGAGCTCGCCGGGCGTGTGGGCGGCGCTGGGGCTGACGGCGCACTCGCGGCGCCTGCACGCGCGCCTCTACCGCCTGCAGGTGGACCAGCAGCTGCCGCTGCCCACCTTCCCCGTCGTGCTGGCGCCCGTGCCGCCGCCCAAGTCCGTCGCCAACGACGACCCCGCCGGTACGACGTCTAGTGCACTTCGACATGATGAGTATAATCCGTCCGCACGAGCGCATGATCCGGCGCACGAGCTCGCCGGGCGTGTGGGCGGCGCTGGGGCTGACGGCGCACTCGCGGCGCCTGCACGCGCGCCTCTACCGCCTGCAGGTGGACCAGCAGCTGCCGCTGCCCACCTTCCCCGTCGTGCTGGCGCCCGTGCCGCCGCCCAAGTCCGTCGCCAACGACGACCCCGCCGGTACGACGTCTAGTGCACTTCGACATGATGAGTATAATCCGTCCGCACGAGCGCATGATCCGGCGCACGAGCTCGCCGGGCGTGTGGGCGGCGCTGGGGCTGACGGCGCACTCGCGGCGCCTGCACGCGCGCCTCTACCGCCTGCAGGTGGACCAGCAGCTGCCGCTGCCCACCTTCCCCGTCGTGCTGGCGCCCGTGCCGCCGCCCAAGTCCGTCGCCAACGACGACCCCGCCGGTACGACGTCTAGTGCACTTCGACATGATGAGTATAATCCGTCCGCACGAGCGCATGATCCGGCGCACGAGCTCGCCGGGCGTGTGGGCGGCGCTGGGGCTGACGGCGCACTCGCGGCGCCTGCACGCGCGCCTCTACCGCCTGCAGGTGGACCAGCAGCTGCCGCTGCCCACCTTCCCCGTCGTGCTGGCGCCCGTGCCGCCGCCCAAGTCCGTCGCCAACGACGACCCCGCCGGTACGACGTCTAGTGCACTTCGACATGATGAGTATAATCCGTCCGCACGAGCGCATGATCCGGCGCACGAGCTCGCCGGGCGTGTGGGCGGCGCTGGGGCTGACGGCGCACTCGCGGCGCCTGCACGCGCGCCTCTACCGCCTGCAGGTGGACCAGCAGCTGCCGCTGCCCACCTTCCCCGTCGTGCTGGCGCCCGTGCCGCCGCCCAAGTCCGTCGCCAACGACGACCCCGCCGGTACGACGTCTAGTGCACTTCGACATGATGAGTATAATCCGTCCGCACGAGCGCATGATCCGGCGCACGAGCTCGCCGGGCGTGTGGGCGGCGCTGGGGCTGACGGCGCACTCGCGGCGCCTGCACGCGCGCCTCTACCGCCTGCAGGTGGACCAGCAGCTGCCGCTGCCCACCTTCCCCGTCGTGCTGGCGCCCGTGCCGCCGCCCAAGTCCGTCGCCAACGACGACCCCGCCGGTACGACGTCTAGTGCACTTCGACATGATGAGTATAATCCGTCCGCACGAGCGCATGATCCGGCGCACGAGCTCGCCGGGCGTGTGGGCGGCGCTGGGGCTGACGGCGCACTCGCGGCGCCTGCACGCGCGCCTCTACCGCCTGCAGGTGGACCAGCAGCTGCCGCTGCCCACCTTCCCCGTCGTGCTGGCGCCCGTGCCGCCGCCCAAGTCCGTCGCCAACGACGACCCCGCCGGTACGACGTCTAGTGCACTTCGACATGATGAGTATAATCCGTCCGCACGAGCGCATGATCCGGCGCACGAGCTCGCCGGGCGTGTGGGCGGCGCTGGGGCTGACGGCGCACTCGCGGCGCCTGCACGCGCGCCTCTACCGCCTGCAGGTGGACCAGCAGCTGCCGCTGCCCACCTTCCCCGTCGTGCTGGCGCCCGTGCCGCCGCCCAAGTCCGTCGCCAACGACGACCCCGCCGGTACGACGTCTAGTGCACTTCGACATGATGAGTATAATCCGTCCGCACGAGCGCATGATCCGGCGCACGAGCTCGCCGGGCGTGTGGGCGGCGCTGGGGCTGACGGCGCACTCGCGGCGCCTGCACGCGCGCCTCTACCGCCTGCAGGTGGACCAGCAGCTGCCGCTGCCCACCTTCCCCGTCGTGCTGGCGCCCGTGCCGCCGCCCAAGTCCGTCGCCAACGACGACCCCGCCGGTACGACGTCTAGTGCACTTCGACATGATGAGTATAATCCGTCCGCACGAGCGCATGATCCGGCGCACGAGCTCGCCGGGCGTGTGGGCGGCGCTGGGGCTGACGGCGCACTCGCGGCGCCTGCACGCGCGCCTCTACCGCCTGCAGGTGGACCAGCAGCTGCCGCTGCCCACCTTCCCCGTCGTGCTGGCGCCCGTGCCGCCGCCCAAGTCCGTCGCCAACGACGACCCCGCCGGTACGACGTCTAGTGCACTTCGACATGATGAGTATAATCCGTCCGCACGAGCGCATGATCCGGCGCACGAGCTCGCCGGGCGTGTGGGCGGCGCTGGGGCTGACGGCGCACTCGCGGCGCCTGCACGCGCGCCTCTACCGCCTGCAGGTGGACCAGCAGCTGCCGCTGCCCACCTTCCCCGTCGTGCTGGCGCCCGTGCCGCCGCCCAAGTCCGTCGCCAACGACGACCCCGCCGGTACGACGTCTAGTGCACTTCGACATGATGAGTATAATCCGTCCGCACGAGCGCATGATCCGGCGCACGAGCTCGCCGGGCGTGTGGGCGGCGCTGGGGCTGACGGCGCACTCGCGGCGCCTGCACGCGCGCCTCTACCGCCTGCAGGTGGACCAGCAGCTGCCGCTGCCCACCTTCCCCGTCGTGCTGGCGCCCGTGCCGCCGCCCAAGTCCGTCGCCAACGACGACCCCGCCGGTACGACGTCTAGTGCACTTCGACATGATGAGTATAATCCGTCCGCACGAGCGCATGATCCGGCGCACGAGCTCGCCGGGCGTGTGGGCGGCGCTGGGGCTGACGGCGCACTCGCGGCGCCTGCACGCGCGCCTCTACCGCCTGCAGGTGGACCAGCAGCTGCCGCTGCCCACCTTCCCCGTCGTGCTGGCGCCCGTGCCGCCGCCCAAGTCCGTCGCCAACGACGACCCCGCCGGTACGACGTCTAGTGCACTTCGACATGATGAGTATAATCCGTCCGCACGAGCGCATGATCCGGCGCACGAGCTCGCCGGGCGTGTGGGCGGCGCTGGGGCTGACGGCGCACTCGCGGCGCCTGCACGCGCGCCTCTACCGCCTGCAGGTGGACCAGCAGCTGCCGCTGCCCACCTTCCCCGTCGTGCTGGCGCCCGTGCCGCCGCCCAAGTCCGTCGCCAACGACGACCCCGCCGGTACGACGTCTAGTGCACTTCGACATGATGAGTATAATCCGTCCGCACGAGCGCATGATCCGGCGCACGAGCTCGCCGGGCGTGTGGGCGGCGCTGGGGCTGACGGCGCACTCGCGGCGCCTGCACGCGCGCCTCTACCGCCTGCAGGTGGACCAGCAGCTGCCGCTGCCCACCTTCCCCGTCGTGCTGGCGCCCGTGCCGCCGCCCAAGTCCGTCGCCAACGACGACCCCGCCGGTACGACGTCTAGTGCACTTCGACATGATGAGTATAATCCGTCCGCACGAGCGCATGATCCGGCGCACGAGCTCGCCGGGCGTGTGGGCGGCGCTGGGGCTGACGGCGCACTCGCGGCGCCTGCACGCGCGCCTCTACCGCCTGCAGGTGGACCAGCAGCTGCCGCTGCCCACCTTCCCCGTCGTGCTGGCGCCCGTGCCGCCGCCCAAGTCCGTCGCCAACGACGACCCCGCCGGTACGACGTCTAGTGCACTTCGACATGATGAGTATAATCCGTCCGCACGAGCGCATGATCCGGCGCACGAGCTCGCCGGGCGTGTGGGCGGCGCTGGGGCTGACGGCGCACTCGCGGCGCCTGCACGCGCGCCTCTACCGCCTGCAGGTGGACCAGCAGCTGCCGCTGCCCACCTTCCCCGTCGTGCTGGCGCCCGTGCCGCCGCCCAAGTCCGTCGCCAACGACGACCCCGCCGGTACGACGTCTAGTGCACTTCGACATGATGAGTATAATCCGTCCGCACGAGCGCATGATCCGGCGCACGAGCTCGCCGGGCGTGTGGGCGGCGCTGGGGCTGACGGCGCACTCGCGGCGCCTGCACGCGCGCCTCTACCGCCTGCAGGTGGACCAGCAGCTGCCGCTGCCCACCTTCCCCGTCGTGCTGGCGCCCGTGCCGCCGCCCAAGTCCGTCGCCAACGACGACCCCGCCGGTACGACGTCTAGTGCACTTCGACATGATGAGTATAATCCGTCCGCACGAGCGCATGATGCGGCGCACGAGCTCGCCGGGCGTGTGGGCGGCGCTGGGGCTGACGGCGCACTCGCGGCGCCTGCACGCGCGCCTCTACCGCCTGCAGGTGGACCAGCAGCTGCCGCTGCCCACCTTCCCCGTCGTGCTGGCGCCCGTGCCGCCGCCCAAGTCCGTCGCCAACGACGACCCCGCCGGTACGACGTCTAGTGCACTTCGACATGATGAGTATAATCCGTCCGCACGAGCGCATGATCCGGCGCACGAGCTCGCCGGGCGTGTGGGCGGCGCTGGGGCTGACGGCGCACTCGCGGCGCCTGCACGCGCGCCTCTACCGCCTGCAGGTGGACCAGCAGCTGCCGCTGCCCACCTTCCCCGTCGTGCTGGCGCCCGTGCCGCCGCCCAAGTCCGTCGCCAACGACGACCCCGCCGGTACGACGTCTAGTGCACTTCGACATGATGAGTATAATCCGTCCGCACGAGCGCATGATGCGGCGCACGAGCTCGCCGGGCGTGTGGGCGGCGCTGGGGCTGACGGCGCACTCGCGGCGCCTGCACGCGCGCCTCTACCGCCTGCAGGTGGACCAGCAGCTGCCGCTGCCCACCTTCCCCGTCGTGCTGGCGCCCGTGCCGCCGCCCAAGTCCGTCGCCAACGACGACCCCGCCGGTACGACGTCTAGTGCACTTCGACATGATGAGTATAATCCGTCCGCACGAGCGCATGATCCGGCGCACGAGCTCGCCGGGCGTGTGGGCGGCGCTGGGGCTGACGGCGCACTCGCGGCGCCTGCACGCGCGCCTCTACCGCCTGCAGGTGGACCAGCAGCTGCCGCTGCCCACCTTCCCCGTCGTGCTGGCGCCCGTGCCGCCGCCCAAGTCCGTCGCCAACGACGACCCCGCCGGTACGACGTCTAGTGCACTTCGACATGATGAGTATAATCCGTCCGCACGAGCGCATGATCCGGCGCACGAGCTCGCCGGGCGTGTGGGCGGCGCTGGGGCTGACGGCGCACTCGCGGCGCCTGCACGCGCGCCTCTACCGCCTGCAGGTGGACCAGCAGCTGCCGCTGCCCACCTTCCCCGTCGTGCTGGCGCCCGTGCCGCCGCCCAAGTCCGTCGCCAACGACGACCCCGCCGGTACGACGTCTAGTGCACTTCGACATGATGAGTATAATCCGTCCGCACGAGCGCATGATCCGGCGCACGAGCTCGCCGGGCGTGTGGGCGGCGCTGGGGCTGACGGCGCACTCGCGGCGCCTGCACGCGCGCCTCTACCGCCTGCAGGTGGACCAGCAGCTGCCGCTGCCCACCTTCCCCGTCGTGCTGGCGCCCGTGCCGCCGCCCAAGTCCGTCGCCAACGACGACCCCGCCGGTACGACGTCTAGTGCACTTCGACATGATGAGTATAATCCGTCCGCACGAGCGCATGATCCGGCGCACGAGCTCGCCGGGCGTGTGGGCGGCGCTGGGGCTGACGGCGCACTCGCGGCGCCTGCACGCGCGCCTCTACCGCCTGCAGGTGGACCAGCAGCTGCCGCTGCCCACCTTCCCCGTCGTGCTGGCGCCCGTGCCGCCGCCCAAGTCCGTCGCCAACGACGACCCCGCCGGTACGACGTCTAGTGCACTTCGACATGATGAGTATAATCCGTCCGCACGAGCGCATGATGCGGCGCACGAGCTCGCCGGGCGTGTGGGCGGCGCTGGGGCTGACGGCGCACTCGCGGCGCCTGCACGCGCGCCTCTACCGCCTGCAGGTGGACCAGCAGCTGCCGCTGCCCACCTTCCCCGTCGTGCTGGCGCCCGTGCCGCCGCCCAAGTCCGTCGCCAACGACGACCCCGCCGGTACGACGTCTAGTGCACTTCGACATGATGAGTATAATCCGTCCGCACGAGCGCATGATGCGGCGCACGAGCTCGCCGGGCGTGTGGGCGGCGCTGGGGCTGACGGCGCACTCGCGGCGCCTGCACGCGCGCCTCTACCGCCTGCAGGTGGACCAGCAGCTGCCGCTGCCCACCTTCCCCGTCGTGCTGGCGCCCGTGCCGCCGCCCAAGTCCGTCGCCAACGACGACCCCGCCGGTACGACGTCTAGTGCACTTCGACATGATGAGTATAATCCGTCCGCACGAGCGCATGATCCGGCGCACGAGCTCGCCGGGCGTGTGGGCGGCGCTGGGGCTGACGGCGCACTCGCGGCGCCTGCACGCGCGCCTCTACCGCCTGCAGGTGGACCAGCAGCTGCCGCTGCCCACCTTCCCCGTCGTGCTGGCGCCCGTGCCGCCGCCCAAGTCCGTCGCCAACGACGACCCCGCCGGTACGACGTCTAGTGCACTTCGACATGATGAGTATAATCCGTCCGCACGAGCGCATGATCCGGCGCACGAGCTCGCCGGGCGTGTGGGCGGCGCTGGGGCTGACGGCGCACTCGCGGCGCCTGCACGCGCGCCTCTACCGCCTGCAGGTGGACCAGCAGCTGCCGCTGCCCACCTTCCCCGTCGTGCTGGCGCCCGTGCCGCCGCCCAAGTCCGTCGCCAACGACGACCCCGCCGGTACGACGTCTAGTGCACTTCGACATGATGAGTATAATCCGTCCGCACGAGCGCATGATCCGGCGCACGAGCTCGCCGGGCGTGTGGGCGGCGCTGGGGCTGACGGCGCACTCGCGGCGCCTGCACGCGCGCCTCTACCGCCTGCAGGTGGACCAGCAGCTGCCGCTGCCCACCTTCCCCGTCGTGCTGGCGCCCGTGCCGCCGCCCAAGTCCGTCGCCAACGACGACCCCGCCGGTACGACGTCTAGTGCACTTCGACATGATGAGTATAATCCGTCCGCACGAGCGCATGATCCGGCGCACGAGCTCGCCGGGCGTGTGGGCGGCGCTGGGGCTGACGGCGCACTCGCGGCGCCTGCACGCGCGCCTCTACCGCCTGCAGGTGGACCAGCAGCTGCCGCTGCCCACCTTCCCCGTCGTGCTGGCGCCCGTGCCGCCGCCCAAGTCCGTCGCCAACGACGACCCCGCCGGTACGACGTCTAGTGCACTTCGACATGATGAGTATAATCCGTCCGCACGAGCGCATGATCCGGCGCACGAGCTCGCCGGGCGTGTGGGCGGCGCTGGGGCTGACGGCGCACTCGCGGCGCCTGCACGCGCGCCTCTACCGCCTGCAGGTGGACCAGCAGCTGCCGCTGCCCACCTTCCCCGTCGTGCTGGCGCCCGTGCCGCCGCCCAAGTCCGTCGCCAACGACGACCCCGCCGGTACGACGTCTAGTGCACTTCGACATGATGAGTATAATCCGTCCGCACGAGCGCATGATCCGGCGCACGAGCTCGCCGGGCGTGTGGGCGGCGCTGGGGCTGACGGCGCACTCGCGGCGCCTGCACGCGCGCCTCTACCGCCTGCAGGTGGACCAGCAGCTGCCGCTGCCCACCTTCCCCGTCGTGCTGGCGCCCGTGCCGCCGCCCAAGTCCGTCGCCAACGACGACCCCGCCGGTACGACGTCTAGTGCACTTCGACATGATGAGTATAATCCGTCCGCACGAGCGCATGATCCGGCGCACGAGCTCGCCGGGCGTGTGGGCGGCGCTGGGGCTGACGGCGCACTCGCGGCGCCTGCACGCGCGCCTCTACCGCCTGCAGGTGGACCAGCAGCTGCCGCTGCCCACCTTCCCCGTCGTGCTGGCGCCCGTGCCGCCGCCCAAGTCCGTCGCCAACGACGACCCCGCCGGTACGACGTCTAGTGCACTTCGACATGATGAGTATAATCCGTCCGCACGAGCGCATGATCCGGCGCACGAGCTCGCCGGGCGTGTGGGCGGCGCTGGGGCTGACGGCGCACTCGCGGCGCCTGCACGCGCGCCTCTACCGCCTGCAGGTGGACCAGCAGCTGCCGCTGCCCACCTTCCCCGTCGTGCTGGCGCCCGTGCCGCCGCCCAAGTCCGTCGCCAACGACGACCCCGCCGGTACGACGTCTAGTGCACTTCGACATGATGAGTATAATCCGTCCGCACGAGCGCATGATCCGGCGCACGAGCTCGCCGGGCGTGTGGGCGGCGCTGGGGCTGACGGCGCACTCGCGGCGCCTGCACGCGCGCCTCTACCGCCTGCAGGTGGACCAGCAGCTGCCGCTGCCCACCTTCCCCGTCGTGCTGGCGCCCGTGCCGCCGCCCAAGTCCGTCGCCAACGACGACCCCGCCGGTACGACGTCTAGTGCACTTCGACATGATGAGTATAATCCGTCCGCACGAGCGCATGATCCGGCGCACGAGCTCGCCGGGCGTGTGGGCGGCGCTGGGGCTGACGGCGCACTCGCGGCGCCTGCACGCGCGCCTCTACCGCCTGCAGGTGGACCAGCAGCTGCCGCTGCCCACCTTCCCCGTCGTGCTGGCGCCCGTGCCGCCGCCCAAGTCCGTCGCCAACGACGACCCCGCCGGTACGACGTCTAGTGCACTTCGACATGATGAGTATAATCCGTCCGCACGAGCGCATGATCCGGCGCACGAGCTCGCCGGGCGTGTGGGCGGCGCTGGGGCTGACGGCGCACTCGCGGCGCCTGCACGCGCGCCTCTACCGCCTGCAGGTGGACCAGCAGCTGCCGCTGCCCACCTTCCCCGTCGTGCTGGCGCCCGTGCCGCCGCCCAAGTCCGTCGCCAACGACGACCCCGCCGGTACGACGTCTAGTGCACTTCGACATGATGAGTATAATCCGTCCGCACGAGCGCATGATCCGGCGCACGAGCTCGCCGGGCGTGTGGGCGGCGCTGGGGCTGACGGCGCACTCGCGGCGCCTGCACGCGCGCCTCTACCGCCTGCAGGTGGACCAGCAGCTGCCGCTGCCCACCTTCCCCGTCGTGCTGGCGCCCGTGCCGCCGCCCAAGTCCGTCGCCAACGACGACCCCGCCGGTACGACGTCTAGTGCACTTCGACATGATGAGTATAATCCGTCCGCACGAGCGCATGATCCGGCGCACGAGCTCGCCGGGCGTGTGGGCGGCGCTGGGGCTGACGGCGCACTCGCGGCGCCTGCACGCGCGCCTCTACCGCCTGCAGGTGGACCAGCAGCTGCCGCTGCCCACCTTCCCCGTCGTGCTGGCGCCCGTGCCGCCGCCCAAGTCCGTCGCCAACGACGACCCCGCCGGTACGACGTCTAGTGCACTTCGACATGATGAGTATAATCCGTCCGCACGAGCGCATGATCCGGCGCACGAGCTCGCCGGGCGTGTGGGCGGCGCTGGGGCTGACGGCGCACTCGCGGCGCCTGCACGCGCGCCTCTACCGCCTGCAGGTGGACCAGCAGCTGCCGCTGCCCACCTTCCCCGTCGTGCTGGCGCCCGTGCCGCCGCCCAAGTCCGTCGCCAACGACGACCCCGCCGGTACGACGTCTAGTGCACTTCGACATGATGAGTATAATCCGTCCGCACGAGCGCATGATCCGGCGCACGAGCTCGCCGGGCGTGTGGGCGGCGCTGGGGCTGACGGCGCACTCGCGGCGCCTGCACGCGCGCCTCTACCGCCTGCAGGTGGACCAGCAGCTGCCGCTGCCCACCTTCCCCGTCGTGCTGGCGCCCGTGCCGCCGCCCAAGTCCGTCGCCAACGACGACCCCGCCGGTACGACGTCTAGTGCACTTCGACATGATGAGTATAATCCGTCCGCACGAGCGCATGATCCGGCGCACGAGCTCGCCGGGCGTGTGGGCGGCGCTGGGGCTGACGGCGCACTCGCGGCGCCTGCACGCGCGCCTCTACCGCCTGCAGGTGGACCAGCAGCTGCCGCTGCCCACCTTCCCCGTCGTGCTGGCGCCCGTGCCGCCGCCCAAGTCCGTCGCCAACGACGACCCCGCCGGTACGACGTCTAGTGCACTTCGACATGATGAGTATAATCCGTCCGCACGAGCGCATGATCCGGCGCACGAGCTCGCCGGGCGTGTGGGCGGCGCTGGGGCTGACGGCGCACTCGCGGCGCCTGCACGCGCGCCTCTACCGCCTGCAGGTGGACCAGCAGCTGCCGCTGCCCACCTTCCCCGTCGTGCTGGCGCCCGTGCCGCCGCCCAAGTCCGTCGCCAACGACGACCCCGCCGGTACGACGTCTAGTGCACTTCGACATGATGAGTATAATCCGTCCGCACGAGCGCATGATCCGGCGCACGAGCTCGCCGGGCGTGTGGGCGGCGCTGGGGCTGACGGCGCACTCGCGGCGCCTGCACGCGCGCCTCTACCGCCTGCAGGTGGACCAGCAGCTGCCGCTGCCCACCTTCCCCGTCGTGCTGGCGCCCGTGCCGCCGCCCAAGTCCGTCGCCAACGACGACCCCGCCGGTACGACGTCTAGTGCACTTCGACATGATGAGTATAATCCGTCCGCACGAGCGCATGATCCGGCGCACGAGCTCGCCGGGCGTGTGGGCGGCGCTGGGGCTGACGGCGCACTCGCGGCGCCTGCACGCGCGCCTCTACCGCCTGCAGGTGGACCAGCAGCTGCCGCTGCCCACCTTCCCCGTCGTGCTGGCGCCCGTGCCGCCGCCCAAGTCCGTCGCCAACGACGACCCCGCCGGTACGACGTCTAGTGCACTTCGACATGATGAGTATAATCCGTCCGCACGAGCGCATGATCCGGCGCACGAGCTCGCCGGGCGTGTGGGCGGCGCTGGGGCTGACGGCGCACTCGCGGCGCCTGCACGCGCGCCTCTACCGCCTGCAGGTGGACCAGCAGCTGCCGCTGCCCACCTTCCCCGTCGTGCTGGCGCCCGTGCCGCCGCCCAAGTCCGTCGCCAACGACGACCCCGCCGGTACGACGTCTAGTGCACTTCGACATGATGAGTATAATCCGTCCGCACGAGCGCATGATCCGGCGCACGAGCTCGCCGGGCGTGTGGGCGGCGCTGGGGCTGACGGCGCACTCGCGGCGCCTGCACGCGCGCCTCTACCGCCTGCAGGTGGACCAGCAGCTGCCGCTGCCCACCTTCCCCGTCGTGCTGGCGCCCGTGCCGCCGCCCAAGTCCGTCGCCAACGACGACCCCGCCGGTACGACGTCTAGTGCACTTCGACATGATGAGTATAATCCGTCCGCACGAGCGCATGATCCGGCGCACGAGCTCGCCGGGCGTGTGGGCGGCGCTGGGGCTGACGGCGCACTCGCGGCGCCTGCACGCGCGCCTCTACCGCCTGCAGGTGGACCAGCAGCTGCCGCTGCCCACCTTCCCCGTCGTGCTGGCGCCCGTGCCGCCGCCCAAGTCCGTCGCCAACGACGACCCCGCCGGTACGACGTCTAGTGCACTTCGACATGATGAGTATAATCCGTCCGCACGAGCGCATGATCCGGCGCACGAGCTCGCCGGGCGTGTGGGCGGCGCTGGGGCTGACGGCGCACTCGCGGCGCCTGCACGCGCGCCTCTACCGCCTGCAGGTGGACCAGCAGCTGCCGCTGCCCACCTTCCCCGTCGTGCTGGCGCCCGTGCCGCCGCCCAAGTCCGTCGCCAACGACGACCCCGCCGGTACGACGTCTAGTGCACTTCGACATGATGAGTATAATCCGTCCGCACGAGCGCATGATCCGGCGCACGAGCTCGCCGGGCGTGTGGGCGGCGCTGGGGCTGACGGCGCACTCGCGGCGCCTGCACGCGCGCCTCTACCGCCTGCAGGTGGACCAGCAGCTGCCGCTGCCCACCTTCCCCGTCGTGCTGGCGCCCGTGCCGCCGCCCAAGTCCGTCGCCAACGACGACCCCGCCGGTACGACATCTAATGGACTTCTGAGTGACGTTAGAGTACACAACTCCTCAATAAACAACAGCTAATCATTTGTACTAACGGTTATAACTTTAGTGGACGATCTAATTTTCAACCTTTAGTAGTACTATAGCACATTGAAGTCGTTTCGTTTAATATTGGAGTACAGAACTCCTCAATTAGTAACAGCTTATCATTCGTACTCACTGCAATAACCTTGGTAAACGATCTATTTTCCAACCTTTAGTAGTACTATAGCACATTGAAGTCGTTTAGTTTAATATTGGAGTACAGAACTCCTCAATGAGCAACAGCTTATCATTCGTACTCACTGCAATAACCTTGGTAAACGATCTATTTTCCAACCTTTAGTAGTACTATAGCACATTGAAGTCGTTTAGTTTAATATTGGAGTACAGTACTCCTCAATGAGCAACAGCTTATCATTCGTACTCACTGCAATTACCTTGGTAAACGATCTATTTTCCAACCTTTAGTAGTACTATATCACATTGAAGTCGTTTAGTTTAATATTGGAGTACAGAACTCCTCAATTAGCAACAGCTTATCATTCATACTCACTGCAATAACCTTGGTAAACGATCTATTTTCCAACCTTTAGTAGTACTATAGCACATTGAAGTCGTTTAGTTTAATATTGGAGTACAGAACTCCTCAATGAGCAACAGCTTATCATTCATACTCACTGCAATAACCTTGGTAAACGATCTATTTTCCAACCTTTAGTAGTACTATAGCACATTGAAGTCGTTTAGTTTAATATTGGAGTACAGAGCTCCTCAATGAGCAACAGCTTATCATTCGTACTCACTGCAATTACCTTGGTAAACGATCTATTTTCCAACCTTTAGTAGTACTATATCACATTGAAGTCGTTTAGTTTAATATTGGAGTACAGAACTCCTCAATTAGCAACAGCTTATCATTCATACTCACTGCAATAACCTTGGTAAACGATCTATTTTCCAACCTTTAGTAGTACTATAGCACATTGAAGTCGTTTAGTTTAATATTGGAGTACAGAACTCCTCAATGAGCAACAGCTTATCATTCATACTCACTGCAATAACCTTGGTAAACGATCTAATTTTCAACCTTTAGTAGTACTATAGCACATTGAAGTCGTTTCGTTTAATATTGGAGTACAGAACTCCTCAATTAGTAACAGCTTATCATTCGTACTCACTGCAATAACCTTGGTAAACGATCTATTTTCCAACCTTTAGTAGTACTATAGCACATTGAAGTCGTTTAGTTTAATATTGGAGTACAGAACTCCTCAATGAGCAACAGCTTATCATTCGTACTCACTGCAATAACCTTGGTAAACGATCTATTTTCCAACCTTTAGTAGTACTATAGCACATTGAAGTCGTTTAGTTTAATATTGGAGTACAGTACTCCTCAATGAGCAACAGCTTATCATTCGTACTCACTGCAATTACCTTGGTAAACGATCTATTTTCCAACCTTTAGTAGTACTATATCACATTGAAGTCGTTTAGTTTAATATTGGAGTACAGAACTCCTCAATTAGCAACAGCTTATCATTCATACTCACTGCAATAACCTTGGTAAACGATCTATTTTCCAACCTTTAGTAGTACTATAGCACATTGAAGTCGTTTAGTTTAATATTGGAGTACAGAACTCCTCAATGAGCAACAGCTTATCATTCATACTCACTGCAATAACCTTGGTAAACGATCTATTTTCCAACCTTTAGTAGTACTATAGCACATTGAAGTCGTTTAGTTTAATATTGGAGTACAGAGCTCCTCAATGAGCAACAGCTTATCATTCGTACTCACTGCAATAACCTTGGTAAACGATCTATTTTCCAACCTTTAGTAGTACTATAGCACATTGAAGTCGTTTAGTTTAATATTGGAGTACAGAACTCCTCAATGAGCAACAGCTTATCATTCGTACTCACTGCAATAACCTTGGTAAACGATCTATTTTCCAACCTTTAGTAGTACTATAGCACATTGAAGTCGTTTAGTTTAATATTGGAGTACAGAACTCCTCAATGAGCAACAGCTTATCATTCGTACTCACTGCAATAACCTTGGTAAACGATCTATTTTCCAACCTTTAGTAGTACTATAGCACATTGAAGTCGTTTAGTTTAATATTGGAGTACAGAACTCCTCAATTAGCAACAGCTTATCATTCATACTCACTGCAATAACCTTGGTAAACGATCTATTTTCCAACCTTTAGTAGTACTATAGCACATTGAAGTCGTTTAGTTTAATATTGGAGTACAGAACTCCTCAATGAGCAACAGCTTATCATTCATACTCACTGCAATAACCTTGGTAAACGATCTATTTTCCAACCTTTAGTAGTACTATAGCACATTGAAGTCGTTTAGTTTAATATTGGAGTACAGTACTCCTCAATGAGCAACAGCTTATCATTCGTACTCACTGCAATTACCTTGGTAAACGATCTATTTTCCAACCTTTAGTAGTACTATATCACATTGAAGTCGTTTAGTTTAATATTGGAGTACAGAACTCCTCAATTAGCAACAGCTTATCATTCATACTCACTGCAATAACCTTGGTAAACGATCTATTTTCCAACCTTTAGTAGTACTATAGCACATTGAAGTCGTTTAGTTTAATATTGGAGTACAGAACTCCTCAATGAGCAACAGCTTATCATTCATACTCACTGCAATAACCTTGGTAAACGATCTATTTTCCAACCTTTAGTAGTACTATAGCACATTGAAGTCGTTTAGTTTAATATTGGAGTACAGAGCTCCTCAATGAGCAACAGCTTATCATTCGTACTCACTGCAATAACCTTGGTAAACGATCTATTTTCCAACCTTTAGTAGTACTATAGCACATTGAAGTCGTTTAGTTTAATATTGGAGTACAGAACTCCTCAATGAGCAACAGCTTATCATTCGTACTCACTGCAATAACCTTGGTAAACGATCTATTTTCCAACCTTTAGTAGTACTATAGCACATTGAAGTCGTTTAGTTTAATATTGGAGTACAGAACTCCTCAATGAGCAACAGCTTATCATTCGTACTCACTGCAATAACCTTGGTAAACGATCTATTTTCCAACCTTTAGTAGTACTATAGCACATTGAAGTCGTTTAGTTTAATATTGGAGTACAGAACTCCTCAATTAGCAACAGCTTATCATTCATACTCACTGCAATAACCTTGGTAAACGATCTATTTTCCAACCTTTAGTAGTACTATAGCACATTGAAGTCGTTTAGTTTAATATTGGAGTACAGAACTCCTCAATGAGCAACAGCTTATCATTCATACTCACTGCAATAACCTTGGTAAACGATCTATTTTCCAACCTTTAGTAGTACTATAGCACATTGAAGTCGGTTTAGATAAAAATTGTTACAGTTGTTTTGTATCCAGTCTTTGTATTTAACATAAACATAATGGCGCTTATTAAAGTGTACACGTCTGAACTAAATTGACAGGCCTATGAGTAATGCTCTGGGAATTACCAATTTAATTTAGTCAACAGATTGTGGTACAACCGAATTAGCACCAGTACGTTATCGATCAACAGGCACGAAACCGTTCATCGAGGTGTCGATCGTGGAGCGTATAATGGAGCACAGCAACGTGCGGCAGTACAAGTACTACAAGCTGCTGATCCAGGAGTTCCACGTGAAGGTGGACATGGGGCTCATCAACGCGCTCATGGGCATGTTCCCGCAGAAGATACCCACCGAACAGGAGGCTGTAAGATGATCATTATCTCCATGGGAAATAGATCGATTTTAACTTTTAATTTTCAGTAGGCTAAATACTTCTCGACAAAGTTGATTGATTCCAAGTAAGTGACACAGTAAAGTCGAAGTAAAATGAATCTTAACTGTTCCAGTTCGTTCATAATATGATATCTCCAAATGTAATCTTTGCGGAATTTTGACTGTAAATAAGAATATTTAGGTCCATTGTTAATGTATTTCGATGCTCGAAATTTATCAACGTTGGTGAGATGGGTAAACTCTTACTAAGACAGTTGGTACGGACTGTTATTGATTGAAGAGTATTTATTCGAAATTTTTTCCTTTGCAGTTGGATGCCTTCCAACTGGATATCGAAAAAGCAAGGCAACCGTTAGAAGCGTTAGCGGCAATGGGCGCTGCTTCGGACTTGAAAAATTTCTATGACAATTTACATTTGTCGCCACTGAAGGTAATTTATCTTGTTTATGTGAAAAATGCTGTAATAAGTGTTGGCGGGTAAAAATTTCTTGCAGTCATAATTCAGTAATTCGCCATGTACTGAGAGAAGCTCTAGTATTAGGTACATTTTTAACCGACTTCAAAAAAGTAGGTTCTCTATTCGCATGTATGAAGGTATGTTCGCGCAATTATTCAAAAATCAATGAATCGATTTTGATGATTTTTCTCACTATCGTAATCTGCATACTTAGGATGGTTTTGTATATAACACACCTTCTATGTACGAACTTAAAATTCTTATGTACGAAGTTAGACGCATAAATGTACCCATATTTCTCTGATACACGCTGGACTTACGTCTGTATTTTTTTTAAATATAGCTTGTATATTTGGTTTTGTACATTGATGTTTTTCACTGTCATACATACATAGCTAGCTGTGATAGCCTAGTGGTTAGGACGACCGACTTCTAATCGGAGGTCGTGGGTTCGATCCCGGGCACGCACCTCTAACTTTTCGGAGTTATGTGCGTTTTAAGTATTTAAATATCACTTGCTTTAACGGTGAAGGAAAACATCGTGAGGAAACCTGCACGCCTGAGAGTTCTCCATAACGTTCTCAAAGGTGTGTGAAGTCTGGTAATCCGCTTGGCCAGCGTGGTAGACTATGGCCAAAACCCTTCTCACTCTGAGAGGAGACCCGTGCTCTGTAGTGAGCCGGTAATGGGTTGATCATGATGATGATGATGACTGTCATACATTGCATCATTGACATGTTTTAGGTGCACGTGTCATTCTCACTGGGCGGGGCGACACAGCTGCCGACGTTTGTAGGCACCGTACTGCAGAGTATAGGCGTCACTTTAACTGATATGAATGATGTTGTTTTCAAGTGAGTATTTCGCCTACTTTTGAGCCAATCAATGCAATTTGCGAATTCGGGTCATGCTACAAAAGATGTTATGGTTTTTATTTTGTAGATAAACTAAATACTGACTGTGGAAGTATATAGTGTTAGGCAATTATTTGTATGTTTGTTTTTGCCATAGGTACATGAATGCCAAACTACTCATACAATTTTGACAAATAAATAAGATATTGTGGCTAATTCTGTTGTACTCGATTCTCTAAACTAAACTAAAATGACAGGTCTAAATCTATTGCTATCCTTTTCCGCAGTGAGCACTGAGAAAGAGATAGGAATGAATTTAGACCTGTCATTTTAGTTAAGATTTAGAGATTGTGTACAACAGAATTAGCCACATTGTTGGTTTGTTTTTTGTGGGCCGTCAACGTGTGTCAACTATGATTCTATCCGCCATATTGTATTTGTCATGACGTCATATAGCCTAATACAACATCCTGAACAATTCAGTATATAAGAAACAAAAATACTATTAGATCGAAGTTACTATGCAGGTACAAGTAAGTTAATGTATGCATGATGTAAAAGGGCTTCAGTTTTTCACCTTTCACTATAATGTTGTCGTACAGGCTGTCGTACTACGAGAGGAACTACGAGTTCCTGTCGCAGAAGGAACTGATGAGTCAAGTGCAGAGCCACTACACGGGGCAGGCGCTGAAGCAGCTGTACGTGCTGGTGCTGGGGCTGGACGTGATCGGCAACCCGTACGGACTCGTCGTCGGACTCAAGAAGGGCGTGGAAGACCTCTTCTATGAACCGTTCCAGGTTGGTCTATAACTATCGACCTATTTCTACGTCCAAATGTCTCTAATAACTTAACGACGACGTAACTTGGCGACGACTAATGGCCGGCCACAAGCCGTGGGAGAGATTTTTCATGCATTTTATATGGTACCACCGCACACTGAGCGGTCGATTGGCCGCGTACGAGCCACAAGAAAATGTATGAAAAATCTCTTCCGCGACTTGTGACCAGTAGTCGCCGCTACTAGTGGCCCAGTGTAGGGGGGCTGTAAAAATGGGAGGTAGTCTTTGGGGACTGCCGATAGAAGGGAAAACTGGAAGCGTGCGGTGACGATGACGCGAGTTTCACGCTTTTAGTTCATCCAAAAAGTACACATATACACAGTATACAATATACATACAGCTCATGGAAAGCGTTCGGTGACGATGACGCGCGTTCCATGATTTTTGTTCACCCAAAAAGTGCTCAACACGCCTAAAGAAGTTTCACTTCAATAATTACTGTAATGGTAACTTATAGAATAAAAAAAATACATTTGAGTTGTAAGTAGAATTACTATTTTGTATGGCTAATACCTGGGAGCACACAGTGGACTGTCTCAAGCGGAGACATTCTTCCGGAGCTATTCTGGAGCCATGAAATATCAAATTGCTACAATCTCAATTATTGTGGTGCTTGGCTGAATTTATTGTATTCACGCTGCAACAGTGTATTTATTTTGCTCTTATTACATACGCGATTTATTTTACGCTTATTACGCATGAGAGTATCGAGGTGAATGCGAACTTCACACTGGAGCTTTCGTTTTTAGACAGTTGACACACATTTTTCGACAGTTTTAGACAGTCATCACACACGAATCACGATCGGTCGATGTAATGAGTGTATGTGGTGTCCTCGTAGGGCGCGATCCAAGGGCCCGGCGAGTTCGCGGAGGGGCTGATGCTGGGCGTGCGCTCGCTGCTGGGCCACACGGTGGGCGGCGCGGCGGGCGCCGTGTCGCGCATCACCGGCGCCATGGGCCACGGCCTCGCCGCGCTCTCGCTCGACAAGGTAACCTTTATATTATAACATGCGTGACCTAAATCCGAGCTTAGGTAACGCTTATTATTGTAACTTAGGTACCTATTCCATTTTTACACAGATATGTGGTCTTGCGTCACACTATCTGGAAAATATTTTACGATACTCGTGACTTAATTTCTCTATTGCATACATATCTTACGTTTGGGCGTTTACTCACGCCGTGCATTGATAGACTACTTAAGTTAAGTAATCCATTCCTTAAGGAATCCATTTTTACACCGATAAGCGTTTTATAAGTGCGGGTTTAGGTCAAATTATAGCTATAATAGTTATTTACGATACTCGTAACTTAATGGACATCTTAGTCGAGCGTATCGTATTTTAGTCACTATACTTAAGTCACACATACAGTCTGTCTTTGTTATCTATTATTATCTTCATGACGTCATTATTTCGTTTGCACAGGACTACCAGCGGCGTCGAAGAGACAACATCAACAAACCACCGGCTAACTTGCAAGAAGGTCTCGCCAGGAGTGGGAAAGGACTCGTAATGGTATGATAATTTTTTTGTCTGAACAAATTCAATAAGCACTGATATGACGTTCTCACCAATAGTTAGTTATATTTTACATTTCTGAATTTATATTAAGATAAAATTGCTTCAAACTTTTCAAATATGAAGATTTTCCCAATAATCTTTTTTTATATGTATATTTAGAAAAGTTTCTCGAGAGCTCCCGAGCGCGCTCCATACAAAGCAGGCTTGTTTCCTTTTTTAATACTAACCAATCAAAGTCAATGAAATATTATGGACACATCTAGAAACTCTAGCCCATGTAATTTGGAAAGTATGTACATATTTTTAGGGCAATCGAATAAAATACCTATATGAGTTTCTAGAGGCTGTCTACGAAATTTCATTGACTTTGATTCGTTAATATTAAAATTAGATACAAAACTTCGTTTTTATGTGTCGCGCTCGCGATGATCTCTTAACATGAAGTGGAACAAGTCATTAGTCAAGTTTCCTTGAGCACTGACACAAGTGGCTTGTGCACGCCAACAGGGCGTGGTGGACGGAGTGACGGGCGTGTTCACTAAGCCGTTCGAGGGCGCTCGGGACCAGGGCGTGGAGGGGTTCTTTAAGGGTCTGGGCGTGGGCGCCGTGGGGCTCGTGGCGCGGCCCACGGCAGGCGTGGTCGACTTCGCCTCGGGCTCGTTCGATGCCGTCAAAAGGTGATAGCGGACTGTGCAATGTGCAATGTGCATGCCTCACTGTTGCATGTTGCCTTGTGGATTCTGGTGTTTGCGTGGATGTTAAGCTGTGTATCCCTATACTCGCGAACCGACTGTGCCGACTGTGCCGACTGTGCTACGTGCAAATAAATTGCTGTAACGGTATATACGAGCACGCTGTCATATTCTGTCTGTTCGAGATAAAAGTGGATACCCAGCTTTAGTGGGCTTTAAGATATATGGGTGAAATAATGGGCTTTTTGCTTATGCCTATACATAATATGCCTTTATAATAATTTATACTATATTAAGCATGCTTCACTATAATAATAAATAAGTATTGTGGTTTTCAAATTGGCTAATTGTTTCTTTATAAAGCAGGTGTACTTTTTCTAAGTCTTCTTTTTAGTCTACAGACTAACTTGCAACTCGTGTCGCAATTCAGCATAAGTGTTTGACTTTTGTGATCGGTAGCAGCTAGTGTTTCGTAGAGTTGCTTTTTGAAGAGGCTTCTTGAGGTCATATAACTAATTTTTAATTTGGGATTTCAGTATGAAACTGAAAAACATGTGTGTCATGTATAAACTCTGACAAAACGGTGGAATTACATTTGAACGTTTTCCTTCGGACAAAGTTTTATTAATTGTTAATTTATTAGCATTAAATATAGCTTGATACCTGTGACGTTTGTCATAATGACATTTAATGTATGTAATGACAGTTATTGTAGCTGTCATTCATAGAGATAATAATAATAATATACAGGTGCCATAATGTCCTATAGAAAATAGTGGATCGGAAAATAGCGCAAGCTTATCAAAATTTTCATAAGTGTGTAAGAGACAACATTACATTTTTGACATAATAATAAAACAGTTTGCGGCAGACTTAAACAAAAAATGGCCTCCCTAAAATGTATACATGAACACTCACACACACACACACAAATTGAGACATCACAATGAACACCCGCCATTTTATGTTTTCGGATTGTGCGTGTATGATACTTAATCTAAGCGTGTGTGAGTGTATTTTTGATACGTTTTTAAAGTAGGTATGGCTCCTCCACTACTATTACTTTCTATTACTTTCTCAGTGCTGTCATTACATACATTAAATGTCATTATGACAAATGTCACAGGTATCAAGCTATATTTAATGGACTGTAATTGCTTGTAAGAGGATGTATTGTTGTAGTGTCTTCTCGACAGACCAAAGTCTATCACGGTAGGAGCCTCGACGGCCAACCTCGCCCGACGAAGACCCGGGTCCTTCACAGATGGTTTGGCTACTTGGACTATTTATTTCAGCCCTTTTCAACTTGAGCTCAGGCTCGGCATCGTTAGTTTGATCTCTCCGGTAGTATTTTATGTGAAATCCGTGTCGTGTCGTATCCTTTGCGTCGTCACTGTTGCCTTAGCTATTGCTGTGGGAAGTAGGAACGCGATGGACAGAGGACACCGGTCCGGTAGATTTGCTTTGATTATATGTATGGAGGCATGTGACTTAGTCAACGCGAGCGTACATAGAGCATTCGATGTGTCGGACGAACTCCTCCACGGTTGGTGTCCGTTAGGGCGAATATATTTCTTCCTCAAGAAGTTGAGTATCTCAGGGAGATTTTTCTTCCGTTAAAAAAAAAACATAAAAAAGGGCGTAGTGGAGGGCGTGCGCGGCGTGGTGACGCGGCCGCTACAGGGCGCGCAGGCGGGCGGCGCGGCCGGCTTCGTGCGCGGGCTGGGCCGCGGCGCCGTCGGACTCGTCGTGCGACCGGTCGGCGGATTCGTCGACTTTACGTCCGGGCTCCTCACCACTGTCCGAAGGTTCTCAATCAAAGTGATCTCTAGAAGTGAGCTTTGGGACATGTAGTTCATAAAGTAGAGTAGTGGAAGGTAATGTAGAAAGAATAGAATATATTTAGTGGTAGGGATAAAGTAAATAGGTACTAACTGTATTTGGTTATCGATAGGGATATGTGTTATTTACATTGAAGTCAGAATTGAAATATACTGGTTCTTAGTTTACAGTCTGCACCCCATCTATGTGTTGTGTGTTCAAATAACACGGTTCTTTCCCAACTTTCTAGGTGTTGCTAAAATTTATAATATTTGCTGTATGTAAATTTTAATGATTTTAAGATCAATCCATCGCACCACATATTATAAGTAATGCTTGTTCATATGCATTTATTTGTGCTAATTTAAACCTTTCAAGCATCACACTAATCAAGGTATTTATCGAGGTATCATACTAATCAGTGCTCGAATCTCATTGTGAATTATCATTGATTTATTATAATTCAAAATTAACTGGTTTTATAATAGCTATAATAATATTTTAACCTTCTGATCAAAAAGGTTTATTTAGCTACAAAAATCATATTTTTTAAAATCTTGTACTGAAAACTTCGCATAAGAATTTCGTTCTCGTACGAGACAATAAAATTGAAGACACAAGTTAAAGGGGGAATATACTCGTAGAACTTTAAATGTTACACACTATAGTCTAACTTTTAATTAGGTGGAATTCTGACAGTTGTCATTTTATAAATAGAATGAGTTATTTGTATGAAGCTCGAGTTTACCCCAAACTAAAGTACCTGACTTATCTGTCAGGCATTTGTCATATCTACATGCGGCAATTGACTTTTATTTATGTAAGTTTTGAATTTATTATCTTTTTTGTGTTCTGTTTTATCTCTGGTGACATTAAGAAACGTCAGAATTCCACGGAATTTAAAATCAGACTATAGTACAACGGGAATGTACCGGTCGGTAGGGCGGCCGACCTGTCGGAGGAGGTGACGAAGCGGCGCGCGGCGCGCTACCTGGCGCCGGACGCGGGCGTGCGGCCCTACTCGCGCCTGCAGGCCGAGGGCTACAAGATGCTGTCCGAGCTGGAGAAGGTACCGGTGTTCATTCAGACTATAGTACAACGGGAATGTACCGGTCGGTAGGGCGGCCGACCTGTCGGAGGAGGTGACGAAGCGGCGCGCGGCGCGCTACCTGGCGCCGGACGCGGGCGTGCGGCCCTACTCGCGCCTGCAGGCCGAGGGCTACAAGATGCTGTCCGAGCTGGAGAAGGTACCGGTGTTCATTCAGACTATAGTACAACGGGAATGTACCGGTCGGTAGGGCGGCCGACCTGTCGGAGGAGGTGACGAAGCGGCGCGCGGCGCGCTACCTGGCGCCGGACGCGGGCGTGCGGCCCTACTCGCGCCTGCAGGCCGAGGGCTACAAGATGCTGTCCGAGCTGGAGAAGGTACCGGTGTTCATTCAGACTATAGTACAACGGGAATGTACCGGTCGGTAGGGCGGCCGACCTGTCGGAGGAGGTGACGAAGCGGCGCGCGGCGCGCTACCTGGCGCCGGACGCGGGCGTGCGGCCCTACTCGCGCCTGCAGGCCGAGGGCTACAAGATGCTGTCCGAGCTGGAGAAGGTACCGGTGTTCATTCAGACTATAGTACAACGGGAATGTACCGGTCGGTAGGGCGGCCGACCTGTCGGAGGAGGTGACGAAGCGGCGCGCGGCGCGCTACCTGGCGCCGGACGCGGGCGTGCGGCCCTACTCGCGCCTGCAGGCCGAGGGCTACAAGATGCTGTCCGAGCTGGAGAAGGTACCGGTGTTCATTCAGACTATAGTACAACGGGAATGTACCGGTCGGTAGGGCGGCCGACCTGTCGGAGGAGGTGACGAAGCGGCGCGCGGCGCGCTACCTGGCGCCGGACGCGGGCGTGCGGCCCTACTCGCGCCTGCAGGCCGAGGGCTACAAGATGCTGTCCGAGCTGGAGAAGGTACCGGTGTTCATTCAGACTATAGTACAACGGGAATGTACCGGTCGGTAGGGCGGCCGACCTGTCGGAGGAGGTGACGAAGCGGCGCGCGGCGCGCTACCTGGCGCCGGACGCGGGCGTGCGGCCCTACTCGCGCCTGCAGGCCGAGGGCTACAAGATGCTGTCCGAGCTGGAGAAGGTACCGGTGTTCATTCAGACTATAGTACAACGGGAATGTACCGGTCGGTAGGGCGGCCGACCTGTCGGAGGAGGTGACGAAGCGGCGCGCGGCGCGCTACCTGGCGCCGGACGCGGGCGTGCGGCCCTACTCGCGCCTGCAGGCCGAGGGCTACAAGATGCTGTCCGAGCTGGAGAAGGTACCGGTGTTCATTCAGACTATAGTACAACGGGAATGTACCGGTCGGTAGGGCGGCCGACCTGTCGGAGGAGGTGACGAAGCGGCGCGCGGCGCGCTACCTGGCGCCGGACGCGGGCGTGCGGCCCTACTCGCGCCTGCAGGCCGAGGGCTACAAGATGCTGTCCGAGCTGGAGAAGGTACCGGTGTTCATTCAGACTATAGTACAACGGGAATGTACCGGTCGGTAGGGCGGCCGACCTGTCGGAGGAGGTGACGAAGCGGCGCGCGGCGCGCTACCTGGCGCCGGACGCGGGCGTGCGGCCCTACTCGCGCCTGCAGGCCGAGGGCTACAAGATGCTGTCCGAGCTGGAGAAGGTACCGGTGTTCATTCAGACTATAGTACAACGGGAATGTACCGGTCGGTAGGGCGGCCGACCTGTCGGAGGAGGTGACGAAGCGGCGCGCGGCGCGCTACCTGGCGCCGGACGCGGGCGTGCGGCCCTACTCGCGCCTGCAGGCCGAGGGCTACAAGATGCTGTCCGAGCTGGAGAAGGTACCGGTGTTCATTCAGACTATAGTACAACGGGAATGTACCGGTCGGTAGGGCGGCCGACCTGTCGGAGGAGGTGACGAAGCGGCGCGCGGCGCGCTACCTGGCGCCGGACGCGGGCGTGCGGCCCTACTCGCGCCTGCAGGCCGAGGGCTACAAGATGCTGTCCGAGCTGGAGAAGGTACCGGTGTTCATTCAGACTATAGTACAACGGGAATGTACCGGTCGGTAGGGCGGCCGACCTGTCGGAGGAGGTGACGAAGCGGCGCGCGGCGCGCTACCTGGCGCCGGACGCGGGCGTGCGGCCCTACTCGCGCCTGCAGGCCGAGGGCTACAAGATGCTGTCCGAGCTGGAGAAGGTACCGGTGTTCATTCAGACTATAGTACAACGGGAATGTACCGGTCGGTAGGGCGGCCGACCTGTCGGAGGAGGTGACGAAGCGGCGCGCGGCGCGCTACCTGGCGCCGGACGCGGGCGTGCGGCCCTACTCGCGCCTGCAGGCCGAGGGCTACAAGATGCTGTCCGAGCTGGAGAAGGTACCGGTGTTCATTCAGACTATAGTACAACGGGAATGTACCGGTCGGTAGGGCGGCCGACCTGTCGGAGGAGGTGACGAAGCGGCGCGCGGCGCGCTACCTGGCGCCGGACGCGGGCGTGCGGCCCTACTCGCGCCTGCAGGCCGAGGGCTACAAGATGCTGTCCGAGCTGGAGAAGGTACCGGTGTTCATTCAGACTATAGTACAACGGGAATGTACCGGTCGGTAGGGCGGCCGACCTGTCGGAGGAGGTGACGAAGCGGCGCGCGGCGCGCTACCTGGCGCCGGACGCGGGCGTGCGGCCCTACTCGCGCCTGCAGGCCGAGGGCTACAAGATGCTGTCCGAGCTGGAGAAGGTACCGGTGTTCATTCAGACTATAGTACAACGGGAATGTACCGGTCGGTAGGGCGGCCGACCTGTCGGAGGAGGTGACGAAGCGGCGCGCGGCGCGCTACCTGGCGCCGGACGCGGGCGTGCGGCCCTACTCGCGCCTGCAGGCCGAGGGCTACAAGATGCTGTCCGAGCTGGAGAAGGTACCGGTGTTCATTCAGACTATAGTACAACGGGAATGTACCGGTCGGTAGGGCGGCCGACCTGTCGGAGGAGGTGACGAAGCGGCGCGCGGCGCGCTACCTGGCGCCGGACGCGGGCGTGCGGCCCTACTCGCGCCTGCAGGCCGAGGGCTACAAGATGCTGTCCGAGCTGGAGAAGGTACCGGTGTTCATTCAGACTATAGTACAACGGGAATGTACCGGTCGGTAGGGCGGCCGACCTGTCGGAGGAGGTGACGAAGCGGCGCGCGGCGCGCTACCTGGCGCCGGACGCGGGCGTGCGGCCCTACTCGCGCCTGCAGGCCGAGGGCTACAAGATGCTGTCCGAGCTGGAGAAGGTACCGGTGTTCATTCAGACTATAGTACAACGGGAATGTACCGGTCGGTAGGGCGGCCGACCTGTCGGAGGAGGTGACGAAGCGGCGCGCGGCGCGCTACCTGGCGCCGGACGCGGGCGTGCGGCCCTACTCGCGCCTGCAGGCCGAGGGCTACAAGATGCTGTCCGAGCTGGAGAAGGTACCGGTGTTCATTCAGACTATAGTACAACGGGAATGTACCGGTCGGTAGGGCGGCCGACCTGTCGGAGGAGGTGACGAAGCGGCGCGCGGCGCGCTACCTGGCGCCGGACGCGGGCGTGCGGCCCTACTCGCGCCTGCAGGCCGAGGGCTACAAGATGCTGTCCGAGCTGGAGAAGGTACCGGTGTTCATTCAGACTATAGTACAACGGGAATGTACCGGTCGGTAGGGCGGCCGACCTGTCGGAGGAGGTGACGAAGCGGCGCGCGGCGCGCTACCTGGCGCCGGACGCGGGCGTGCGGCCCTACTCGCGCCTGCAGGCCGAGGGCTACAAGATGCTGTCCGAGCTGGAGAAGGTACCGGTGTTCATTCAGACTATAGTACAACGGGAATGTACCGGTCGGTAGGGCGGCCGACCTGTCGGAGGAGGTGACGAAGCGGCGCGCGGCGCGCTACCTGGCGCCGGACGCGGGCGTGCGGCCCTACTCGCGCCTGCAGGCCGAGGGCTACAAGATGCTGTCCGAGCTGGAGAAGGTACCGGTGTTCATTCAGACTATAGTACAACGGGAATGTACCGGTCGGTAGGGCGGCCGACCTGTCGGAGGAGGTGACGAAGCGGCGCGCGGCGCGCTACCTGGCGCCGGACGCGGGCGTGCGGCCCTACTCGCGCCTGCAGGCCGAGGGCTACAAGATGCTGTCCGAGCTGGAGAAGGTACCGGTGTTCATTCAGACTATAGTACAACGGGAATGTACCGGTCGGTAGGGCGGCCGACCTGTCGGAGGAGGTGACGAAGCGGCGCGCGGCGCGCTACCTGGCGCCGGACGCGGGCGTGCGGCCCTACTCGCGCCTGCAGGCCGAGGGCTACAAGATGCTGTCCGAGCTGGAGAAGGTACCGGTGTTCATTCAGACTATAGTACAACGGGAATGTACCGGTCGGTAGGGCGGCCGACCTGTCGGAGGAGGTGACGAAGCGGCGCGCGGCGCGCTACCTGGCGCCGGACGCGGGCGTGCGGCCCTACTCGCGCCTGCAGGCCGAGGGCTACAAGATGCTGTCCGAGCTGGAGAAGGTACCGGTGTTCATTCAGACTATAGTACAACGGGAATGTACCGGTCGGTAGGGCGGCCGACCTGTCGGAGGAGGTGACGAAGCGGCGCGCGGCGCGCTACCTGGCGCCGGACGCGGGCGTGCGGCCCTACTCGCGCCTGCAGGCCGAGGGCTACAAGATGCTGTCCGAGCTGGAGAAGGTACCGGTGTTCATTCAGACTATAGTACAACGGGAATGTACCGGTCGGTAGGGCGGCCGACCTGTCGGAGGAGGTGACGAAGCGGCGCGCGGCGCGCTACCTGGCGCCGGACGCGGGCGTGCGGCCCTACTCGCGCCTGCAGGCCGAGGGCTACAAGATGCTGTCCGAGCTGGAGAAGGTACCGGTGTTCATTCAGACTATAGTACAACGGGAATGTACCGGTCGGTAGGGCGGCCGACCTGTCGGAGGAGGTGACGAAGCGGCGCGCGGCGCGCTACCTGGCGCCGGACGCGGGCGTGCGGCCCTACTCGCGCCTGCAGGCCGAGGGCTACAAGATGCTGTCCGAGCTGGAGAAGGTACCGGTGTTCATTCAGACTATAGTACAACGGGAATGTACCGGTCGGTAGGGCGGCCGACCTGTCGGAGGAGGTGACGAAGCGGCGCGCGGCGCGCTACCTGGCGCCGGACGCGGGCGTGCGGCCCTACTCGCGCCTGCAGGCCGAGGGCTACAAGATGCTGTCCGAGCTGGAGAAGGTACCGGTGTTCATTCAGACTATAGTACAACGGGAATGTACCGGTCGGTAGGGCGGCCGACCTGTCGGAGGAGGTGACGAAGCGGCGCGCGGCGCGCTACCTGGCGCCGGACGCGGGCGTGCGGCCCTACTCGCGCCTGCAGGCCGAGGGCTACAAGATGCTGTCCGAGCTGGAGAAGGTACCGGTGTTCATTCAGACTATAGTACAACGGGAATGTACCGGTCGGTAGGGCGGCCGACCTGTCGGAGGAGGTGACGAAGCGGCGCGCGGCGCGCTACCTGGCGCCGGACGCGGGCGTGCGGCCCTACTCGCGCCTGCAGGCCGAGGGCTACAAGATGCTGTCCGAGCTGGAGAAGGTACCGGTGTTCATTCAGACTATAGTACAACGGGAATGTACCGGTCGGTAGGGCGGCCGACCTGTCGGAGGAGGTGACGAAGCGGCGCGCGGCGCGCTACCTGGCGCCGGACGCGGGCGTGCGGCCCTACTCGCGCCTGCAGGCCGAGGGCTACAAGATGCTGTCCGAGCTGGAGAAGGTACCGGTGTTCATTCAGACTATAGTACAACGGGAATGTACCGGTCGGTAGGGCGGCCGACCTGTCGGAGGAGGTGACGAAGCGGCGCGCGGCGCGCTACCTGGCGCCGGACGCGGGCGTGCGGCCCTACTCGCGCCTGCAGGCCGAGGGCTACAAGATGCTGTCCGAGCTGGAGAAGGTACCGGTGTTCATTCAGACTATAGTACAACGGGAATGTACCGGTCGGTAGGGCGGCCGACCTGTCGGAGGAGGTGACGAAGCGGCGCGCGGCGCGCTACCTGGCGCCGGACGCGGGCGTGCGGCCCTACTCGCGCCTGCAGGCCGAGGGCTACAAGATGCTGTCCGAGCTGGAGAAGGTACCGGTGTTCATTCAGACTATAGTACAACGGGAATGTACCGGTCGGTAGGGCGGCCGACCTGTCGGAGGAGGTGACGAAGCGGCGCGCGGCGCGCTACCTGGCGCCGGACGCGGGCGTGCGGCCCTACTCGCGCCTGCAGGCCGAGGGCTACAAGATGCTGTCCGAGCTGGAGAAGGTACCGGTGTTCATTCAGACTATAGTACAACGGGAATGTACCGGTCGGTAGGGCGGCCGACCTGTCGGAGGAGGTGACGAAGCGGCGCGCGGCGCGCTACCTGGCGCCGGACGCGGGCGTGCGGCCCTACTCGCGCCTGCAGGCCGAGGGCTACAAGATGCTGTCCGAGCTGGAGAAGGTACCGGTGTTCATTCAGACTATAGTACAACGGGAATGTACCGGTCGGTAGGGCGGCCGACCTGTCGGAGGAGGTGACGAAGCGGCGCGCGGCGCGCTACCTGGCGCCGGACGCGGGCGTGCGGCCCTACTCGCGCCTGCAGGCCGAGGGCTACAAGATGCTGTCCGAGCTGGAGAAGGTACCGGTGTTCATTCAGACTATAGTACAACGGGAATGTACCGGTCGGTAGGGCGGCCGACCTGTCGGAGGAGGTGACGAAGCGGCGCGCGGCGCGCTACCTGGCGCCGGACGCGGGCGTGCGGCCCTACTCGCGCCTGCAGGCCGAGGGCTACAAGATGCTGTCCGAGCTGGAGAAGGTACCGGTGTTCATTCAGACTATAGTACAACGGGAATGTACCGGTCGGTAGGGCGGCCGACCTGTCGGAGGAGGTGACGAAGCGGCGCGCGGCGCGCTACCTGGCGCCGGACGCGGGCGTGCGGCCCTACTCGCGCCTGCAGGCCGAGGGCTACAAGATGCTGTCCGAGCTGGAGAAGGTACCGGTGTTCATTCAGACTATAGTACAACGGGAATGTACCGGTCGGTAGGGCGGCCGACCTGTCGGAGGAGGTGACGAAGCGGCGCGCGGCGCGCTACCTGGCGCCGGACGCGGGCGTGCGGCCCTACTCGCGCCTGCAGGCCGAGGGCTACAAGATGCTGTCCGAGCTGGAGAAGGTACCGGTGTTCATTCAGACTATAGTACAACGGGAATGTACCGGTCGGTAGGGCGGCCGACCTGTCGGAGGAGGTGACGAAGCGGCGCGCGGCGCGCTACCTGGCGCCGGACGCGGGCGTGCGGCCCTACTCGCGCCTGCAGGCCGAGGGCTACAAGATGCTGTCCGAGCTGGAGAAGGTACCGGTGTTCATTCAGACTATAGTACAACGGGAATGTACCGGTCGGTAGGGCGGCCGACCTGTCGGAGGAGGTGACGAAGCGGCGCGCGGCGCGCTACCTGGCGCCGGACGCGGGCGTGCGGCCCTACTCGCGCCTGCAGGCCGAGGGCTACAAGATGCTGTCCGAGCTGGAGAAGGTACCGGTGTTCATTCAGACTATAGTACAACGGGAATGTACCGGTCGGTAGGGCGGCCGACCTGTCGGAGGAGGTGACGAAGCGGCGCGCGGCGCGCTACCTGGCGCCGGACGCGGGCGTGCGGCCCTACTCGCGCCTGCAGGCCGAGGGCTACAAGATGCTGTCCGAGCTGGAGAAGGTACCGGTGTTCATTCAGACTATAGTACAACGGGAATGTACCGGTCGGTAGGGCGGCCGACCTGTCGGAGGAGGTGACGAAGCGGCGCGCGGCGCGCTACCTGGCGCCGGACGCGGGCGTGCGGCCCTACTCGCGCCTGCAGGCCGAGGGCTACAAGATGCTGTCCGAGCTGGAGAAGGTACCGGTGTTCATTCAGACTATAGTACAACGGGAATGTACCGGTCGGTAGGGCGGCCGACCTGTCGGAGGAGGTGACGAAGCGGCGCGCGGCGCGCTACCTGGCGCCGGACGCGGGCGTGCGGCCCTACTCGCGCCTGCAGGCCGAGGGCTACAAGATGCTGTCCGAGCTGGAGAAGGTACCGGTGTTCATTCAGACTATAGTACAACGGGAATGTACCGGTCGGTAGGGCGGCCGACCTGTCGGAGGAGGTGACGAAGCGGCGCGCGGCGCGCTACCTGGCGCCGGACGCGGGCGTGCGGCCCTACTCGCGCCTGCAGGCCGAGGGCTACAAGATGCTGTCCGAGCTGGAGAAGGTACCGGTGTTCATTCAGACTATAGTACAACGGGAATGTACCGGTCGGTAGGGCGGCCGACCTGTCGGAGGAGGTGACGAAGCGGCGCGCGGCGCGCTACCTGGCGCCGGACGCGGGCGTGCGGCCCTACTCGCGCCTGCAGGCCGAGGGCTACAAGATGCTGTCCGAGCTGGAGAAGGTACCGGTGTTCATTCAGACTATAGTACAACGGGAATGTACCGGTCGGTAGGGCGGCCGACCTGTCGGAGGAGGTGACGAAGCGGCGCGCGGCGCGCTACCTGGCGCCGGACGCGGGCGTGCGGCCCTACTCGCGCCTGCAGGCCGAGGGCTACAAGATGCTGTCCGAGCTGGAGAAGGTACCGGTGTTCATTCAGACTATTATAGTACAACGGGAATGTACCGGTCGGTAGAGCGGCCGACCTATCGGAGGAGGTGACATCCAGGCAGGTGTTCATTCAAACAAACACTATTTGTACAAAACTTACAAATGCAACATAATTATTACACTTCACTTTTTTTTTAATCCGGTGGTTTTTGGCCTGCTGAACAAGATACGTTTTATTTTTATTAAAAACGACCTAAAACTGCGTTAAAATTGCATCCAAAATTCGTTGGTTTCGAACAAGTCTTAACAGCTTTGAATACGTTTTTTGATTTTCCTGTAAATTTTTATTTTATGTAATTATGCCATTTTTTTCGTCAGCTCCTCAAATATTGTACTTGTCTACCGCAAATATTACAATAACTAGTGGTCCGCCCCGGCTTCGCACGGGTATTAGTTACCCGCTGCTATTCCATCGTACATTGTTTTGTCATATCTCGAATGGAATTCGGCAGCGTTTTCGATGAAAGCTCCCAGAGGGCGACGAGGCAAAGGGATGTAATCTAACGCCGTCAACTTTCTAACTTTGGACTGCTACCTGAGAATGTACTCGTAATTGAAAGAAAACTCCAATACCTAACTTTTCTTTTTTAATTCCGGCCCGGGATAAAGGAGTACAAATGGACTGTTGTAAATCGCTAAGTGAAGTTATTTTTAATTTTAATTCATTTTAGGGTAAATTCGTCAGCACTGACACTTACGAGGCCCACGTGTGGGTGATCCCGGGCAAGGAGGTAGTCATGTGCACTGACAAGAGACTGCTTTACCTCGAGAAGAATAATGTATTCGGCGGATGGCAGGTAACAACCCAACAGAACCAATATAATCTATCATTTGTTATACCTAGTAAAACTTGCAAGTTTTTACTACCGGCAATAGTTTCAAGTTTGAAAATTAAATAATTTATAGATGACTGATTGATAGACATAGATTGAGTACACTTTATTTTATATTACTTACACTTATTTATTGAGTACTTTGGTAGAGTAGGAAATAGCATGGTACCGTTTATCTGAAGCTGCAACCAGGACAGTATGCAGACTACCTAACTCCTTGACTACTTACAACATATGTATCATGTTTGGGTTCATTTATGTATTCCTAATGAGGAGTTGACTTATAGAGAGTCAGGGTTTTATTAGAACTGGAAAATGGTCTCAGAAACACCTTTCAAGAGGTCCATGTTAAAGTAGGTCCATCAAGTCAGAGTTCGTTGAATTGTTCCGGACTAGTAGTAGGTAGACACATTGCTCAATGTCCGCTGTTAAAGCAGGATGTCAGGCATATCAAATGTAGACCCATACAATCCACCCGTCGAATTAATTTACACTCCACTATAGCCTTTTTTAATGCTGGGCACAGACCTAAATCCCTCTCTCATAGGAGACAGGGATTTACAGCTTAGGCCCGCCACGCTGCGGGCCCAATGCGGGTCGGCGGGCTCGATGTTGTCAATGTACGTGCACTCGCTACGAACGAATCCCACAGATCGTGTGGACGTACCTGTGGTCGGAGATCCCGGACGTGCCGACGGCGGTCGCCAAGGGCGTGTACATACCGACGGCCAAGCGGAAGGTGCTGGGCATGTTCCCCAGCTCGAGCTCCGGCAAGGTGGTGCTGCTGTTCGACGAGCAGCTCAAGCGGTACCTGCTGGCGCAGTGCGAGCGCCTCATGAAGCCCCGCTGACAGGACCCCGTAGAGAGAGACTCCGCCGCCGACTGGCTGCGGGAACTCTTTCTACTCGTATTCGATTGCCGCACCGCGTTGCTTACCGTCGCCTTCCACCTTAACATGCACCACCTCAATCCGAAAGGTTTTCGCTGATTCGTGTATTGGATCGTTCGATCGAAGCGACCGTGCTTGCTGTATCGATAAGTGAAGCGTCGTTCGCACGGGAATTAAAAAGCTTTGAGTGAAAAAAATTATCTCGGCTTTCGTCAACGCTGGTCCCGATATTTTTCGCTCGACACGTGGACCGACTGAATAGTATACTGTATAGACCGCAACACTTGCACCAAAGAAGAGAGACGGAGTCCTTAGCTGGTGTACAAATCTTTTTCAACGTATGTCAGTTTCTTAGAATGCATCCACTCTTGTCGGGGCCAGCGTGTGGAGCAGGCCTTTTTATTTATTATTAAGCCTATTTTCCTTATTTCCTTATAAATCTAATGTAATTTAATTTGTTTAAAACGTCAATACCGGAGCAGGCTTTACCCAAGCCGTTTTCTATTTACGAATACGCGTTGAAAACCTATCACTATTGCATTAGATATCACTATTGCGGATGCATTTCAAAAAAGTTGACTTGTGAGTAGATAGAGTGCATAATAGACAAAAATTATTTTATTGAATAGAAGCAGGCATTACTTTGCGGAAATCCATAATATATGATGAAAAGTCAAAATTATTTTGCTATGATCCGCAAAACAGATTTGCGTTTTGAGAACACTGTTTTGCGGATCATAGCAAAATAATTTTGACTTTTCATCATAAAAATTATTTTCATTTACCTCATTGCAACGCTTTGATACCCTGCGTTAAATAAATCTCGTGCGAACGAAATCTTATCAGCGAATACTTTAATCCTTTTTTGGCGAGTGTTTACATGTATACCTACTATGTTTGTATTTGTATGTTTAAATGAGATGTATATCAAGAGATGTGATGCAATTGGTCTCAGCTCATGCCTATAGTAATATCCATGTAAAATTGAACCGAAATATTATAACTATGTAGCTCTCGTTGGCCGAATTTGTACGATCACAATTCGTATGATTTTTTTAATTGGTTTAAACTGCTCATTATTGCCAGGACAAAATGTTGACTGTTGTTGACAAAATGTTGACTGTTGCCATCATTGTATAGTAGGTACTACCAAGAAGGTTAAACTATTATATATTCTATTTGAGTACAACATTATAACATCTATTCGTAAAATTTTTATTAAACGTTACTGAATTGTGATGAAAAATCAGAACAGTCATGATTTCTTTGTAACAGACAAAATTTTTTTTATTATTTATTTATAGTATAATATAAAATAGTTACATAATATGTTTGTTTACATTATTGTTTTTAATAATGTTGTAAAGTGGCCATATTTATGTTTTTGTTTACTTCGAACTGTCCTCTACACAAATTTGCCAGTGAAGATCTAGAACATTAGTGCTAATACTCTAATTACCTCATATCAGGATTACTAATAATGTTTATTGTTGTACAACATTTTCGTTTTGTTCTTTGCGGTTAACTTGTTCCAACCAACAAAGCATTTAATTGTAATTAAGTGTAAATGGTTATATTAAATACACCAGCTAGAAGTTTAAAAAATAGATAACCATTATTTTTGTTATTTATGAAATCTAAAATTAAATTAAATAATTATATATTCAAATATTTCGGTTAAATTATGTTAGTGTTGTAACTGGTGTGAAGTATTATTTCAAAATTACTCGAATACAGTTATAAAATCTCTTTTTTCCTATATATATTTAATTATTCTTAAAAACAGCAGTAAAATGCATCAATTTTATTATTAATAAATAATAATTAATTGATTTTTCAATAAGTTTTACCCACGTTTACCAGTGCCTTACGACCGTTGCTAATATAGGATATTTATGAGTATTGTATGAGATGTTTATGAGTATTTATAAATGTTGAATGTGCTTTAAGTTTTGTCAATCTGTTTGTTGTTCGTAAATTCTATATTATGTTACCTTTACGGTATTCGATATAAATTCATTTGTTGGCTCAGTGGTTACCCGTAATAACGTTTTACGTTCGTTTATGACGATTTTCAATTTACTCCAAGAGTACTTCCTAGACAGGTATAGCAAGTTTATTTATAATAATAATACCGTTAGAGTTAAGTGATCCGATGTTATAGAGCATTTCAATATCTAACACTAACGCTGAAATCATATCTGCCAGTATCGAATCGCATTAAATCTGTTGAAAATGGCTATTTTGTATAAGACGCTCCATGTACGAGTATTGTTGCGAACGCATCGTATGCAAAATGTGTTCAATGGGTGCTGTTTTCAATAGTTAATATGCGAATCCATGCATTATGCATTAAGATGTGATTCCATGGAGTCTATACTGAACGTTTAAATTACAAGATGTGCGATTTCTTCCTTTTTGTATAACTATATTAAGTTTTGATATTTGTTTTTATCGAAATAATACTCAGGGTGCTTTTAAAGGTAGCGTTTGTAAAGCGAATAATATGTACGTTATATTGACATTTTTATATATTTAACGCTAAGTCGAGAAACACAGCATATAATATAACGCCTCTACCTGAGTATGTCCGATAAATGTTTATTAGACTAGGTGTTACCATAATTTTATATTACCTATTACTTATCTACTTATGCTTATCGCACTTTACTTATTTCTAATGTATTTTTTGTCTTGTCAAAAGCTTACGTATAGCCCCTTTTTGATTGATATTAAATTATTTACAGGAAATGGAATGTGTTTTTATTTATCTACCTAGTGACACAAATCTTTTTTGAATTAATTTTTATGGAATACCGCCGATTTAAAAAATATCTCAGTTTTGGTTGCTAGCAGGGGTTTGGGACCTTTGGATGATGCTTTTAATTAGTAGACTAAAAGATTATGCTACAGAACTTTTAAGCCACTAATGACTGCTATAATTTACTGCTCAAATCTAACCATAAGCTCGAAGAGTGCTATGTTTGTTTGAAGGAAGGGGCTGTTAGAAAATAAATTCAAAAATATGTAACATATTATGTTACATATTATACATTTGTTAGTTATATACATATATATAATATAGGGGCTCCGCCCACGTTCCCCGCACGCGTTCCAACTCATTGTTACAGTGGGCCTAACCGACACAAGCGGCCCCGCGCGCCTCATACGTCGTCCGCTCTTCTGCCTTGTTGCGATTTATGCGAACTACCTATATATTTTGTTAATTTTAGATTGTAATTCGTAGATATCGCATAGGTGTTACCTAGAAGTAGGTATAGATCGACCAGAATCTCATGAAAAATAAGGAAATTAAATTTTGTAGTAAGCAAAACTATGGCTGCCCTAGCGATAAACAAAGTAACTGACATTTTTTGTGAAATTGACTTTTTTGCATTAACAAAAGTTTTATGTCGAGTAGTTTTTTACCACAGTTTAATATTACAAATAACTTGAACCTTGAATTGCACACACTAACCCGGAATATAAATGCAAAAACCAAGTAAACAACAAGCACAACACAAAAACAAAGTAATTGGATGTTGATTACTTTGTTTTTGTATTTAAAATGCAGTTGCTTGATTTTTCGTTTCGTGAAACGATCCCAAGTATAAGGTGTTCTGAATGTAATTACTTTGTTTATCACTAGGGCAGCCGAGTTAACCTTTTGTAGTGTTGCTTACTACAAAATTTAATTTCCCTATTTTTCATGAGATTCTGGTCGATCTATAGACATTTTCGTCTTTTTGATTCATAAGTATCACGATCACAGCTTAACTCTTAAGAAATAATGACATTAAAGCAAAATCGCACAAAGTTGTCAATGTTACAATCAAAAAGAGTTGTAAAACACTTTATATCCAAAGAATAAAAGGGATATTCTGGAGGTAGGAGGACGGCTTACGTCGTCACTGTTACGATTATTGTAATGACGTTAAAATTTGAGAGGATCATTAAACAGCGCATTTGATTCGAGCAACTAATTTCGACTTACAACATTTGGCAAATCTCTACAGGTATGAGGTATGGTAGGTATAATGCGAAAGTGTGTCTGTCTGTCTATCTGCTAGCCTTTCACGGCCTAACAGTGTAACAGATTTTGATAAAATGACAATGCTCAAAATGTATGGGAAAAAACCCAGGCCCGGCGTAAACGAAATTTTACTCATATTAAAAGTAATACTCGTACGGATTAATAAATGAGTAAGTAAATACTGCATAGGTGACATCATCGAAATTGATGGCTAAAATGTGTGATATTGCTATTCGAATTTTGACTGGCGTCTGGCAACTTTTATCCCGAAAAAGCAAATAATTCCGACAGGATTTTAAGAAACCTAAATCCTCCCGGATGAAGTTGCGGGTATCATCTAGTCTATTATAAAATTGTAAATTTGTAGTTTGTACGCTTATCATGAACATAGGTAGGTACCAGATAGTTTTCTATAGCAAAGGTAATAAATGAGTAGGCATATCGTCTATATTATATTTAGAGCACTAAACAAAAATACCTACCTATCTATCTAAAGTAGATAGGTAATACTATAGGATTCCTAATGCAACATTTGCATCGAATACGTTCTACCTAGGCTAGGTAGGTAGGTGTGTTTGAAAACTAGTTGGTTGTGAGTAAATCCCCATCAACGTAAATACCTACCTAATGTATAAGAAGCTGCTTTCTGCCCCATAAACCTATGCCTACCGTAGGTACCTATGTACTAGGTAGGTAGCTATTTGATTATTATGTTGACTGAGAATTTGAATGTATTGTAAGTACAGATTTCGTATTCGGTTTCAATTTCAGTTGGTATTGGTAAGCATCTTTCTGAAAATTAAATTCGTTCGTTTTCCAATATAATGAGCATTCCTTCTACAAAGCTCATAATGCGCTGATAATAATATTGATTTCTTATTCGCTTTCACTAGTAGGTACCTAACTAAGCATCGTTTTTTTTATAATTAAGAAAATAAGGGTTCACGACGAAGGGTTCCGTACCATTATCTATAAAAACGGCAAAAATCATCTTATTTGTTGTATCAAATCAAATAAACTTTATTCAAAATTGGTACACTGTACACTTTTTGAACGTCAATTTAGGAACAGGCAATGGTGATAATTACTTACGGAAACTTAAAACTAAATCTACGAGGGTTCCAAACGCGCCCTGGTCTGAGAAGAGCCCACAACAAACTCACAACAAACTCATTGGAAATGGGTATGGAAGCCCCCTTTAATATTTATTTTATTTTGTTTTTTACCCGACTGGGTTATGTGTTTCACCTGTGTGTATGTACATATGTCCATTCCTATGTCCGCGTGTAACTACTCAACGGCTCAACGGATTTTGATAAATGATACGTCATTAGATTTGTCTTCATGACGCAAGTGTCATTGGGTACCTAAATTAAAAAAAAAATTAAAATGGCGGACTTTATGCGCTTTAATGTGCGAGCTGAAAAAAATTTTTTTCTTCAAGACCCTCGAGTGGGGTATCAAAATAAAGGAATTTAAAAGGCAAATACAAAAATGTATACAATTATATATATTTGAAAACAATTTGGAGTGATAAATCACAGAAAATGACCGTTTCCTATGTCAGTTCGTAACTACTCAACGGCTCTACCTATTTTGATAAACGATACGTCATTAAATTTGTCTTAACAGCGCAAATGTTACTGGGTACATAAAATTTATAAAAATTCAAAATGGCGGATTTTATTCACTTTAATGTGCGAGCTGAAAAAAATTTTTTTCCTCAAGACCCTCAAGTGGGGTATCAAAATAAAGGGCTTTAAAAGGCAAGTACGAAAATATATACAATCTATATGTTTTAAATCAGTTTTGAATGACAAATTATAGAAAACAAAATAAATAATAACTACACTGAGTAAACGGTGGTAGTTTATTAATTTTTTAGTTCGTTTTTCAGCATGGCAGTCGGGTTTTTTTAATTTTTAAATTATAGCTTGTTTGTATTTGTTATTATAGCGGCAACAGAAATACATCATCGGTGAAAATGTCAACTGTCTAACTAAGATGGTTCATGAGATACAGCCTGGTGACAGACGGACGGACGGACGGAAGGACAGCGGAGTCTTGTAATAGGGTTCCCGTTTTACCCTTTGGGTACGGAACCCTAAAAAATTGCGCTCGCTTCGTTCGCGCTTGTAGGTAAGTAAGTAGGGTATTTTATCCTCTGGTTGCGTAAATCTAGGTAAAGGATTGCGCTAGCTTCAATCTCGCTCTGTTTGGATTTGGAACCCGGCAAATTCGCGGGGCGCAAAATCTATAAAAGGATTGAGGCCTCATATTATGGACTTATCCAGTGGTGCAACCTTCGACGGGCTTAGTCCGCCGCTGCCCTCAAGGCGCCAATCCGACTTCATTATAATAATCAGGGGGCGGAAAATTTTGGCTTGGCGGCGGGCGGTGAAAACTTACCAAACCAGTGGTAGGTAGATTCAATTGACGATTCAAAAGTACTTGTAAAAGTTTATTTGAATAAAAAACTTTTATATTCTATTCTACTGTCAATAGAGTTATTTGTAAGAAATAAATGTAAATAAAGAAACCTAGCCTCTGAAATAAAAAGAAAATGATTATGAATTATGATTTTACAAATTCGTCTCCATAACAGTCAAAACCGTATACCGTCTTAGGTCTTGCTATTATTATTTCGACATCGGTCAGTATATTTTGGTCTGAGGGGTCAACGCGTCGATTTCAGAAGATAAAATTCGAAATTATTAAAAAAATATATATGATGCGTGCTCTACCTACACAATATGCTATCGCGATAGCCCACTATGATGGGCTAATGTGTAGATAGCGTAGTGGTGTGTGATGGCTTATGGCGCGTGTGATGGGGTCTTGGGATGGCGTCGGTGTCGGTTTTCGGCTGCACAAGTGGGCCAGGGATTGCGGTACCCACCTACACTAGTCCCACTACTTAGTGTTTATTGGAACATGAAGTGAATTTTTTTGTTCCTGTCTGTGTAAATGAAATTTTTTGAAAATTTTTGAATGCAGTTTTATATTTTCTCTAAAATGGACACTATAGTTCCTCAGATAAAATTCCTCTTTAAATCTTTTAAATTTTGAGATTTCGCCTCACTGACCGCTCTCAAAATAACACTCCCTATAAATTCTAAACCCTCTAAATTGTACTCATCCTTAATTTATTTAAATTTTAAACGGCGCTTTTCTTTGGTTGAAAGAGACTGTTTCCACTAAAATTTACATCATCTAATTAAAATCATTGCTTAATTGAAATTTCGCTTCAGGCGTGTTCAGCGGCTACTTAGATTAATAAAGGCAATTAAACAGTAATTTAATTACTTAAAGGAGGAGAATATTTCGAAATCAATGGAGTAAAAGGCTTAAGTAAAGTAATATTATTATATGATATTTATGTTATGAGTACCTAAAGGTACCTATAGGTGGGTACCTAGTTAAGTACCTAATGCTTTCACAGATATTATAAATAAATAAATAAGTAGTTGACTATCTTCTATTTCTGCTTTATTATTCTCCGAAATGGCATCTATCTCAAAAACAAAATGTCCCCCTACATCTCCTTGCATCAGAAAGTTAAACAAACGTAGCGTAAGCTCCGCTGGCACTTGCTGTGTTTTATTTCATTAACTATTCATTTCATATTAATGAGGAAACATTACTTACTCCTAAATGACGTGTCTCGTATACAAATAATATTTCAAGTGGGTTTAGAAGGGGGCGGAGGCACAGCGATCCTGTTTAGTAGAAGACTCACGCGGATCAATTTTTCAAGATGTCAACCTTCTAATAATATTATACTGTTAAGAAGATGCCGAGAGCGGAGAATGACCCGCTACATTTTATTTATGAAAGTAATATTGCCTTATAATAGGCAGGTAGGCATTAAAAAATTATACCTTCCATTTAGACCATTGCTATTTGAACCTGGGTCGATTACTTATCTAAAAAAATTAAAGATTGTCACAGTGTGACGATCGCAATAATCTCGGACTGCCGGTCACTCTCTCGCCACTGGCCAAAATACACGCATTGTTGCAGCAAGAATACCACAAATTCAACCAATCACCACAATAATTGAATTTGTAGCGATGATTAATGCAGCTCTGATAATCGGGGGGAGCTGTTTTATTACTAGGTAGGTAATACAGGAAAAGATTGACAATGTAGAATGTAGAGTTTGTAGAACTCTTAGCATGGCGGAGGCAGGCCGCAGGCAGGCTTCGACTAACTGAAATAATTATATTAAGGTCCGCCTTGTAGAAAATATCTATAACCGTAGGTACCTACCTACTTATCTGCAGGTGCGCTTTGTGTCAAAAATTTAAATTAAAGTAATTATATTTCTTACGTATCTAGGAATACGTGCACAAAGCTCAAGGGTCCCTGTACTAGGTATTTCTAGGTAGGTGGATATACGAATGTTTAATACCTAAACCATAATAGCGCAACGGTCGTCGGGCGTGGACTGAGAACCGACGGTTCAAATCCCACCCGTTGCACTATTGTTGTATCTAACACAAGATAGGCTTATTTCTGAGGGGAAAGGGGAATATTAATCATGTTCAGCATAGCTAATATTCTTTAAAAAAAGACTAGGCTACATAATATTTGAACTAAAAACCTATTATAATTTAATAGGTATACCTAATGTAACACAAACTTAAATGTTGAATACGTCAACATCAGTGAGATGATGCTGTGAAGCTAATTGCTTTCTATAATAGTTTAATAAGCCAGAGCGGCCGAGAAACCTGCCGGGCGCGTGTCGTGTCCTCGCCAGATCGATGCAGATTCGTCGCTTCGATGCACATATCCTATTTATAGGGAATAGCCTTCAGCTTAATACATCTATATTTTATAAAAGAACGACGATAAACATTGAGGTAGGTACACGATCAAAATAGGTCGTTCAACTGAAAAATACAGCTACGTTATCTACTTTAACCTACTAGTTGACTGTATTTTCCCCTCTGTTTACTTAATACATAATATACCAGAGGGTTATTTTAAGCAAGCAGACGGGTCACTCACTGCGCGATAAACTTATCCTAATAACTGTTGCATAGGAGCTGACTTGAACAGTTGTGTAGGTATTGCCAGCAGTGTTGCAAAACTTGCAAACAATCCTTCCACCTACTCGTTCGTAGTTTATTGTACCTGACGGCTTGATGATATAAAATATAAACTGTGTAGAGACGAAATTAAAACGGTGCACTTTAGTTCAATCTTCCTAAAATTGTTTTGCAAAAAATATATTTACCTACCTATCTTTCTATACTATCGACATAAATAATAATTATTACTTACCATTCATCACTATAGTAGGCATAATTTTCAATCATACCTACTTTTAATTATCTATATATCTTTTATACATATAATAAAATCGTAGAATTGCCGTATCTGTACATTGAAGATTTTTGCAAAATAATAACTGGGGGATGTTAGGGATAAGTAATAGAACTTAAAAAAGCTATTTTTGAAATTTTTGTCTGTTTGTCTGTTTGTCTGTTTGTCTGTATGTTTGAGCGCGCATCACGTTAAACAGTAGTTTTAATGGATTGAAATGAAACTCGGCATGATTTAAGTTCATACTATGGAGTAACATATAGGATACTTTTTATCCCGAAATTCAGCATGGTTCCCTAGGGAGAGGGGATGAAAGTCAAAATGTGTACTTAGCTGTAATTCGTTAACGGGTGGTCCGATTTCATTCATTTTTTTTTTGTTAGAAAGGAAATAATTTAAAGATTACTGGCTAATCTCTGAAAGGCTGGACCGATTTTGATGGGACTTTCACTGGTGGATGTTTACATTTTGATCTACCTAAACATCCGCCAGTGAACTTTTAACAGTTTTTAGCAAGGTATGAGCTCAAAGGAGCTTAGGAAAAACAAAATGATTCTCACGGGATTTTAAAACCAATATCCACGCGAACGAAGTTGCGGGTGTCCGCTTGTGAGAAATAAATTTTGAATTTGACGTTGTTCAGAGACCTTATATTATTACAATCAAATTAAAACAACGAAAAGCCTTTGATAAGTTGCAAACATTTAATTTAAAATAAGTAGTATAGCAGGAAAATTATAACAAAGCCTTTTTGTAACTGAAAAGAATATTAAATTTGGTATAGGTATAAGTGTGTACCTACTTTCCTACGTTAATATTTAAGTGGTAAAATTTAAATCTGTAATGTTACATTCTTTTCAGTAACGAATGTACTAGCTAGTAGGTACTAACTAGCTACGAATGTTGTAGGTATGTAAAGTAAATTAAACATTCACTCAATTACAGGCTGGGCTGCTGTGCGTTAAAGCAAAACAGGTACTGACTCTTTTTATATTTTTCTTAAACCCTTAAATAATTCCTATTTCTTCCTGCTTACTTACTTACTATGAATTTAAAAGTTCCGAAAGTCCGCCGCGCCGGGAGTCGATCCCGGCAGACTGCACCACTGCACCAGGGTGAAAATGTAGTTATAGTTACTGTTTTATGGGCGATTATGATTTGTCTACGTCACTTTATTGCTTAGCATTAATTTGTTGTGCTTACTCCATGCCGGGACAATGACGAAGTTCACGCTCAGATTTGATGTCGAAAATAGCAACGTTTCGTGAAAGAGTACACCAACCGTGAGAGTAAACAGGATCAAAATGATTTCATTTGATATATTTCTCGTTTGATATTGACGCCATTATTCAGTTGTAGAGCATAGCACGCAATGTATTAGATACAAATATATTTTGGACATAACCATATTATATGTTAGTCAATTAAATAAGGTAAGAGGGTTAATGTGTATTTTGATGGGATTAAGTTATTGACCATTAAAATCACTTTATGTTCAAGGCTTATACTCGTAGTTATACGAATGTTATTTGGAAGGCGAAGGAATTATTTCTTTGCAAATTTATGACAGTTGCTAGGCAGTTTTTTTATTTTAAGAAGATTGATTTATAGTTGGCTTCTATAGCTTTGTTGTCGCAAAGCTCGATGAAAGCGACCCATATGCCAACTGCGCGGCAACTAGTACTGTTTGTTCAGCATCTTCATTTCACACAGTTCCTTAGTTCAGACTTCAGTACACAAGGAACTATGTGAAATTATGATACTGCCTATGCTGTCAGAAAAATTAGTAGATAATATACCTATTTCACAGTGTAATGTCGTACGGAATTTTACTGTGGGGTAGAGCTAAGCGCCAGCCGATCAATTCATAAACTCGGATCTCGCGAATCTTTTCGTGAAAAGTTTAAAGAGATTTGTATATGTACAGTAATATAAGCAGTAATAGGAAGCAATCACCTTTGCATTCTACTGCTCATAATTTATTATGAAGTGTTATGATTTGTTACATTGATATAACTAAGTATAGCGAAATATATTTTATTTTTGTCTTTATAAAGAACAACTGCTGAGTTTCTTATCTGCTCTTCAAAGCGGAATCCGCTTTCGAACCGGTGATAGTCTTGATTTGTCATAGTAACCACAAGTTGGCCTACATAATATCATAATGTTTGAATTTGAAGCACGGCGCACTGCAGCACGCACGGGCATTGGGCACGCGATGGAAGGAGAGCGTTACATACGCGCTTTACAGTGTGAGCGCCTTCGAAAAATATGTAGTTAATGTAGTACTTCGCAAATAGGTATTCCTTGTAAATATATATCAGTTACTAGGAGCCGCGACTTTGCCGTCGCGCCACGGTGCCGTCACGCCTTGTGTATGTACACACCTTTATATAAACAAAGGGCATAGACAGGCACAGTTGCAGAAAATAATATAATGTTATAGATAAGTTTTATACACTTCTTAAATATTCTTAATTTTATGGGGTCGTATCAAAGAAATTACCTATAGGTATGGGTACCGAAAGTATCACAATAATTTTTTCGAATAATAAGAGTAATTACGAATCCCCATTTTCCGATATTTAAGCCTCTTATTCGAATAAATATACTTCGAAATTCGTAAAAAACAAAATCAAATTAAATATAATGTTTTGCCTAGGTTCTTACTTCTTATACAAAAAGTTAAACGGTTTTTTTGATTTAACATTTTATTTTTATGAACTTTAGTTAAGGAAATTATATTTATTTAAAACTCATAATTTACACAGTAGTCTCAATAAAAAGTAAATATTTTCATACCACTCACAGATAGACATAGAGAATGGACAAAAACAGATACACAATATCAGCTTTCCTTAAGGAACTTGATACGTACCAAGAATCTCTTTATACAGAGTGTTTATTTTAGTGAATTGGTAACTATTTACATATTTACCGAAACTTTACGTTTTCCCCATTTCTATTATTTTCTAAATATACGAGTAAATATTATATGTCGTAAATATTTCCTTTTCAGTTTTTTTTTCTAAATTTTCCTTTTCCTTGGAACACGGCTCATCTCTTAAGCTGCAGACACATTATTTGATGTTGTGATGCAACATATTCTGACGCAATGATCAACCAATCAGAACGCACCGCAATCGGTTAACCCAGCGGTTAAGCGGTCGTTTCGAACTTCAACTTGTTCTCGGCTTCATATACCTATAATGAGTGAATTCAATTGCCTTTTATCGCTTTACGACATGACGCCACAACACGACATTCACTCTAGTACAATTTATTTGCGCCTTCACAGTGAGACCGCCGTCACAAATGTTTTTGAAGAGACGACGCAAGATAACAAGCGGATTGGCTATACTATGTACTCAACATTGATGGCTACACTATGTACTGCATTATCCCTTAGACAGAAATAGTGGTTTGTCTGCAGAATTTCCTAACCAATATGTACTATACCTATATCCGTTTCGTTTTAATAAGTAGGTGTAATGTATTATAGAAATACACATTGACCGATTTAAACTGTACGATGCTCGCATATTCTTCTACTTCATGAAGCTCATTCGTCTGTAAACGGAGATAAAATTTTGAGCTGTTCAAGGAAAAATGTACTTTAAACTGAACCACTGTGCAGACCAATTCAGCATGAAGAACAATACAATGAAGAATAACTGATCTTAAACATTGAACAAATGTACAGTGTAAACTGTCCTCAAGGCGATGTAAGTGGGTGGGATGACAAAGCATTATGTAACGTGCGATTCGTAAGAAACAAATATTGAATATTAAGGATATCAAATACAGAGAGACAAATAATAATAACTAGGTATAACTACAAAAAATTCAATCCAGCGATCCATTCCAGTGTTATCTGATTGTTACTGGAATAATAATCTTGATTCCAGAGTTTAAATGAGTTTACTAGATCGATTGGAATGAAATCGGCTATAAATCGCTACATATCAAACTCTTAATTCCGATTATTATCTCGCTGTATTTGAGCTGTGTTCCTATATTCGAAATAAGTATCAAATGACAATTTTATTTATTTGTTCTCGTACTTTGAAAAACTAAACATGAGTTAATTAACTCTCGCTATAAATCTGCGAAAAGAAAGATATAATTTAAATCTGTAGCAATTTTTCTGAGTACAATTTGATGCTACGAAACGGAGAGCTACACGTAGATAGATGCTACGAGTACGTGCTACAGCAATACTACGAGTGTATTCATTTTCACTAAAAAAGGGGGTGCTCTTATGCTATTTCTCACAAAACTAAATTAAAAGCCGTAATTAAAGTTTCTATTAATTAAGTAAATCTTTATTTCAAAAAGACCATTGCTTGTAATTTGTGATATAATTTGTCATACCTACCTACTTATGATACATGCAGATTGCAGAGGTATAGTCGTCTGTCAAGGCAGTCATCATCATAATGGCAGTCGTGGTTATAGTTACAGGTACCGTAAAAATTATAAAAGAAAATTGTTTTATTTAACACATAAGTACTATATATATATAATGATATTATATTCTTTAAATCAGGAATGGTAATGAAAAAAAAGACGAAATTGCGTTTCTCTGAAAAACAAAGGTTATATTTTCAACATCAACATAAAACAAACATATTTTATCGAATAAGTACAAAATTTTTGTCTACAAAGTAATAACTCACCTGAAAAACAAAGAAACAACATTTAAAGCCTTTTATTTCAGGTAAATTTCTTTAAATCTTGAAAAGTTGAAAGTAATTACGAGTATAATTTAAATATAAACAAATGTCACAAGTGACAGCCGCTTTTCGGTTTACGAGGCAAATTCAAATTATGAAAAGTGCGGCAAAATTTAAATTAAGAAAAACATGCATGATTTTCTTTACATGTCCCCCCCTAGAAAGGAACAATTGCAAGTGACAAAGTACGTAATTGTTCATTCACTAACTAACACTGGAGATAGTTTTGTGATGTGGTATAGGTTTGACTCCGCTTTCTTGTGTCCGGCATCAACTTCATAGATTGAATTGGAAATCCTCTTCAGAATTTTATATGGTCCAATCCTTAATTCATCCATTTTCTTTCTATTTAGCCGATTTCCATTTTCCACATAAACTCTATCTCCCACTTTAAATTTATATTCTTCTCTATGCTTATCGAATATTTTTTTATTATAATTGTGTGATTTTATTGTGTTTTCTAGAGCAAGTTTTCTATCTTTTTCCAGATCTTCTTTTGTACATTTTTTTTTCAATTCAAGTGGTAGAATATTTATATTTTCACCTTCCAAAAGATATTTAGGAGCAAACTTCGTGACTGTGTGTTCTGTTTCATTATATTTTTCTACACATTTGTGTGCAATAGTAGTCCAAGCCGTTTTTTTATCACTTTCATTTATTTTACATCTTATTTTATTGACTAAAGTTTGATTTAGTCTTTCATTAAGTCCATTTGAAAATGGTGCATCAACAGCCGTAAAAATCATTCTTATTTTTTCTTTCTTCAAAAATTCTTTGAACTCTTTGGAATTTATTCCAGGGTACTGGTCAGTTAATACTATATCAATGTTGTAGTTTTGTGTTACATTATTTATTAGTTTAATAAAATCACTGGAACTTTGATTCTTTGATGTGTAAATGTAAGCGTATCTCGTGAAATGATCAACCAGGAGATGTAAGTATTTTTTTGTTGACCGTGATCCTCCGAAGCCTCCAATGGTGTCAATAGATACAATTTCAAATGGGCGTGTCGCTGGACCTAAATGTGACATTAAGCCATATTTTGTGTTTCTTCTTGATTTGTTTTTTATACAAATTTCACATTCATCACAAATTTGTTTAATGTTTGCTATTATATTCTTTGCTGTGTAAAATGGCGTTATTTTATTTGTCATCTGGTTTCTTCCAATATGGCAGTAAGTGTTGTGGACATCTTTTATTAGAGTTTTGCTAAGTTCTTCTGATAATATGATTTTTTTATTTTTTCTATTCTTTTTGTAATAAATGTCATCCTCCAATATAAATTTTCCATTTCGTAGATCTGGATTTATGTGTTGGTCGTTTTTTATAGTTTCTAAGTTAATTAGATTGACTACTTTTAAAAAATCCTCAGTATTCTCATAGGGTTCTAAAACTGGATTTCTGCTTAAACAGTCTGCTTCTTGGTTTGATTTTCCTGGGTTATATTTTATTTTAAAATTATATTGGGATAAATAATACATCAAATCCCCTAATTCCTCATCCGTTCTAGCTTTGATGTTCATATTTTCTAATGGTTTATGATCTGAGTATACTAAAAATTCTTTTCCCATAAGCCAGTGCTGCCAATATTTCACAGCTTCTTTTATTGCCAGACATTCAAGATAAATTGCCTTCTTCTTTTTTTGAGTTTCAGTTAATTTTTTTGAAAAATAAGCAACCGGCTTACTGTTTCCATTCTTATCTTCTTGTTTCAACACTGCCCCTACTCCATTTATACTAGCATCTGTGTAAATTTTTATTGGTAATTCTGGGTCAAAGATTTTAAGAACTGGATCTGAACATAGTAATTCCTTTATTTTATCAAATGATTCCTGGCATTCTGCGGACCATATAAACTTGACATCTTTCCGCAGTAAATTGTGTAATGGGTCAAGGATAATTGCCCTGTGTGGTACAAATTTTTGGTGAAAATTTATTTTTCCTAAGAATTGCCGAATATTTTTTCTGGATGCTGGTACTGGAAAATTTTTTACTGCAGTTAAATAGTCTTTTAATGGTTTAACTGAATTGTTTTCTATAATGTGACCACAATATTTGGCATAATTATTGGCGAAAGTACATTTTAGGAATTTTAGTCTAAAGCCTTCTGCTAGTATTGCCTCCAATAATTTTGATAAATGCAATAAATGTTCTTCAAATGTTTTTGAAAAAATTAAAATGTCATCTATAAAATTTACTGCAAAACTCTCTAGTTTGTATTTTCTTATGATGTTACTTAGTATTCTCTGGAAAATGGCTGGAGCAGTCTTTAATCCAAATGGGAGACATGTCCATTGAAAATGGCCTTCTTGTGTAACAAATGCTGTTTTGTATCTATCTTTAATTTTCAACGGAATCGACCAAAATGCTGAGTTAATGTCTAAAGTAGAAAAATATTTACAGTTTACAGTTTTGACCATTAAATCCTCAATTAATGGAAAGGGTTGTGATTGAGGGACAACAATTTTGTTCAATTCTCTGAAATCAATACATAACCTGGTTTTTTTTTCATCTTCTTTTTTATAAGCCAGAGTTACTGGTGCAGCAAATGGGCTATAAGATTCTTCAATCAAATTCTTCTCTAGTAATTTTGATATTTGATTTTCTATTTCTCTTCTATCTTCAGCTGTGCATCTGTATGGACGTTTGCTACAATATTTATCTACCATCAAGTCAATATGAGCTTCATAATCTTGTACAGTGCCAACATCATATTTATCTTTAGCAAAGACCGATTTGTATTTTTCTATCAATTTTTCAATTTCTGATTGTTGATATAAATCTAAATGGTTTACTAACATTTCAAATCCATTGGAGTCTATATATTCATTGAAATTTATTTCACATTTTTTTATGTGTTTTTTTTCTTGTTCTAACACCTTAGAGTGTATACAACTTCCTTTTTCATTTTTGTCACCTAGTACATCAGGAATTTTGATATATTTTGAGTTATTATTTTTTTTCAAATCCGAGGTTTCTTTCTTTTCTTTTTCATTATTACATTGTATGATCTTTAATTCTTCATTTTGAATTAATTTGAAGTTTTTAATGCAATCTAAACCAATCAGGAAATCATAGTTAAAATTTTCACTATCAACAACAAAAATATCCATTATTTTTTCAATATTGTAGATTTTTAATTTAAGTGTTACTGTTCCTATTGTTTTCTTCTCACCATTAATAGTTTTCAAGTTTACTATTTGCGCATAATTTTTATCTTGTTTTGGTTGTATCTTCAATAATTTTGCATTAATTAATGAAACATTTGAACCTGAATCATAAATTCCAGAAATTTTTAATGTATCATTTAATAGTAGCTTTACTTTTATTAATGGTGGAACTTCTAGTTTTTTGGGTTTCCCTCATTTAGTTCAATTTCTAATTCAGAGTTATTTACAGTTTTAACTACTGGTATTTTATTTTTCTCTTTAAACCAGCAATTTTCTTGAGGATGGTAGCGTTTTCCTTTTTTCTGCTCCAGACAGGTTTGGCATGGTTTTTTTTCTTCAATTTTCTTTGATTTAGTATCTGAAGATGCAATACTTTTTTTATCATATTTATTCTTTCCAACAAGATGTTCAAATTTCCCTAATTCGTTGTAGAGATCTTCCGTTTGTTGTAAAGGTTCCCGGTCAATTTTGTCGGCCACATGATTAGGTAAACCAAATGCGATGAGGTCTATAAGTGTCCCTGTATCGATTGATTTCCTCACTTCCAGTAACAACTTTTCTTTTTTTAAAGCATACTCAAGTAACGAACCTGCTTGATATTTAAAGGCAAAAGCATATCTGATGGGTGACCATCCTTTATTTGCAAATGTCTCACAAAAATTTGATTCCCATTTATTCCATTCAGATTCTATAGTATATTTAATTACCATACAATTGTACCAGTCTATACTGGAATATTCCAAAAAATTTTTTAAGATTTGTATTTTCCTTTGGTCTTCGACGATTTGAAATCGTTCACATTCTTTGTTAAAATTTTTAATCCACTGGTGCGCATTTGAGTTTCTGCCTGTGAATTTTTCAATAGTGAAATCCTTCGCAATTTTTCCTAAATTTTGTGTTTCCGATTTGGTTTGTTTATGTTCAAATAATTTCTCCAACAGTTTTTCCAACGTTTGATTAGAGCTACTAGCTGTAGATTCAGCGCATTTTGTTTCTTCCATAATCTCTTCTAGGTAAAAATCACCAAACTGTAAGTTTTGTTCATCATCCAAGTATATTTTTGATATATCCTCCGTTAATGTTATCCATACTTTTCTAGATTGATGTCTTTTAGTTAGTGATTTTTTTACCTTGGCATAGTTTGGAGTATTTGTAATTACTTGATGTAAATTTGCAGGTTGGTATTCAGTTGGTATCCCAAAAATTTGTCCAGCAGGCGTAGCTATTGAGGTTATGCAGATGATGTTCGATTTTCCATCTGTTGTTGATTTCACAACAAAATCAAATCTCAATTTATCCATGTTTCTTGAAATATTTGCAGAAAATGTTGTTTTATAATGATATTATATTCTTTAAATCAGGAATGGTAATGAAAAAAAGACGAAATTGCGTTTCTCTGAAAAACAAAGGTTATATTTTCAACATCAACATAAAACAAACATATTTTATCGAATAAGTACAAAATTTTTGTCTACAAAGTAATAACTCACCTGAAAAACAAAGAAACAACATTTAAAGCCTTTTATTTCAGGTAAATTTCTTTAAATCTTGAAAAGTTGAAAGTAATTACGAGTATAATTTAAATATAAACAAATGTCACAAGTGACAGCCGCTTTTCGGTTTACGAGGCAAATTCAAATTATGAAAAGTGCGGCAAAATTTAAATTAAGAAAAACATGCATGATTTTCTTTACATATATAATATATATAAATATAGGTAACATCTTATATGTTCTTAAACAATTTAGATTGTTTTTAAGAGGTAGAGCGAATATATTTGCAAAGTTTTCAGTTAAATTGCACTTAAATTACCGATTCGCTTTGATTGTTTTCCGAAAACAATGGCCAATTAGGCGGAAAAAACGATTATTACTAATTGCGTTTCACGTAAACATACAGATCATTGAAGTGGACCTTTGATTTGATTGATGAGAGTACGATGACGCACGGTGCATTTATCTATTGTCAATTGTTTTTTTTTTTCTTTTAATTACCTTGTATTAATTCTGGATGGAGTTTTATTGTAATATAAAATTAGATGTAGGTACCTATTGGAGTTGTATAAAATTCAATAATCTTAATTATTAAGTATTTATTATTTATGTAATCCGTAATGGTAAAAACATAACATCATTAAAGTAGATAAGACTCCCTGAAGTACACGATTAAATAAAATAATTTAACATAAGATCTTTAAGTATAAACTTTGTTTAATTAAGAAGAATAAAAGCTCTTTAAACTAGACAAATATCATCTTTTCCCTTCTGACTAAGCGTATAGTTTGTGCATATGCCCGAGTAATGAAATGAGTGGGGTTTGAAATATCAATCTTCCCGATTTCAGTCCGCGCCGTTGAGATGTTGAGGCTGTACAAGTAAGTTTTGGTGGGCACCTGCAACACCGTGATTAAAGAGTTGAAACCAGGAATTCAAATAACACAAGTATTTTCATGGTCCATACGATAAGTTTCCTAAGAATCACTCAGGTAGGAATAAATGAAAAGTTCATCGAACGCATAGATATAAATGAATAAGGGATCGAACGACTTGAATCTAATATACGAAAGTGAAGCTACATAATAAATTTGCGTTTAAAATGAAACCATACTTACTACAAAAACTTATCGTTGTTTGAAATTACTGTTCTATTTATTTCTTGCTACATTACTAGTTTAGTTGAAACAGTTAAATAAGTATGTAAATTTTATTTTATGTGTACGGCATACCTCACGTTCTCTCGCACCACTTTTCAATTTGTTTGCGGTGGTTACCTGCGTTATCTGTACGAGATACGCTGCCAGTTTCACATTTTTGTTTACGTTCTGTCTATTGCATCGAAATTATTTGTAAATAAACAATGAGAATACAGTTTTCCAACACGTTTTTACTTTTCCGAAATTATTGATGAACGAACGAATAACTAGATTCTCTGTGACTTTATCTAAAAGTTACGTTTCATCTGTTGTGTATTCAGTTGCCTATTTAATAATTCTTATAAATACTCGAATTTTTGGCTTCGAATTGATCAGCATGTTTGATTAAGCATAATATTTCGAAAATACCTAAACAGGTATGGTTATTATATAAACAAGGTTTGGTTACCTACAAATATACAGGTGAATTTTAGATTAAGTAATTTTAAGAAGAGAATACCTAGATGAATTTTAGATCTAATAGAGTAACGGGTAGTTAGAGCAGTTAGGGTAGTTGCACGATGCACCCACTTCAAAACCCAGTTTATTGTTTACATTATTATTTGATATGGCAAAAGCACGTAATAAATTACAAGTTAAGCTCTTTAATTGACGGGCTCTCAATTTAATGCTCACGATAAATGACAGTATGGTATTATTATCAATGTTTTCATTTCATTCCATCTTCTTTCTTTTTTGTTTGCAATATTGGCACGACGATGCATGGGAGAAAAAGCTCGGGGGACACGCCTATAGCGACTAGAAGAGACCGGTCACCAGCCGCGTTGACGACTCTCGCAATTGTTACTCGATCACTTACGCCATCAAACCTCAGTTTCTTGTTTGTATGTACTTATAGAGGGGACGCCTGCCATCGCCAAATGGATGATCAGTCTTACAGGACCATTTCACCCAATTGCACGAATTTTAGTTGAGAGCGTAGTATTATATAAATATTACTTACAGGAAATATGAAACGATGTTTTATTAGTTTTATAGAAATCAGCAATATTTTTTATAAAATAATATATAAAAATTAGTTATTACTTATGTAAAATAAATAGCTTAATAAACAGTCGGCTTGACCTCAAAAACAAAATGGATTTGTTTTTTGTGCTGTCGAATAATTTGTTTGCTTTTGCTTCTCTAGGTCTTACTTGCACTTACTACTTAGTCACTTTTACTTGTTTATAATAAATAAATAAATGATAAACAAACAAATAAATAACTAAAAAATGAGGCACAATAATCAAAGATTTAAAGATAAAGTGTTTGATCTCAAAATAATGTAATAAGTACAAACTTATGTTTAACTTTAAATACACTTGACGATTCAAAAGCACTTGTAAAAGTTTATTTGAATAAAAACTTTTCTATTCTATTCTATTCCAATGAACTAAATTATATCATAGTAAATTATTGTTTGTATAAAACAATCTGTATTCCTATAAATTTTATCTAAATTTATGACAAGGGAGTTCGATAATTCCTTTGGGGAGTACGTTTGTATTTGTTTGGGAAGTGAGTACTTTCCGTAGATTTCGATCAAGTTATAGTAAACCTTTTATTATTGGAAACCAATGTACGAGAATAATTTCGTATTATTTATTTTATTAATAACTAACTACTGAGGAAAATAGGTTTATACCTTGCCACAAAATTGTTACAATATTTAAAAATAAAATGTATTTAGATTAGTAACGATTTTCAGAATTTTTCTACTTGAACCACAAGACCTCCCTCCTTGCCTAACTTAGTTCCAGCCGATTCTGAGAAAAATACACATACAGATAGACAGACGGATGGACAGACAGTAAATTAACACTATAGGGGTTGAGGTACGGAACCCTAAAAAATGTGTGGAACTGAAAATACATTTTCAGTGTGACTGCGTTTTACACGAGTGTTGATACTTGAGCGCAAGAATATCAAAGGTCATATTTTTGCACTGCAAGAGCATTTCAAACGGACCCCAATTCGCTTCAGTTATTCCGTGAACCATCTAAAAATACAGTCCTTTGACAATCCACTTTTGCATTAATTTGACGGATGAAATTCAAAATGTGTTAAGTACACATTTTGACTTTCATCCCCTGTAATTCATTAACGCGTAGTTCGATTTCATTCCTTCCTTAAGTGTTAGAAAGGAAACACTTTATGACTTTGAAATATTTACGGAATAATCACTAAAGTGACTTTAGTGATTATTTCGTAAATATTTCAAGGTCATCGGTTTTGTAGTTCAGAAGTTACAGCCATCACAACCCTCAGTGTTCGATATAACTTGGAACCCGGGTTGTACAAGAACCTTTGATCGTCCGAATTATCATCTGGGGTACATTTAAATTTGTGTTTGTCTGTCTCCGAAATGCTGGACTAATTTTGATGGGACTTTCATTGAGAAAACTTTAGTGATGGGAAAGAGCTATTAAAAAATTAATATACAGGGTGTAAATGACATCTTAATGAAAACTTTGAGGTAAGGTTGCATTTAATGTGTTATGTGAAAATACTGAATTCATTTATGTCAGAAATGATTGGTTTCAAATATTGCCATTTTTGAGCGCGCAATGTATTGCATACAACGCGATTACAACGCACGCAACGCTCCGCGCAAAATTCACAATATGAGACTTTTATGAGTTAAAGCGTGGCCTTGACGTCGCGCGCCCGGCACTCATTTTGACTGTGCCGCGAGCCTCATTATAAATTCAAGGCCAGTACGAATGTAGGTTAACGACCTGTATTCACACTAGTTCACTAGCAATCAGCTGTTCGACGAAAATCTTAAATTTGATAACATTACCGTTTTAAGTGAAAATATTGAAATAATTACTTTTTCATTTATAATTGCGTTGAGACAGATAGTAATAATGATTTTATACAGTATTCAGTTAAAAAAGAGGTAAAAAATATCGGAAATTTCATGGAAAATTCGACGAAAAATTTCACCACAGGGGAACCTAGAATCATGTACTGAATCCGTGGGACGCGTTTTGGAAAACATGCCTGACACACCCTTTATATTTTATTATATTACTGTAGTTCCATTTTAATGCGCAACTTTTAACAGTATGAGCTCAAAGGAGCTTAGGGAAAACAAAGAGTTCCCGCGGCATTTTTAAAAACCTAAATCCACGCGAACGAAGTCTAGTGTTTAAATAAAATGGGATAAGTGCGAGTTGAGTCAGCGCTCCTGGGAAAGGTTCCGTACTCAAAAACAAATCCCTTATGTTTCTAACCGCATAACTAAGTTTGTTTGAAAAAGAGTGTTGCTGATTTCTAAATAATTGTGCTAGTTTGAGACATTGTTTTATTTTTCCTGTACTATTTACGTAGACCTATAGTGCGAAACATCTGAGATAGTTAAAATTGATAAATCAACTTTAACTAAGTCAGATGTTTCGCATTGCAAATTTTACAGACATGAGGAATGGTATTTTTTTGTCCTTTTTACGATACCTGAGTAAAAAACTGTGCAGCAAAAAATAAAATGAAAACCTAAGTAAGTAAGTATATAATAATTTGAAAATATTATTGAATTTTTGGATAAAATTTAGACATGCAGTAATTAAAATCATTTCCAAATTTCAAGTCGTAGTTGGTAATATTTCCCAAAATAAGCGTTTGACGGACCAACAGACGTACAGACGGACGAAACCTCACTATATACCAAATCCCACTATTGCCATTCCACTAATACCACTAATTCCACTAATGCCATCCTACTTAATATTATAAATGTGAAAGTGTGGATGTTTGGATGTTTGTTACTCAATCACGCAAAACCTACTGGATGGATTTAGCTGAAATTTGGAATGAAGATAGATTAGGTATACCCTGGATTAACACATAGGCTACTTTTTATCTCGGAAAATTAAAGAATTCCCACGGGATTTTTAAAAAACCTATATCCACGCGGATGAAGTCGCGGGCATCAGCTAGTCTAATATATAAATCTAAACATACTACAAAATAAACCCAGTATCATCAAGTAGTATATTGTTTGCATCTCAAACTTTGTGACGCCTGGACAAGTTTTTAGAAGTTATTAACAAATATTATTTATATTACATTAATATTGGTATGCTAAAATGTAAGGAACGTCATTACACGCTGAAAGAAAGTTATTCAGTATTAATTTTGTGTTTCTCAAACTGGTGAATCACCATTTTCAAACTTCTTCAATAAAAACAAAAGAAAACTTTCCCTAATAAGGAATCGCATTAAGTTTTCACGAAAACTATATGGTGTCAAGTTAGCATGTTCGTAGAAACGCCCCCGGGCGGGAATGGGCGGAGCGGAACCCTATATAAGCTAAGAGAGCCTGAAAAGTTTGTTATTGAATGCGTGCGATCATATCGGCCGAGTGACACCACTACTCCGCCAGTGACACTTTCCCGCGCACTGTAACTTCACGCTTGTCAGGTGAGTTCCTCTGATAAAAGTTTTGTTCCGTGACGTGGAAAACATATTCATGGAATACGACGACGCGAACAAATTCCGAGAGTGATAATGCGAAGTGTATATATTATAATACCTCGTTTGCAATTCCAATATTAATTATTGTAGAGATTTTATGATGTTAACTACTAGGTAGGTACTTGTAATTAGGTGTTAACGCCATGGTTTTGGTTTTGCAAAATGGTCGCACAGAGAAGCTTTTATTATCTCTATGAGAGAGTTCTTCTGGCCTCCCTAGAATGTGAGTAAAGTGATTTTATCAAACAGTAGGTAGATGGAAACAGTTTATACTCTATTGTTTTTATACGGTAAAATAGAATCAATTAAACATTTGAAGTAGATTAAATAAAAAAACAAACGAAACGACTCCCCAAATCAATACTCATAGTTTAATCTAATCCGTGCTGAATATACTGCTGCTGTACTGAAATAATGTCACAGCCAATTATTTCAGTAACTCTTAACTGTATCTTTGAAAATAATCACCGTTATAGTAACTTGATAAAAAAATATTTAGAAAATATGAAAATAGTGAGACAAAATTCTTTTAGTATAGGTAATCCCATGGGTTCTCGTTAAATAGGTAATTTAAAATAATTATTAGGGTATCTTAACCATTTTTTCGAAAAAAAAAGAACCATTTAAGTACTACGAATTATTAAGGCCCAAAGAGGCTGTTATAGGGGAATTCATTGATAGAGATTGAATTCATTCACTCCAAAAGTAGTTTTTAAAACTATTTTATAAAAAGTCTGGACAATTCTAGAGTATCAGCACATACCTACTTATTTAAAATTTATAAATAAGATATATTATATCATATATCACTATTAACTTATTTTGAGACAAATAACTAATGACAAGCTATAGTTGACCAAGTAATTTATAGTTGGTCCAGTGTAAACTTTAAACAGATAATTTCAGCGGGAGAAAATATAAAGTCTTTGTTTCTTATTATTTTTGAGTTTGGTGTACATAACCAGTAGAACATATACACGTACACAATACACGTACTTAATCATTTATTTATATTTCATCAATTTTCGCCCCAAAAATAAAATGTACATTTAAATACTACCTAAGTATATGTTTTTAAACATTTTGTGTACCTAGTCATAAAATAGAAAAATCACAAAGGAAAGTTATTTATTGTTATTACATCATACCATGAGCCTTCATATTAGTTTTCTATGTGAATACATCCTTTTCGTGTGCCTGAATACCAGATTCCATCACAAAGCATTCCAAAGCAGGCGCATATTATCATAAAAATGTGAGAATATTTCTTAGGATCTTTTTGACGCTGTAAACTCTTTCGGCATCGCGTTTAATAATGCTATATTGCCTTACATACGAGAATAGGTCTAATATTTTACAAATACTGAAAATAGATGCAATCTTCAAGAGAAATACCTTGTTTGTAACAATCGAGTAAATAATTACGTTCTGTTTCAAACGAAACTACTTAACTATAGGATGATTTTTATTTATATATTTACTGTAAACGATTTACGTTCTACAGAAATGAACCCAAACAGTTTATGTAGGGGCGCGTCCTCGCATCCAATTACTAAAAAGCTACTTAATCATGTCTCTCCAAGTGGCGACCAGACACGCTAAGCAAGTGTGACATAATAAGCACAGATTGTGTGTTTGACATTTAATTATTGAATACGGCATCCACTGGCTTGACGCTTCTTCACGCTCAACGAGCACGCCAAGTTACTCGTCGCTTGTTTATGGTTAGAAAGTAAACTTTCCCTATATTCCGTGAAGCGATATGCCAACAAAGCAGCGGAATTTGTAATCTAGACTGACATACTTGCCTATGTTCTAGTAGTAGGGGAGCCCAAGAGGGGATTTTTGGATTTACTCGAGCGCGTCAAACTAAGATATGGGAGGCATCTTGCATTTGCTGAGTAGTACCTGTGGTAGTACCATATATAAGCCCTTTATATAGAGCCGCGCGAAAAAAAAAACGATGGTCAGAAATACTCAGAAACGTCAGATTATGGTATGGTAAATGAATTACGAGCTAAAAAAAGTATATTTAAAAAATCAGACTATTTGAACGTAACGTATGAGTGTGGGAGCGTTACAAAGCTGCAAAAAAACGTTACCTTGACTTTCTCGAATCTCGAGGGTGGTTGATTTTTTTTCTATTTTTAATGAAATGATGCAAAAATAATAAAAAATATAGTTAATCAGCCGATTTCTATAAGCCGAAGTTATAAAAATCGTCTAGATGAGAACGTGCAACTAGAAGCTTTCCCCACCACTGAAATGTAAATAGCCTTTTATTCTTCCTATCAACTAATTTAAAAAAGTAATAGGTCCCGACGACGCTCGAATAAATCCACTTTTAGCATCCTCGGCTCCCCTACCATAGACAACATGGAGACATATAAAACTTGACACTCAAAAGTGCGTCAGTAACCACTTACCGTTAACCTCAAGGGAATACAAAGAAAAGAAAACCGTGTGACGAATTTATATTATAAATAAATATTATTTTACGAATTTATATTTTCCGTGGTTTCTCAGGTATGTTTTAACCTACCTTAGCACTTTCGAATTGTGTTTCCGTCAAATTTTTATATTTTCTAAACAACTAGTTAAGTACTTAAATAAATAAAAATCATTCCAAATTGATTGAGGTAATGATTTCTTTTTCTTCATTTATTGTTGTTTAAGTTTGGTAGAATATGACGTATAGCATATTTTCTTTTCCTTTATTTACATTTATCTTGTGGCTTCACAGGTATTGTTTTACCTGTTCTGTAAAAATAGACGAATCTGTATAATAATAATTAAAATCTGTTTATTTTATTTTATTCCACACGGATGAAATCGCTGGCAACAGCTAAAATACCATAATATTTTTTTTTTTAAAGTACCTACTAGTACACGCTTAAAGTGAATATTCACTAGGATAGTTAATACTTAATAATAATAATAATTAATTAATGCAATCAATAATTGTTATGTAGGTACAACAATTGATTGCAATATAATGCAATTGAATGAAATAATAAAAAAAATTAATTAGTAAATGAAATTTCACCAACAAAGAATTTAGGTAACTTAAAATTTTCTCATTTAATGTAGCTGCACTGTGTTCTTGCACTTATTAGTAATTCTTACCTTTAAAATATTATATGGCTACCCACAATCGTGAACTTGCTCATAAAACAAGAGGTATGAGGGTTCCAAACGTAGTGTGAGAGCCTTACATACGCACATTACAACACGCAAAGCATTACAAAGAAAAGCATTACGACCACTACCTTAAAGAAATCTTGAACATCCTTTAGCTGTATATCACAGTATAGGACGAATCGTACAAGTCATTTTTTAGATTTGAAAATTCAGCAAGGAATGCTCTCGGCGTACTGTAATGTGTGATCACCTTAAACAGTCTTTAATCAGAGGCAACTATTTAGTATGCATAAAAACTAGATATAAGCAATTCATCCGCTTCAAAAATTTGAAGGCCCTTATGTATACATACCTCCGTACCTAACACCCCTTTAACCCGCTTTACTGGATGATGTCGACTCATATCACACATCTATACTAATAAATAAAATTGAAGTGTCTGTCTGTAATATCGAAATAACTACCTCATATTAAGCTCATATGGTTATTTGAACGTTACCATAACCGAATCACACGTTTTTAAAATTTTTGTCTGTCTGTCTGTCTGTCTGTCTGTCTGTCTGTCTGTCTGTCTGTCTGTCTGTTTGAACGGGCTAATCTTCGGAACGGCTGAACCGATTTTGACGGGACCTTCACATACAAGTAGAGAATCAACCAGGGAGTAACATAGGCTACTTTTTTAACCGACTTTCAAAAAAGGAGGAGTTGTGTTTTTCTACCTATGTACACCGATATCTCCGAGATTTCTGAACCGATTTGCGTAATTTTTTTTTTAATCGATAGAGAAACATTGCGACCCTGTTCTATAAAAAATTTGGATTCCAACTCCTCAATCCTGATGCTGCAGGGAACCTAATCCCCAAAACTAATGGGTTTTAGAAACTTTCGGTTATTTAAATTGATATTGGGGGTACCAATTAAAGATTTTATCGTTGAATGAACTCGAATAGGTACATATCCAACTCCTCAACCCTGATGCTGTAAGGAATTGTATTCCGAAATCGTGGGGATCCCACGGGATTTTTCCGTTTTGGGGACGGGTTTCTACAGATAAGATACTTTTTGTTCTGGAAAATCAAAAGTTCCCACGGGATTTTTAAAAACCTAAATCCACACGGGCGAAGCCGTGGGCATCATCTAGTTCGCCATAAATTAATATATCAAAATCTTAAATCAAAATAAATAATTCTACTTATGAACATCTACTTATAATTTAGTGTAATAATTATCTTTTATGCTTGACTCGTATAATATACTTACACTTAAGTAATTTTTATTAAATCAAAAAATTTAGTTAAGATATAAATCATTTTGTATTTTGCATTCAAAAAGCCCTCTGCGCTCCCGATTTTTTGTCTTACTACTTGCTCTTAAGAAAATGAGATACCTATTTTGTATTTTCTTTGAGTAATAATGTAAATTTCCTAATTTTAAAAAGTGCCATGGAGAAAAATGATTTTAAGTAAAATTTGTTTGCGGTGAAATCATGTTATATAATTGCTAATTGAATTATAATATAACATACAAAGATGATGATACAACATACAAAGAAAATGAATAGAAAGGATAATCTATCTTCTATTCTATCTATATCTTCTATCTATCTAACTATATCTATCTATATCTATCTATACATATAATAAAATCGTAGACTTGCCGTATCTGTACATTGAAGATTTTTGCAAAATAATAACTGGGGGATGTTAGAGATAAGTAATAGAATGTAAAAAAGCTATTTTTGAAATTTTTGTCTGTTTGTCTGTTTGTCTGTTTATCTGTTTGTCTGTTTGTCTGTATGTTTGTGCGCACATCACGCAAAAACTACTTAATGAATTGAAACGAAACTTGGTACGATTTAAGTTCGTACTACGGAGTAACATATAGGATACTTTTTATCCCGAAATTCAGCACGGTTCCCTAGGGAGAGAGGATGAAAGTCAAAACGTGTATTTAGCTGTAATTCAATAACGCGTGGTCCGATTTCATACATTCTTTTTTTTGTTAGAAAGGAGAAACTTTAAAGATTACCGACTAATCTTTAAAAGGCTGGATCGATTTTGATGGAACTTTCACTGGCGGATGTTTACATTTTGATCTACTTAAACATCCCCCAGTGAACTTTTAACAGTTTTTAGCATGATATAAGCTCAAAAGAGCTTAGGAAAAACAAAATGATTCCTACGGGATTTTTAAAAACCAATATATTATATCCACGCGAACGAAGTCGCGGGTGTTCGCTTGTATATTATAATAACGGCATTATTTTAAATACGTAGGTATACGTAATTAAGTAATAAGAATCACACGTAACTAAAATTTTAAATGTACCTATAAAATTAATTGTTTTTAGTTGTAGTTTGTTTTATTGGAGAACTAGTATGAATCTGCTCGTCTGTCCTGCTGTCTGTGTAAATGTTGAGGGTTCAGGTAATTGCATCCATCGGGATTTAGGTATTTGCTTAAAACCTACTATTGTCAATGCTAGAATCAAAATATACAACAAATATTTATTACAACAAATTAAATATCCTAACACAATGTGTTTAATTTGTACTGGTGTTAAGTTGTTGTTTGTTTTGTTAGAATTGAGTTTTGCTATATTTAATTATTATCGAATTGTAAGTATTTACCAACATATAGATAAATAAAATAAGCGATATTATTATTGTGTTGGAGGGGTTTTTGTTTATTTGGTTATTCTGGGACATGTGAAAAATAATAATCTTTCTTGTAGAAAGAAAATATACAAATAAATAAAATGTTCGGGGCAAGTAGGAGCTCTTCAAATTGGCAAAGAATCTATACTTTAATAAATAAAATTGAAGTGTCTGTCTGTAATATCGAAATAACTACCTCATATTAAGCTCATATGGTTATTTGAACGATACTATAACCGAATCACACGTTTTTAAAATTTTTGTCTGTCTGTCTGTCTGTCTGTCTGTCTGTCTGTTTGAACGGGCTAATCTTTGGAACGGCTGAACCGATATTGACGGGACTTTCACATACAAGTAGAGAATTAACCAGGGAGTAACATAGGCTACTTTTTTAACCGACTTTTAAAAAAGGAGGAGTTGTGTTTTTCTACCTATGTACACCGATATCTCCGAGATTTCTGAACCGATTTGCGTAATTTTTTTTTAATCGATAGAATAACATTGCGCCACTGTCCTACAAAAAATTTGGATTCCAACTCAATCCTGATGCTGTAGGGGATCTGATCCCCAAAACTAATGGGATTTAGGCACTGTCGGTTATTTTAATTGATATTGGGGATACCAATTAAAGACTTTATTGTTGAATGACCTCGAGTAGGTACATGTCCAACTCCTCAACCCTGATGCTGTAAGGAATTGCATTCCGAAATCGTAAGGATCCCAAGGAATTTTTCCGTTTTGTGGACGGGTTACTACTTACTACAGATAGGCTAAATTTTGTTCTGGAAAATCAAAGTTCCCACGAGATTTTTACAAACCTAAATATACACGGGCGAAGCCGTGGGCATCATCTAGTCATCAATATAATATCAGAATGGTTCCACAAACATAGGGGCCGCTTCATCTCTCCCTAGATTGCACGTCAAACGAATAGATCTGAGTGCTTAGTCTCAGTATGAAGCGCTCCAAAACTAAAAGTATACTATAAGTATACTATTGATCGAATCACACATGACTTCAGAGCAAAATGAACCCAAAGACTCTTATTTTAGGTCCATTTTACTCTGAAGTCATTGTGATTCGATCAATAGTACACTTATAGTATACTATAAAGTTTTGGAGCACTCCAAACTGAGACTAAGCACTCTGTTTGTTCGATTCTCTGTTATAAAATCTCGACACTGTTCCGTGATCTACGAGCCTACGGGCCTACGGGCTACGTCGTAGCAAAGTCAAAAAGGAATGGACGCATAATGATTTTCACCGTGAAGTATTGACAATCACATCTGCGTGCTGCATCCATCCTTTTATTGTATACATTTTTCGTTAGTGAAATATATTATAGATTGTTATATGTATTTTCATTCTTATGGAGAAAATTTCGATAGAAAATACAATTGTAGGCAATGTGTTCTTTCTAGTCTACATGTTCTACTCTGACGAGGCAGAGTTCGTTTTGAATCTGAGAATACTCTTACGTTTCTCTTCTAACTCTTCGTACGCGCGTCATGTACGCGGTACATTTTTATTTTATATAGTTTTTGTTTGAATGCAGTTTACGTGAATCAACTTAAGTAAATACTATTTAAGAAACATTAGAATAGGATAAACCGTATTAATAACCTAACTTTATCTTTTTATGTTTATTTTAAGATTTACGGAGTTACTTCTCAAATGGACTTTAGATGCAACTTTAAGAAACTTAAACAGACTGCGTTTAAATTTTCCAGAAAGAAGAGCTAGCTGCCTGCTTGTTATAAAGATAAATTCTTGACTAAAATCGTTTTAAAGTTATTTTCTGTTTTAATTAAGTAGTTATATCAATTTTATGGATTTTCATTTAGAATAATAAGACCGCCTGTGGGTAATAGTAATGTCTTTTACTAAGTACTGAATTGCGTCCGGAGTTTTGATCAATCAAAAAAAAAATATATAACTAACTATATTAATTATTTTCAAAAAAGATTTTGAAAAGTTTGCAATCGATTTTCACAAGACTTCAGTTTTTGTGTCCATCAATCTTAGACAAGTCACGCATCATTTTCTGTGAAATAATGTACCTAATCTGTTTCGATTTATTTGCTGCCGAAAATATATAATTTGCCTTGCGCAAGTATTGAAAATTGCCACTAAGTACTACTTCATTACTGTTAAGTAGGTATCTAAAGGATTGTATCATGTCGATAATAAACACAAGTTTTATGGACAGATTATGCATTTTGCCTGCTACTGGACGGCCATAAATTTATTTTACTGTGTCGATGACGCCCGGTCCCAGTGCATTGGAATATGCACTTAGAAAAGCTTCTTCGCCAATTACACTTATGTATATGGTCTTAAATATTGAAATTTTATTAAAGTTTTAGCGAAAACTTCTCTCGCAATATTATGTGTTTACGCTCTGAAACGAGTAGGTAGAATACGTATATTTCGTTTTCATGTGGCAGTATAAAAGTTTAACTTTATTTAATGTTAAATATTGAGATAAAACTACATAGTAGGTATTCACATAATATATATTAAAAAATATAGAAATTATGCTTGAGAATTTTAATATTTAAAGTTTTGCCGAGTATTCAGAAGTTTGTCCAGTTATAACACGCATATCTAGAAACTTCTATCTTAGCACATTCACTCCGTTAGGGGTTTAAAGCGTAAAGGAGTAAATACACTGCAGACCGCCCTTATTGATGTTTGAGCACGGTCGAGCCTCGAGCATCACTTTAAAGAGTAACATAAAATGTGTTTCATCTTTCATTTTGTTTCTATTTGCTGCTATTTACAACACCTTTGGAACAGTAAAAATTGTCATACATTTGTTCAAGTTGCTACTTAGTAAAATTATTATTATAAGACGGCGTAGACACAGTAGGTATACTTAAGCTCTCTCGTGTCGTGTATAACGTGTATAGCTCCTCACCACTGAAGCATAGGCTTTCAGAGATCTGCAGTTTTCGTACCTATTTTAGTGTTACTATTTATATTATACTTAATTCATGCTGTTTTGCTGTTTGCTCGTTAGCATAGGTCTTAATAAAGATTAATTTATTAATTAAATTTTGTGTGCAATAAATCTTTGCAAGTCAAACAATCAAAGGGAAAGACCGACGAAACATTCACTGCGGAAACGAATACTTATGCTAGAGAAAGTGGAGCAGAACTCTCTATGATATATTCTGCTATCCTTTATGTTCCTAAATAACACAGTATCGTGACTGGTTGACTGACTGAAAACGCACACATTGCACATTCTAAACCGGTGGACATGATTTGCAATTAAAAGATAGATTAAAAGTTCAATTTATTTATTTCATGACCTTAAGCCAACTTGTGGCTCTTATGATCAGTCAAGACTGTCACCGGTAGGTACCTATACGGAAAGCGGATTCCTATCAAAGGTTAATGTTTCTATTTTTTCCATAAAATAATGTACCTAGGTAGAAACATAGTCTTGTTACACAGATTCTTCAACAAAATCATTTAAAATAAGACCAAAACTTGCCAAGTTCTGATTTTTTGCTTAACACCAACAGTCCAGAACTTCAACAAAATCGTTTAAAACTTGTTAAGTACGAGAAATTCCGAGCAACATAGGTTTAGCAAGTTAGGTAGTATTTTTCTTGTATATGACTTAGCAATAATGAAAATTTATGGTTTACCTAAAAAGAGCAAAAACAAAAACAATTTAGCTCTAACTAATTTCTTTATAATGTATAATAGACAAAAATATAATATAGGTATTCATCGACTTCAGAACCCGCTCCATTTTAATGTACCTATGTACTTGTCGTTTAGTATTGAAATTACTATCTTTAGATTGTTTTTTTAACGGGCGTATATTCTAGTGAATACAATATGAAGATTTAGGGATCTCAGTGGACCATCCGCGTTATCACTGTTTTACGCCTAATTTACAAAGACAAGAGTAATTATTTTAATAGGTATATAAGCTTTAATTTTGGTTGTAGATACATACATAATTGTATTACTGTCAGTGTCATGCAACATTCACTGTATTGAAATAATTAAGCAAATAAATGTAAAGGTCAACCAGAATCTCATGAAAAATACGGAAATGAAATTCCAAAGTTAGCAACACTACGGCTGCCCTAGCGATAAACAAAGTAACTGACATTTTTTGTGAAATTGACTTTTTTGCATTAACAAAAGTTTCATGTCGAGTAGTTTTTTACCACAGTTTAATATTTCAAATAACTTGAACCGTTTACTGAAATTTGAATTGCCCAAACTAAGTAACTGCACACTAGAACCCGGAATATAAATGCAAAACCAAGTAAACAACAAGCACAACACAAAAACAAAGTAATTGGATGTTGATTACTTTGTTTTTGTATTTAAAATGCAGTTGCTTGATTTTTCGTTTCGTGAAACGATCCCAGGTAAGGTGTTCTGAATGTAATTACTTTGTTTATCACTAGGGCAGCTGAGTTAACCTAGTGTTGCTTACTACAAAATTTAATTTCCCTATTTTTCATGAGATTCTGGTCGACCTATACCTACTTTTGAGAGGATTTCTAAACTGACTACGCCTTCCTAATAATAGGAATGTATAAGTAAACGTAAACTTTGCAGGCAAGTAGGTATTTTCTACTTTTACAATGACCACTGTGAAACACGACTTACAGTTATGACCTACATTTTTCACAATAACAATAATAATCCGTCGCTTATGCCTACTTATTCCTGCGCGTTAATTCGTTCGTCAATTTCTGGGAAAATCCGTAATCAGTCACTCCATTTGAGGCGGACGTAATTCGTGTTCCTCGCGTGTCTACCGAAGGACATTGTGAGGCCAGTGATCGATCTGTGGTTCCCCTCAATAGAATAATTGCATATTGGCAAATGCGCCTTTCATCAGATGTCTTTATGATTCTGAAGACGCCTAGGCAGACATTTATCGCATTCATTGGACATTGTCATATAATACTCATTGACACCACGTATACTTGCAAAGGTATAAAGGTACTCGTATTTGAGTATTTCATTTAACGTATACGAATAGCACAAAAGTAGGTACAACCTGGCGTATAATCTGCTATTTGGTACAGCCTATAGTGTAAACAAATGAAGCATTCAATTGTTTAAGTAGTAAGTAAGTAAGTGATAATGTGGCTAATTCTGTTGTACACAATCTCTAAACCTAAACTAAATTGACAGGTTTAAAAATAGTGCTATCCCCTTCAGCAGGGAGGATTGTGAAAGAGACAGGAATATATTTAGACCTGTCATTTTAGTTTAGATTTAGAGATTGTGTACAACAGAATCGGCCACATTGTCCTACTATATTTTTTATATGCTATATTATTATTTATTATATAATTATTTACAGCATAATCGGTAACATATTCGGAACATCCGTCACATATTTGAAACATGTATCTGGATCCTAGCCGACCGCAGCTGCTAATTTTTATATTTAAAAAGAAATTTGAATTCGCCAAAGCACCGTGGATTCACGTCATCGCACGCATTTCCTGTACAAAAAATGCGTTACTTCATGCTTGCGTATCAAATTGCTCGGAATAATAAGCAGCCCCTATACTTTGCTAGGTCAAAGAGGTGGAAAATATTTAACGTGAAAGTGGTATTTTTACATCTCATTTTGTAATCTGTCTCTTCCACTTTCCATATCCCGCCCACTTCTAAAATTGCGCTTGACATGCGAAATGTTTCTTTTTTTAGTTACAGAAGTATATTTTTTATTTAAGTAACATAATATATAACAAGTTATTATATTATACCTAATATGTTATAATATTAACAGATAACAGATATAGAAACTGCAAAAATTGTTTATTTTGCATATTTCCATAGTATTATGTCGTATGGACTCATACTATGGGGTAAAGCGGCTGATATTGAAAAAATTTTCGTTTTACAAAAAAGGGCAATTCGCGCAATTTATAATTTAAAACCGCGGGATTCCCTTCGAGAGAAATTTAAAGAAATAGGTATTCTTACGGTAGCTTCTCAATATATCTATAACAATATAATTTTTGTTAGGCAAAACATTCACAGTTACATTAAAAAGTGCGAATTACACGACAGGCAATTAAGAAATAGAAATAGGCTCGTGATTCCTCAGTTACGCCTCAAAAGGGTCCAAAGGTCATTTGTGGGAATGGGCGTAATGTTCTATAATAAAATTCCACAAGCAATCTTAGACTTGCCTTTACACAAGTTTAAGAACTCTATTAAAAATATGCTCATAAAAAAAGCATATTATACAATTGAAGATTATATAAATGATAAAAAAGCATGGAGCAATTTCTCAATGTCTTAAACCGAGTATTTGATTATTGGTGTTCAATTCGATGCTTTGATCATGGGTAGCCTAAGTATGTCACGCTCTCTTTAAACATTTCTGTGGTGGTGTCGTGTGGTGCGGGTTGTTACGTTCCCTCGAATATGGTTGAGCGAAGCAATGGCTGGATCATGCGTCATGCTCGTGAACGGGTGCCACCGTCGGAAATGGGGCTACTTTTGTCTGCCCTTCTTCACATGTGTAGAATTGTAAGCACCATTCCGAACCTGTGGTAGATTCATTTGTCGATTCGTAAACGCTTCCGAAAGTTTATCTGAATAAAATTATGATTACTTATATAAATGATAAAAAGGCGTGGATTTGACTCGTTCCAGCAATGCGCGAGACGGCAATTCAATCATGTACTTACCATAAAATTGTTATATTGATATTGTAAATTTGGAAAAGAGCAACCGCCGAGTTTCTTGCTGGTTCTTCTCGGTTGGAACGGCATTCCGAACCAGTGGTAGATTCATCTGACTATTCAAAAGCACTTGTAAAAGTTTATTTGAATAAAAAACTTTTCTATTCTATTCTATTCTATTCTATTCTATACCTTATTTGTAACACTTACGTACTTACTCGGATTACTTAGGGTCAATTACACCATAAATGGTTAAAGTTATGTTAAGGTTACCGTTAAAATTTGATTACAAGAAAAAGGAGTTTAACTGTAGTCAAGGAAGTCAAAGGAGTTTAAACCAAAATTTTACCCTTATTAACCTTAACCAAAGTAGTAGGTACGATTATCAACTTGTGCAACCTATTTTGTGGTCAAACTTTAATGGTTGCTGTTAACTTTAACTGCCTATTGTTATGCAACTGACCTTCTTTAGTTTACATAATAGGTATAACTAATGTCGCGAGAAAATTATTGTAATTTTTAAAGGAGAATGATCACCCCTGACCCAAACATTTACACAAAATGTAATTTATTAAAAATTATCTTACGAATATATGACAATTTGAAAATTAATAATTATTAATGCTACACTTCACGATAAAAAAATGTAATAAAAAAGGAATTAAACCGTCTTTTTAACTTCCCGTTTAAGTCTGACCGCCATTTGCATTACATTCTACGCATAGGTACATGCCCAAATAAAAAGAGGTTTGTTATTTTTTTTAAAATAATTTCATTTAAAATAGAACGGATATTAATTATTTAAATACATTATTTTATTTGTTATTTGTTGTAAATCGTACAATATATGCTTAAAGTAAATAAGTAATAATTAATATTTTTTTTTTATAATATTGTTTTAACTTCGTTGCGTTTTGTGCAATGGAATATAATATAACTACAACCTTTTTGATTATGTGTAAAGAAACTTATTTCAAGATGTCAATATGACATGTCATTGTTTTAGTTGTGTGTGACGCTAGTGACGTCTACTCTATTTACATTTTGAATGTTTATTGTAGCACACCGGAGACCAATATTAATTTGGTTTATTGTGTTTGTATTGGATATCGTTGGACAGGTATGTTAAGTATAGTGCGCGCCAAACAATTAATAGTTCAAATCGGCAGGAAAGATACACGGCTTTCCTTACTACTTTAACAATTATAAACTACACATAACCTAGAATCATTTTCAAACTTAAACTTAGATTTATTTAAAACTACAAGTCCTAGAGGTATTAAAATGGTGTGTTTGGTTATCAAGTATAAATCTGCAATAAATGCTGCATACAACACGTTTGTAAACGACTGGGTTACACGCCCATAGATTTTTGGGCATTCTCCTTTAATGGTTATATGAATAAGCAATCAAGGGTAGAAATGAACGGGGGCAGTTAAAATTAGAATCAAAAAACCGCCTCAGAAAATATAGAGCATAAAATATATTCTTGTACTTGATAAGTTAAGAAGTTTTGTTTTATGTTTCGTTTTAATGCCTACTTATTTCTTTAAAGGAATAAGAGAGATTTATTAATACCTACAACTTGCCTACGTGATTTTACATTTTGTAATTGTATATCTAGTCTATAGGTAGGGTATACCGTATCATTGATATTGGAAGAAATTTCATTTTTGCGAGCAACAGTGTCACATATTCCGATAAAATGTAATTGATTCCGTGTCAGTAAATGTTTTACTTTACTCGACTCAACTCTAGGATGAAGTTGTCTACAGTGACTGTTTACTTAATATTACGGAGGGTGTTTTAATAACGCCGTGACGTGACTTACAGAACATTTAAAGGCCTATCTCTTTGACCGACTTTCCTTTAGAGAGGATCGCGACCGATGATTATATGCCCCAGAAAAATAAATAAAAGTTTTCTTTATAAATAACTGAGGTGGCTCTTATGATGCTGTATATTAGAAGCGGCGGAGGTGGGGAAGGGATTCATGTCTATACAATGCCATTATTAGGAGTGCCCACGCCGTGTGCCTTCTATGTCTTCATATCCGTCTTCGCCTAGTAATATAATTATAAATTGTGTCAAAAATAAGCCTTATCAAAAATTAAATGATACTTATTATAAGACAAAACATTTTGAAGTTGCTGCCAAGCAGGGTGCGCATTTTCTATATAAATACAAAATCTATACATATAATAAAATCGTAGACTTGGCGTATCTGTACATCAAAGATTTTTGCAAAATAATAATTGGAGGTTGTTAGGGATAAGTAATAGAACGTAAAAAACTAATTTTTGAAATTTTTGTCTGTTTGTCTGTATGTTCTAATGTTTGTGCACGCATCACGCAATATCTACTGAATGGATTGAAATGAAACTTGGTATGATTTAAGTTCACACTACGGAGTAACATATAGAATACTTTTTATCCCGAAATTCAGCACAGTTCCCTTGGGAGAGGGGATGAAAGTCAAAATGTGTACTTAGCTGTTATTCATTAACGCGTGGTCCGATTTCATTCATTCTTTTTTGTAAGAAAGGAGATACTTTAAAGATTATCGGCTAATCTCTGAAAGGCTGGATCGATTTTGATGGGACTTTCACTGACGGATGTTTACATTTTGATCTACCTAAACATCCGCCAATGAACTTTTAACAGTTTTTAGCAAGGTATGAGGCTATGAGCTCAAAGGAGCTTAGGAAAAATAAAATGAGGAGCGAACGAAGTCACGGGTAATATATATATAAATAAATAACTTGTATATAATAAATAATTAAAATCTGTATAACATTCTGCAAAAGTTTGAAACATAATTCGAGCTGCTAATAATAATATTGCCGCCGCATTACAGCCTTAGTTAAATTCTATTCGAAAAATAAAAGAAAATTACCTACTTAAGAAACATCTTAACAAGTTACCTAATTCTATCATAACAAAGAAAGAGCAATGACACATTAGAACGCGCTCATTAGCTTTATTGCATAATAGATGAGGTAAATGCAACAGTTTCATAAAAGAAAGATCTATCTACCTTTAAGGCCTGGAACACTGGAGGAAGTAAAGTGAAAAACGTGTATTATTCTACATATTTCTACTGCTTATAAAATAATAAGGAGATACGTAAGTCTAAAAATTATTTAGGAAATTAAATCACTCCCTATTTTGAACCGGTTTAATTAATTAATTAAGGGTTGAGACAATGACGATATTTTGTAAAGTCTCCGCCGAGTTTGTGTATCTATGCGCGCTTATCTCAGAAGCAGTTTTCTATATTTTGGCAGATATAATGTAACTTTAAAGTACAAGTCCAATGTCATAGTAGTTTTAAGTGTGTCCCGTGCGACTTCAACATATTATGTCAACTATTTTTTAACTACTACTACTTTGTCAACTAGTTTATATTAGTTGACATATTATGTTGAACATATTATGTCAACTAATTAGTGTGCATACTCCCAGCGGAATGTTGTCGAATTTCTTGATTTTAAGTATGCAGATATTTAGTGTGTTAGGACGTGTAAATGTGTGTGATAGTTTCAAATTTGTGCGTCCAACCGTTTTTGAAAAATTCGCCAAAAACACTTTCCGCCAGGAGAACGTTCTCCCAGCGGCATGTTTTTTTTCCAACGTGCGCACGAAAAAAAAAATTAGTGCAATAATTAGTGCGTAGCGAGAGGTAAATGTGTGTCTGTAAATGGAATTTGTGTGTCTCAAGACTCCGGAGATATTCAAGATTCCGCTGGGGGAACGTTTCGCTGTTTGCTAGATCTCGTAAACGGCTACGCGTGTAGATGTGATTTGTTGTACACATGTTGCTATGAATTTGTGTGTAATGTTTGTGAAAATAGAATTAGAAAAAAAATTGCCTTTCCGAAATTATGTGTATTACAGTGAAATCCAGTTATTAGGTCCTAGCACTTCGAATAGGAGTTCTGAAGTTTAATTTCTAACACTAATTTGTTCTTTATGACTGTTTACAATGCCTTCTTAAGTTTCATTGGTCTACAGTAGGTAATACTTAAGTTATGATCCAATATTACTATGACTTAGCCACTATTTTGTTCGACATTCGATTGGACGAGTTTTCTATGGATTGGCGAATGAAAATGTATTCCGATAATTAGTGTGTCGGTTCATTTATATATGTGCAACGTTTTAACTTAATAAGCTTAATAATTAAAGAGATATAATTAAAAAACCAGAAAGAAACGAAATGCAGACACAAACCGACCAAGTTTGAATGGTAACAAAAAAGCGGCCTTGTCATATATGGTGCTAACTTACCGAAATTGACAGCATAATAACGTTATTGATATTGTACAATCGCGTACACAATAATTAGTGAAAATTTTATTTATTTATTTTATTTATTAGGTTCACAAACAGTCACTTACAATATATTTTTAAATCTATACCAATTTCAAGACATATGCATGCAAAATGTAGGGACCACATACAGCGTTTCCAAAATTTACCAGTCATCACATACGATTTAGAAAAAATCAACAAAATATAAAAAAAATGTACAAAGAAATTTTTCAAAAGTTAAATTATTATCTTAAACTATGCAGCTACTTAAACTAATACAACGAGAGGTACAAATATAGTTGAACAAGTCATTTCATACCGACTGAAAATTTTAACAATAATAGTTTTCTCCTAACCCATGACAGCTCCAAACCTCAGCTGCTTCGATAATGGTGGAGCTCACACTTCACAGCACGTAAAAGTGATTGGAAAAAAAAGAAAACTTATTGATACTTTAATTTTTTTAATTGTCAAATGAACATTCTTACACATTAATAATGGGTACAGGGTATAAAGGGATCGCTCTTGAAAATTTAGCGCTATTATATTATACTACTTACCTGAACACAATCCAATACCAATAACCATTTGTCTTATACTTGTAGTATTAGTGGTTTAGTATTTAATTTTTTTCAAACCCGCGATGTATATCGTGCAAAACGCATTGCAAATTTTATAGGAAATGTTTTAATTTTTTTGGGTTTCGCACCTAGGGTTGTGATTTTACAACATACAAAATGTCATCGTGATACGAAACAAGAAAAAGTTCGTAAACTAAAACCCGACTACGCTTAATAATTTAATGCGAAAGCGTGGGGTAAGCAGCTAGTAGCGCCATCTGTTATGTCTATCCGAAACTATAATTTCATTAGAATAGAATAGAAAAGTTTTTTATTCAAATAAACTTTTACAAGTACTTTTGAATCGTCAATTGAATTTACCACAGGTTCGGAATGCAGTTCCAGCCGAGAAGAACCTGCAAGAAACTCGGCTGTTGCTCTTTTTTTAAAAATAACATTATAACAATTATTATTATTAATGTACATGATTGAAATGCCGTCTCGCGCATTGCTGGAACGAGTTAAATCCAAGCTTTTTTATCGTTTATATAATCTTCAATTGTATAATAAGCTTTTTTTATGAGCATACTTTTAATAGAGTTCTTAAACTTGTGTAAAGGCAAGTCTAAGACATATTTTTTATTCAGATAAACTTTTACAAGTGCTTTTGAATCGACAACATTATCTAGAAAACCGCGCGAAGGTCACTTCTCGTTTTTTTTCGTAAATAAAATGTAGCCTATGTCACCTGGACCATAACAACGAATCAATAGACACCTCATTCATCAAAAGCGGTCCAGTAGTTTAGGCGCTACAGTGGTACACACAGAATCTCATACGAAAATCGGCCACATACATACATACTTACATGCATACATACATACATACATAGACTGCTAAAATCATAACCCTTCCTCTTGGCTTTGCCGTAGTCGGGTAAAAAAGCGGCCAAGTACGAGTCAGACTTGCGCACCGTGGGTAAAAGTATTTAACATAAGTCATAATTTTAACACAAATCCCTACTTAATGAACTGCAAAACAAATTTTGTTTCTAGAGATTTATTGTTAATATTACTTATTTTTAACCCCCGACGCAAAAACGACGGGGTGTTATAAGTTTGACGTGTCTGTGTGTGTGTGTGTGTGTGTGTGTCTGTCTGTCTGTTCCCCTGTAGCGCTCAAACGGATGAACCGATTTGAACGCGGTTTTTTATTTGTTTGAAAGGTGAATTAGTCGAGAGTGTTGTTAGCTATGTTTGATGAAAATCGATCCAAGATGGCCGCCGCTACAAAATGGCAGATTATATTTCTTTTAAAACTTCATTAATAGGGCTAAAGGGCTAAATAAAGGGCTTGACTAGTAAAATAGTAATATGCAAATCCAAGATGGCCACGACCACAAAATGGCGAATGTCGGGGGTTTTTTAAATTTTTAATTTATACTTGTTTTCTTTGTAATTTACGTAGCCTTAATATTTATTTCTATAATACATTAACTGTATGTACATATAATATTATTTTGAACGCTGTTTATTACTAATAAATAAATAAATATCAAAAAACTATGATACTTAGAGCGTTGGCTTTATTTTTCGTCCCATTGGCCCCTTGTAACACAAATAACTATTGCTGTTTTTTTGTATGCAAAAAAAATGCTGACTGTTGCTGGATGCATTTCAGTTATTTCATATTTCATTATATTCATTATATTCAGTTATTCCATCTGAACTCGATTTATATAATCGAGTTCAGATGGAATAACTGAATAGTTACCTATACCTATGCTAATTCTTAAATCACAGATTTAGCACATAAGTATTATACACCTAAATATTATTATTAAGATATATATAGACTAATAAAAATATAAGTTAAGAACTGTGTTCGCGATTGTACAAAATCACTAAAAATATTAAAATGATATAGTATCAATTTCGGTAGGTTAGCACCATATATGATAAGGCCGCTTTTTTGTTACCATTCAAATTTGGTCGGTTTATATCTGCATTACGTTTCTTTCTGGTTTTTTAATTATATCTCTTTAATTATTAAGCGTATTAAGTTAAATTTTTGTAAATAGATAGTTGAACCGACACACTAATTATTGGAATAATTTTTCATTTGCCAACCCATAAAAAACTCGTCTTATCGAATGTCGAACAAAATAGTGGCTAAGTCATAGTAATATTGGATCATAACTTAAGTATTACCTACTGTAGACCAATGAAACTTAAGAAGGCATTGTAAACAGTCATAAAGAACAAATTAGTGTTGGAAATTAAACTTCAGAACTCCTATTCGAAGTGCTAGGACCTAATAACTGGATTTCACTTTAATACACATAATTTCGGAACGGCAATTTTTTTTCTAATTCTATTTTCACAAACATTACATACAATGAATATAAAATTATTTTGCTATAATCCGCTAACAGTGACAAATTTGTAGGCACAACACCACACAATCTTGTAGGCACAACACCACACAATCTTGTAGGCACAACACCACACAAATTCACCACAAAACAAACTCGACGATCGTTTCGCTCCGACACCGGAGCATCTTCAGGAGATGTCGACTTCACAACGGACGATTGCAAAGTGAGTTCGTGTCGAATGAGCGGTCTTATATATACTATCCCCGCTTAGTCATCTACCCTCCTTTCTCTTTCTCTCTGGCCACGCCCCCTAAATATGTTGAGCAACGGTGAAGATGACACATTTATTTGCTCATTCAGCAATTCGACACTTCTACCGCTGTGCCCAACTATTTCCAATTGTTCCAACACGCACAGTCTTAAACTTTTACAGCATGTGTGTAAAATTTCAAATGTATGACCCTCGTCTATCCTATGTCCACTATCCAAAAGATGTTTTGCGAAATGAGATCTTTGAGGCTGGTTGTTTCTAAAGGCAGCCATATGTTCTTTATATCGAGTTACAAAATTGCGCCCAGTTTGACCAACATTGCCTTTAGAAACAACCAGCCTCAAAGATCTCATTTCGCAAAACATCTTTTGGATAGTGGACATAGGATAGACGAGGGTCATACATTTGAAATTTTACACACATGCTGTAAAAGTTTAAGACTGTGCGTGTTGGAACAATTGGAAATAGTTGGGCACAGCGGTAGAAGTGTCGAATTGCTGAATGAGCAAATAAATGTGTCATCTTCACCGTTGCTCAACATATTTAGGGGGCGTGGCCAGAGAGAAAGAGAAAGGAGGGTAGATGACTAAGCGGGGATAGTATATATAAAACCGCTCATTCGACACGAACTCACTTTGCAATCGTCCGTTGTGAAGTCGACATCTCCTGAAGATGCTCCGGTGTCGGAGCGAAACGATCGTCGAGTTTGTTTTGTGGTGAATTTGTGTGGTGTTGTGCCTACAAGATTGTGTGGTGTTGTGCCTACAAGATTGTGTGGTGTTGTGCCTACAAATTTGTCACTGTTAGCGGATTATAGCAAAATAATTTTATATTCATTGTATATCATGGAATTCCGCAAAGTAACGCCTGCTTCCATTCAACAAACATTACACACAAATTCATAGCAACATGTGTACAACAAATCACATCTACACGCGTAGCCGTTTACGAGATCTAGCAAACAGCGAAACGTTCCCCCAGCGGAATCTTGAATATCTCCGGAGTCTTGAGACACACAAATTCCATTTACAGACACACATTTACCTCTCGCTACGCACTAATTATTGCACTAATTTTTTTTTTCGTGCGCACGTTGGAAAAAAAACATGCCGCTGGGAGAACGTTCTCCTGGCGGAAAGTGTTTTTGGCGAATTTTTCAAAAACGGTTGGACGCACAAATTTGAAACTATCACACACATTTACACGTCCTAACACACTAAATATCTGCATACTTAAAATCAAGAAATTCGACAACATTCCGCTGGGAGTACGCACACCAACTAATATAAACTCAGGACCTTGAATGCAAATTGTTCGAATCTACCGTTGCTGATAAAACCGAACCATAAATTTTACTATGCATGCCAAAAATGTGATGATAGCTGTTGTAAAATATGTTTCTAGCCCGCACACTGCCAGATTTATAGTTCAGTTTTATCAATACAATAATGTGAAGTAGAGTCAGATGTATGGCAGACTCATGACCTTTGAAAATTCCTGCAACAATAACAATTTGAATTGAATAATAAACAAATGCCTATAGAAAAAATTCCGAGTCCAATTTTTTTTAAGGAATAATAAAATAATACCTATGTGCATTGTGCATCTCATACTTATGTATTATAAAACTCCAGTTTTTCATTTGCACAATTATTAATTTTCTTAATTTGTTACTTTCGTATTCCACATGATTTTAGCGACAAATATAAATTCTCTGTTAAATCGGCGCCCATTCACATCGCTCTACCAAAATCATACGCCATATTGACAACTCTCTTTTTATATTTTTAAACATTTCTAATAAGTATATAATTTTATCAAAGAGGTTTACAGTTTTGATAATACTACGGGAGCTCGATGACCAATTGAAAAAGTCATTTTATACCGACTGGGAATTTTAACAACAATAGTTTAGACCGAACCCATCACAGCTCCGAACGTCAGCTGCCGCACCAGTGGTGGAGTTAAGAGTGAGAGCATGTGAAAGTGCTTGAAAATCAAAGCGCTCCGAGTGATTTTATCCCGGACAAAAATGGTCTTAAATCATTGTTCCGATCATTTTTGATACAGAAACAATCGTCAGCTGCGGCGCCGAGGGTGGGTTATACGTCCGCTACGCGCATGAAGTGCATTAAAATTTTGGCAAAAAAAGTTATTTTATACCTTATGAAATTTATGCAGCAGAATTTTCACACTTTTAAAATAATAAAGAAAATCGTCAGCTGCACTTCTGGTGGGGGAAAGACCGTCAGTCAGCGTGATAAACATTTTGCGCGCTCATTACATTTAGCCTAGTAAATCTAGGAAAAATATCCTATAGTTTCAAAAATTAGCCAAATGTATTCTTTGGGCCTTCCTCTTGAATATATCCAAAAACCCCATATGGGGGATGCATAACCAGCCGCCATTTTTAATTTTGTCCTTTTTTTCGGTTTTTTTCTCATATCACGAAAATCTCTACGAATAGCATCATAATTACTTCTGACAAAAGTTTTAAAATACAATTTTCCACAAATGTAGTCTCTTGCAGTTTTACTCTAAGTTTATTACTTTAGGAGCTATAGGGTATTTTAGGTCCCTTTTTCGTTTTTTTTGCTCATATCTCGAAAGTCTCTACGAAAAGCATTATAATTACATTTGATAAAAGTTTTCGTATAAAATTTTCTACAAATTTGGTTCCATGCATTTTTACTCTAAGTTTATTATTTTAAGAGCTATAGGATGTTTAAGTTTATATTTGAGGTCCTTTTTTTAATTTTTTGCTCATATCTCGAAAATCTCTACGAATAGCATTATAATTACTCCTGTAAAAAGTTTTTACATAAAATTTTCTACAAATTTGGTCATGGTAATTTTTACGCTAAGCTTACTACTTTAGGAGTTATAGGGTGTTTAAGTTTATATTTGAGGTCCCTTTTTCAGTTTTTTGCTCATATCTCGAAAATCTCTACGAATACCAATAAAATTACTTCTGACAAAAGTTTTTACATAAAATTTTCTACAAATTTGGTCCTATTTAATTTACGCTGAGCTTATTACTTTAGGAGCTACAGAGTGTTAAAATTAACAGAGAGATAAACTAGTATAGATTAAACCCCTGACATTCGTTAATTTGTGGCGGCGGCTATCTTGGACCAATTTTCATCAAACATAGCTAAGAACACTTCCGACTAATTCACCTTTAATACAAAAAAAGCCGCAATGCGGTTTTTTTTGTTTGAAATGCGTAAAAATGAACAGGACAAAATTTGTAGAAAATTTTATATTAAAACTTTTGTCAGAAGTAATTTTATAGGTATTCGTAGAGATTTTCGAGATATGAGCAAAAAACTGAAAAAGGGACCTCAAATATAAACTTAAACACCCTATAACTCCTAAAGTAGTAAGCTTAGCGTAAAAATTACCATGACCAAATTTGTAGAAAATTTTATGTTAAAACTTTTTACAGGAGTAATTATAATGCTATTCGTAGAGATTTTCGAGATATGAGCAAAAAATTAAAAAAAGGACCTCAAATATAAACTTAAACATCCTATAGCTCTTAAAATAATAAACTTAGAGTAAAAATGCATGGAACCAAATTTGTAGAAAATTTTATACGAAAACTTTTATCAAATGTAATTATAATGCTTTTCGTAGAGACTTTCGAGATATGAGCAAAAAAAACGAAAAAGGGACCTAAAATACCCTATAGCTCCTAAAGTAATAAACTTAGAGTAAAACTGCAAGAGACTACATTTGTGGCAAATTGTATTTTAAAACTTTTGTCAGAAGTAATTATGATGCTATTCGTAGAGATTTTCGTGATATGAGAAAAAAACCGAAAAAAAGGACAAAATTAAAAATGGCGGCTGGTTATGCATCCCCCATATGGGGTTTTTGGATATATTCAAGAGGAAGGCCCAAAGAATACATTTGGCTAATTTTTGAAACTATAGGATATTTTTCCTAGATTTACTAGGCTAAATGTAATGAGCGCGCAAAATGTTTATCACGCTGACTGACGGTCTTTCCCCCACCAGAAGTGCAGCTGACGATTTTCTTTATTATTTTAAAAGTGTGAAAATTCTGCTGCATAAATTTCATAAGGTATAAAATAACTTTTTTTGCCAAAATTTTAATGCACTTCATGCGCGTAGCGGACGTATAACCCACCCTCGGCGCCGCAGCTGACGATTGTTTCTGTATCAAAAATGATCGGAACAATGATTTAAGACCATTTTTGTCCGGGATAAAATCACTCGGAGCGCTTTGATTTTCAAGCACTTTCACATGCTCTCACTCTTAACTCCACCACTGGTGCGGCAGCTGACGTTCGGAGCTGTGATGGGTTCGGTCTAAACTATTGTTGTTAAAATTTCCAGTCGGTATGAAATGACTTTTTCAATTGGTCATCGACCTCCCGTAGTATAACAAATGTTCAGACTCCGTCGTAGTAAATATTACAAATCGATGCCGTTTAATAATGGCCATAAAAAAATCAACTTCAAGCTCAGTCTGTACACGACGGGGTATGATAGTGGCAGCAGTAAACCGCACGTGCTCATAAACCAGCGCAGTTCCGACGAATTGGCTCGTCTTTCCTAATCAAAGAACTTACGTTTAACACGTCGTCGGACTAATTCGTAACGAGCACTGCGGCAATGAAAGGGGAAGCCTTTTCTTTTTTCTTTCTTTTTATAAAAATTGCGGGCAAACGAGCAGGCGGGTCACCTGATGTTAAGTGATTACCGCCGCCCATAAACATTTGTAGTACCGGAGGAACCACTTATGTGTTGCCGGCTTTTGAGGAATTTGTTGATCCTTAATTTAGAGGGAAAGACGAATAAATACCTTATTAACCTATAAACAGGAATTTAGTGTTTGGACTGGACAATGAAACAGTACAATGTACCAATGTGTGACGTTCAAAACACATAATTATTCAGATTTAATTCCCTGTTGCCGTAGAACTTCACTTTAGAATTCAGGCTACTAAACTATACCTATACTAAAACTACCGAAAAAATATCTACCCGAAAGATTTTCATTAATACTTTGTTCCTTTTTTGATAAGAACTTGTCGGCTTCAGTTAATAAACTGACAATAATTGAGACGACTTTGTCGCTAGATCCTCTCCCATTTTCCGGAGATTATGTTCTCGATGCTCTAACTAGGCTCTAATTAATTTCCCAATCCCGTTCATTTGGCTATTGCAGTAGCCACCACAAATCGAAATCTCACGCATTGTGTTAGAATTCCGGAGTTTACTCTAAAATATGCCTAAGTATAATAAAAAAAAAAGTTTTTCTTATTGCTAAGTGAGCGCTTGACTGCGATCTCACCTGATGGTAAGTGACAATGTAGATAAGATGCAAGCGCGCCATCCTGAAATAGATATAAGTAGTAGTTTATAAAAACAACCTATAAACATGGCACAGTGATGTACAGTGTACACCGCACACTACAATGCCAGGGAGATTATAAAAAATTACTACTTATAAAGAAAGAAGAACGATTTTATTTCCATTTGTAATTCAAAACTCCTATAGATCAACATTACGTTAATAATAATAGACTTAATATGAGCTTTTATATAAATAGAGACGACTTGGATAAACGAACTGACTTGGCATTTAGGAGGCTATATTCGATAGTTTTGGTTTTCAAATAGTGTTTCAGTTAGAATTTTTAAAGGTATTTTATAGTACAAAGTCGCAATCTTCGTTATTCTGGGTATTCGCTTATATAACTTTAGTGTATTTTCTTAGTGGATTTCAATGCGATTTTTACCGTCACATAGAACATTTCAGCAGGTAAGTTTATAATACAAGAAAAAATTTAATGTCATATACCTAAGTAAATCTAAATTCAAAATTTAGGAATTTTATGGGTATTATATTATTATATATTATATATTTAGTAATTTCAATGAAACAAATTATTACACCATCTTGTGGGTAGTTGAATGCAAAGCCGATGGCTACCATGCAATGATGCATCTCTATAATTATTTTCGCTCAGTACAAAATCTAAATAATTCTATCTATAAATCTTGCTAACTACTAAAAATCTGTGGAATGTATGCTAATAAAATGACTGATTAAAAAAAGTGGTATGTTTTCCTGGAAATAAAATCTTAAGAGTATACGGACTGACATTTAAGATAAAAGCTTCGTAAAATGTTCGCAGCAGAATGCAAAGCTACCAATTAACCTACACCTTTCCATCAGCACGACGCTGGGACGTCGTATCAAGGAAGCAAGTATCACTCGCAAAGAACGGATAGATGACCCTTTAGACAAAATAAACTTTCCTTGCAGTAGTTTGGAATTCGAAAAAAAGAAAAAAAAATGTGAATTACACGACAGGCAATTAAGAAATAGAAATAGGCTCGTGATTCCTCAGTTACGCCTCCGCCGAGTTTCTTGCTGGTTCTTCTCGGTTGGAATGGCATTCCGAACCAGTGGTAGATTCAGTTGACTATTCAAAAGTACTTGTAAAAGTTTATTTGAATAAAAAACTTTTCTATTCTATTCTATTCAAAAATATATTAAAATCAAAAATAAATGCGGTATTTAATGAAACTATCGATTCTCTTGCGGAAGTCGCTAGCGTCTTTTTGTTTATAAATATACTTAGTATAGAAAGATTAAAGAATAAGTACTAACAAAGTAAACATGCTAACGTAATAGTTGATTATAGTATATTATTACCTTGTTATCATTATCATTGAGAAAAACTTTTACCTTTTTAAACTACTAATAGGACTACTTGCTGAAAATTATTTTGTCTTTCAAATAAACACAAAATTTCAACCCTTTTTAATTTAAATTTTTTAAGTTTTAACTGAAATTTGATCAAAAACCGACATTTCATATTCCATCGACTCAGAAACTATTACGGTAAAAACAATTGAACTTTAACAATTTATTTTATTTTATTCCACCAAAGTGAACACTTCAATTCAAAGTTCGGGTTCCAATTTAATTTTAGTTATTTGTTGAAAGAAAAATCTTAAAAGGGATATTTTTAATAAGTTATAAAAATTTTAACTTAATGTGTAGGTGTGTTTATGTCCTAACATGTATTTTATGTAAATCATAAAAAGCATGAAATACCTAATATCTATACACACTAGAAGCAATAGAGTATTTAAACTTGTGGTCACAATGAGAGCAGAGTTTGCAATAGAATTGGGAACAATGACGTGGAAAGAAAGTTGAAGTACGCCATTATGAATGTTTACCTAAGGCCCGCTCGGTAAACACTCGTGCCTGCTGCGCACAATGAAGCCATTCACTCTGTAAGGGCACTATAAATATGCTGTAAGACCTATCTATTACATGCTTTAATGTCAGGACTTTGTAGCACATCATTATTATAGTTATACCAGAAAAAAGCAATAGCCGGGGAGTTAGTGGAATATTTTGAGAAGGTAAGGTATTTACGAGACGTCTCGCTCGAGCGCGCCCCATACAAACAAAGTTTGTTTCTTAAATTAATAATAACCAATCAAACTCAATGAAATTTTATAGACACGCTGTAGAAACCAATATTATCCGTGTCTGCAGTGGTTTTCAGATTTCCATTGTTCGATCGAATCAGACGAAATGCCTGTTCTAATATACAGTATGTAAGAAAAAACCCTGTCAGATCCGTGACGTTGTAATTAGGTATCGTGAGATGGTTCTATTTATGGTAATAATTTTGAAATACTAAGTAAAAAAATTACCCCTAAAAAAACTAAAATTTAATTCTATCAAATAGGGAAAATCACATGGTAACACAGACGCGGCGTCAGCGCTCGGTAGGTATCGGGTAGGTACCTACCTATCGGGTACAAAGTACAGATCGAGTTTATTGTAGTAAGACACGTGCCGGCCAGTCGAGTCTTTGAAGAAGCCGACGCCGCCTTTCGGTATGAACTGGCGGCATTTATGTCGGCTTTTAACAAAGCGAAATTTGTGTAACTAAACCAGGGATTCCCAAAGTGGGGATCGACATCGACCACAGGGGTCGACAAATGAAAACTGATTTTGGGGGTCGACGAGGTGTCGAACCCTGTTAATTAACACAAGTTCTTAAGCAGGGTATTCACCTAGACGTATAGCATGTAACGTATTTGATACTGTATCAACTTGCAAGTGGGTACGGCTCGTCCACGGTCGTGTTGCCGTCCACGCGCACATTGGGAGCTGCCTTTGTGTTCGCAGTGATACCGCCACTCGGCGGGACACTGCGAACTTACTGCGTTTCACGCGCGAACGGCTTGCAGCGGGCTCGTACCTAGGCCTTCGTACTCACTTGATACAGTATCAGATACATTACATGCTACACGGGTAGGTGAGTACCCTGCTTTATTCAAAATTTCAAGTTACCTAAGTTGTGTTACGTGTACCAACTTGTTATAAGAATGATTAATTTTTTTTACCAATTAATGATGTCAAGTTTACTCACTTAACCAACCGCAAAGTTTTTAAATTGGTAAATATTTTGTATCAATAGAAAAAACTAGAGGTAGGATTTTAATGTAATTGGGTTATGGGGGTCTAAGCTATCACTAATTCATTTTGGAAAAGGGGTCTCTTGCCCAAAACACTTTGAGAATCCCTGGTGTAAAGGAATAGTAATAAAATAAATAAACTTATTTCAAGGTCGGGATAGCTTAAGGCATCTTCACATTATGCTCATTACGCGTTAGGGTTCAATAGTATGGAGGTATGTCTAGTGATACAGTTTGCTGCTAAACAACGACTTGTTCTGTCAGCGGCAGTAATTACGCATGCAAATGCATACAGCCGGCTGCGATACGCGCGCTATCTGATTCAATCAGCAGTTTTATTCATAAAATTATTCGGTAGTTTTTATTTTGATCACACTAACCAATTCAGTAGGTAAGTGAGCGTGAGTCTGTGGCTCAGCTTAGGTCACTGACTGAGAGTGTGAGCTGGGTGATTTGATGCTTTTTAGGGTTCCGTACCCAAAGGGTAAAAACGGAGCCCTATTAATCTCACTCTGCTGTCTGTCTGTCTGTCTGTCTGCCTGCCTGTCTGTCCGCCTGTCTGTCCATCCGGTTGTTTGTGCGCTCGTCACAGGTCTCTAGTTCGTAGTAGTTCGTAAGCTGTGACCGAACAAACGAACATTTTTTGGGTTTTTCTTTCACGGTTTGTTGCGATGTCTAGCTCGGAAATTAAATATTTCTTACACCCAAAATATTATGTTGTTCATAATTATGTACGGAACCCTAAAAGAGTGAGGCTCTCTCGAGTCAAGACCGACTCGCAGTTGGCCGTTTTATTTTATTTTAGTCGGCAAACAATATGCTGCGCCGGTCGATTCTAAGCTTATTGTGAACACGCCTTTACAGGCTTACACGTGCCAGCGGTATTTACAAAAGGTGCCGCCCGCCGACTCTGGTGTTGTCACATTTCAAAAATTTGCACGATTTTGGGGAATTTGGGCACTAAAAATGTGCATTTTAAATTACAATAACATTTTTATCTTAATGAATAAAAATTTTTAAATATTTTTTTCAGTGATATCTGTGGGTTAACAATATACCCCTTTCGGATCTGACGGGGTTTTTTCCTACATACTGTATAAGATCCATATAGGTATTAGAACAGGCATTTCGTCTGATGTAGAGGTTTGACTATTATATATCTCTTTTCCGTGCTATTTCGACACTGTCACATCACTGCACTCGGTTTTCCTATATTTATAGGTATCTCGCTGCGGAAGTGGTACTGAGTAAATCGTTGAAATTTCGTGGGGAAAAAAGAGACTTATAGTCTAAACTTTGTGTTACTTCAGGCAGTTTCGCTTCTCTATATCTATTTGTTTCACGGCAGAGGCCTTGTTAATTTTGGGAAAAGATTTAGGGCCTGTTTCACCTTCTGATAAGTGTCTGATAGCCTAAACGTAAGTTTTGTCACTTTTTAACTTTATGTCAAGTGACAAAGACCAAAATTGTTGATAGCTATCCGATACTTATCAGAAAGTGGTGAAACAGGCCCTTAGACATTGTTGTTCCCCATAGCACTTATAATATTCAAATTTCAAACTAAGCAATTTTTACGCAAAATAACAGGTGCTAGTTACGAAAATATAAGATTAGAGAATCAAGTTCTATTTAGCTAGAATAACTACAATATTCTAGCTTGAAGTTGTGATTAGTGACTACGTGAGCACTTGCTTGACACCCGCACCGATAAACTTGCATCGATAAATTGATTTTCGATAATGGAATCAAGACGGTCCTTATAAACTGACCCAAGTAATGAGATTTATGGGAAGTCTACGTAAGGTAAAGTCACCCAATTCGGAGGTATTCTAAAATTGGCACCCAATTCGGAGGTATATAGAAAAACAGCGTTTTCAACCGATCACCAAGCTCTTTTTTACTGCAACATATCTTAATCAATTGATAGTTTATCATTCCATAGATAAATGACGAAATATTTGGTTTTATATGCATATGTTTTAAAATAACCGGCAAGTTTTACACTAGCAGCCGGCCCGAAAGCATGTTTCATACATTTTGGACCTCGTGCACGAAATACCTACGTTTTTTTAAATAGTGTTTATCCGTTAATTTTGAGCTTTATTTGTTTTTATTTAGATATGAATATTTGAAGGACTATATTTGCAATCGAAAACAATCAACTTTTGTGAATATTTGTAAATAAATTAAGGTGAAAATACGTTTTGAAAATACCTCCGCATTAGGTGCCAAATATTTTAGCCGGTTCCTAACGCGGAGGTATACCGCAGAATTGCGATTTCATAGACTTAATAAGTTTTTCAATTTTTAGGGTCGTTTTATGTTAAATACGTCTGGTTTCAGTTTTGATTATTTAAATAGGCTATTAGGTTAAAGAGCCCTAATTATGAGGTACAATTTGGCCTCTAAATCACTAGTTATACCGTATCAAAGTTTACCTATTTAGGTAATTTATTGATAGATTGTATGGGGAAGCTAAAGAAAATTAATTAAAAAGAAAATTAAATTTATGCATATTTCGATGCAATTTTGAGAGAGTATTGTACATATTTACGAAGGTAATCTAATTAAGCTTTAAATTATTTGTTTATTATGGAAAAATCTTTTCTTTTTTAACACTCAGAATTAGGAAACGTGTTTTTTGTTACAAAACCCAATTCCGAGGTATTACCTCCGAATTAGGTTCTATGAGCCCCTAATTATGTGGTATGGATAGAAATATATATTGTAATATATATTATATATATATATATATATATATATATATATATATATATATATGTATATATATGTATATATATAGCTGCTCGTGCTGATTGGATGACTGACTCACTCACTCACTCACTCATTGATCACCTCTCCTGTTAAATTTTGTATAATTTTTTTTTCACAAATGGTTTCGTACGGAAGACAAAAATTCATTCAGAGGAAAAATATGGAAAGAGCTGATGATTGAGGATTTCGGAGACGGGTCAGGAGCACGCTTAAAGTATTGAAGATAGGTAGGGGGTGCTCAAGCAAATGTAACTCAAAACGTCATCCAATTGGCAGTGAGCTAAAAAAATTCAAAATGGCGAAAAAAAGATGGCCGCCATACAAATTTCGTCGGTGTCCATCTCGGAGGGTATAAAAGATGAAAGAGTGGTTTCTTCGCAAAAGATGATCGGGATCGGAAGGTCTACTCGATGAATAGAAAAAATTCAAAATGGCGGAATTTGTTTTTCCATAGAAAATGTATGCCGAATATTGAAGAAACTTTGATGCGATTCTTTGGAGAACTCTCAAAAAAAATATGGGGATACAATATGATGACTAAGGGTTTGGAAGATAACTGAGGAGCCCAGGCCGGGTATTGTAGATAGATGGGGGCTGCTCAAACAAAAAATATTCAGAACCTAATCCAATTCATCCTCTCATCAACTCATCCTCAGGGAGAGCTGGATTTTTTATTGGAGTGGAACTTCTTTTAGTCAATGTCAAAGTCAAATGTCAAAATGTCAAAACGTTAAAATATCAAAATGTCAAATTTCAAAATTTCAAATGTCAAATGTTAAAATGTCAAAATGTCATAATGTCAAAATGAAAAAAATATATTGTGTAGGAAAAATGAATTCCGCCATCTTGATTTTTTTTCCGTTCATCAATTAAGTAGACCTTTTAGGTCTTGACCATCATTTTCCAAACAACACTTTTCTATCTTTAATACTTAGTGCGATAGACACCGATGAAATTTGTATGGCCGCCATCTGGAATCCGCTATTTTGGAGTTTTTTTTTCAACCAGTGCTAATTGGATGAGGTTCTGAGTATTTTTTGTTTGAGCAGCCCACATCTATCTACAATACCCTGCCCGGGCTCATCAAACATCTTCCAAACCCTCAATCATTATGTCTTCCCATATTTTTCTTTGAGAGTTCTGCAAAGAACCGCGTCAAAGCCTTGCATAGTTTACAACTTGTAGTCTCTTCAATATTCGCCATACATTTTCTATGGAAAAATAAATTCAGCCATTTTGATTTTTTTTCAATTCATCGAGAAGACCTTCTAATTCTGATCATATTTTGCTAAGAAACCACTCTTCCATCTTTTATACCCTCCGAGATGGAGACCGAAGAAATTTGTATGGCGGCCGTCTTTTTTTTCACCATTTTGAATTTTTTTTCAGCTCACTGCCAATTGGATGACGTTTCGAATGACATTTGCTCGAGCACCCTCCACCTATCTTCAATAGCTTAAGCGTGCTCTTCAACCGTCTCCGAAATCCTCAATCATCAGCTCTTTCCATATTTTTGTTCCAAATGAATTTTTTTCTTCTATACGAAACTATTAGTGAAAAAAAAAATCATACAAAATTTTACAGGAGAGGTGATGAATCAGTCAGTGAATCAGTACGAGCAGCTATATATAAATTAACTAGTATGGCGCGTGGGTGCGCGGCCCGCTAAAGCGGACCGCGAGGTTTTGCTTTCGGGTATTTTGGTTTGAGCAGCCTATCTCTGCCATATTTCTAACCCTCGATCATTATCACTCTCCATATTTTTCTCCGAATAATTTGTCAGAATGAGAGTTCTTCCATAAAAAAATTTTTTGAAAAGCAACTGTATCAAATTTTGCATAGTTCCCAACGTGTAGTCTCTTCAATATTCGCCATATATTTTGTATGGAAAAATAAATTCCAACATCTTGTTTCTTTTCTGTTAATCAAGTAAACCACGTCTTGATCATCTTTTGCCAAAAAAACCACTTTTCCATCTTTTATACTTAGTGAGATAGACACCAACGAAATTTGTATAGCTGCCATCTTGAATCCGCCATTTTGTTTTTTTTCAGCTCAGTGCTAATTGGATAAGGTTTTGAGCAATTTTTGTTTGAGCACCTCCCAGTCCCATCTATCTACAATACCCTGCCCGGGCTCATCAACCATCTTCCAAACCCTCAATCATCATGTCTTCCCATATTTTTCTTTGAGATTTCTCCAAAAAACCGCATCCTTGCCTTGCCTAATTGAAAGCCTTGCATAATTCACAACTTCTCTCCTCTCAATATTCGCCATACATTTTCTTTGGAAAAATAAATTCCGCCATTTTGATTTTTTTTCTACTCATCGAGTAGACCTTTGGCTCCTGATCATCTTTTCCGAAGAAACCACTCTTCCATCTTTTATACCCTCCGAGATGGACACGGACAAAATTTGTATGGCGGCCATCTTTTTTTCGCCATTTTGAATTTTGTTTCGGCTCACTGCCAATTGGATGACGTTTTGAGTGACATTTGCTCGAGCACCCCCCACCTATCTTCAATACCTTAAGCGTGCTCTTCACCCGTCTCCCAAATCCTCAATCATCAGCTCTCTCCATATTTTTGTTCCGAATGAATTTTTGTCCTCTATACGAAACCATTATTGAAAAAAAAAATTTTTCATACAAAATTTTACAGGAGGGGTGATCAATCAGTCAGTGAATCAGCACGAGCAGCTATATATATATTAATATATAATATTAATATTTTACACACAAACATATAAACAATTACATACGTATCGAATTGATTTTGAAATCCTACTAATATTATAAATGTGAAAGTGTGGATGTTTGGATGTTTGGATGTTTAGATGTTTGTATGTTTGGATGTTTGTTACTTAATCACGCCGCAACTACTGAACCAATTTGGCTGAAATTTTGAATGGAGATAGCTTATGCCCTGACTTAAAACATAGGCTACTTTTTATCCCGGAAAAGTATTCCTGTGGGATTAAAATAGATATAATCTTCCAAAAACGTCATAGAGGGCGCTGACTGTTCTTAGGTAAATCACGTTCACATAACACATTATTGCAATAGTTTGCTGTGTTGCATGCATTGGCAACACATAGGCTACTTTTTATCCTGGAAAAAATGCACAGTTCCCATGGGATTTTGAAAAACCCGAAGTCTATATCTACAGCTATATGTAGATTATTATAGCGAACTTCCTTGATAGAAAGTATAAAGGTTGGAAAAGGGAGCGGGAACGGGAACCGGGAATCAACGATTCCCTCGGGATTTGTTCAAAACCGAAATTCACGCGAGCGAAGCTGCGGGCAGAAGCTATCACACATAATCACAATACCAATCCTACTAATCCTACTATCCTACTTAATATTATAAATGTGAAAGTGTGGATGTTTGGATGTTTGGATGTTTAGATGTTTGTTACTCAATCACGCCGCAACTACTGAACTGATTTTGCTGAAATTTTGAATGGAGATAGCTTATGCCCTGACTTAAAACATAGGCTACCTTTTATCCCGGAAATAATAATATAATAAATGTGAAAATGTCGATGTTTGGATGTTTAGATGTTTGGATGTTTGTTACTCAATCACGCCGCAACTACTGAACTGATTTGGCTGCAATTTTGAATGGAGATAGCTTATGCCCTGACTTAAAACATAGGCTACCTTTTATCCCGGAAAAGTATTCCTGTGGGACTAAAATAGATATAGACTTCCAAAAACGCGATAGATGGCGTTGACTGTTCTTAGGTAAATCACGCTCACATAGCACATTATTACAATCGTTGCATGCATCTGTATGCGTATGCACTTTTTATCCTGGAAAAATGCACAGTTCCCACGGGATTTTGATAAAACCGAAATATATATCTACAGCTATAGGTAGATTACTATAGCAAACTTCTTTGAAAGTGGTTATAAAGCTTGGAAAAGGGAGCGGGAACGGGAGTCGGAAATCCACGATTCCCTCGGGATTTGTGAAAAACCAAAATTCACGCGGGCGAAGCCGCGGGCAGAATCTAGTATATTAATAAATACAGTTCATTTTTGAACACCATGTAGAATTCATTCTACTCGTTTCCCTTTGTATTTTGTACCTCCGAATTAGGGGCCATTTGCCTCCGAATTAGGATTTTTACCTCCGAATTGGGGGATTCGGACTTTTTTCATATTTTATTTAATTTTACATTTAAATCAAGTTTTAATTGTTGTCCTTTTAGGATATTTCAATAGTTAAATAAATAACGCTTCTGATAAAAATAGCCAGTTCTTCAGAAAGGTGTAGTAAATGCTTATTTTTTGACGTTCTTTCGAGTTTTGATGAAAATACCTCCGAATTGGGTGCCTTTACCTTACATCAGACACTGTAGATGTAGGTACATACCTACCTGACGGCATACTGCAGGACAGATAAATTATATTTTATAGCCTTGTACCGTAAAATTAACATTTGGGCCTGAAGAACGAATGTATTATCACTTACGACTGTAGCATCCACAAGTCTACGGCTGTTTCAACTTTCAAGTTATAATATGTTCAACAAGTCGGGCGTGATAGGACAGAAACCGAAAATTGATGATTCGCGCCGAGTTATGGGTAAAAAGGCAATTGTTTAGGAGCGTTTTTGAAAGCGTCACTCGATCGTTGACAACTGACTTTGTACTAGTGTATAGCGATAGATACATTCATTTTGTTTTTTCGTTTATTAATTTGGAAAAAATTGAAAATAAAAATTATTTGTTTGCAGTAGGTAACTAAAACAAGCCTACGAAATAATCCTACTCTTGTGTATCAGAAACAGAGACTAGTATACTAAGGGCCTGTTTCACCACCTTCTGATAAGTGTCGGATAGCTATCTACAACTTTTGTCTTTATAACTGGAAATAAAGTAAGAAAGTGACAAAACTTACGTTTAGGCTATCCGACACTTATCCGAAGGTGGTGAAACAGGCCGTTACTCTTGTGTATTAGCACATGATTAATCTTGAAACGTCCAGTTTAAGTTAGCTTTAAATTTTATTATGACGAGAACATATTAACTTTATACGCAACGTTTTTACTATGGTTTTATTTACAAACTAGCCGACCCTCGCGACTTCGTCCGCCTGGATATAGGTTTTATATAGGATCGGATTGGATCCCATAATCCTTTTTTGAACCTAAACTAAATGTAGCCTAAGTTACTCCTTATAACATCACCTATCTGCCATTGAAAGTTCCATCAAAATTGATCCAGCCGTTTCGGTAATTAGCTGGAACAAATAGACAGATCGACAAACATAAATTTAAACGCACACCAGTTTAAATTAAGCCGTACGTTCAAAGATCCGGGTCCCAAGTTATTTGAACCCAATAAATGTCTGTCATTTCTGAACTAATAAAGCTATGACCTTGAAATATTTACGGGACAATACTTAAAGTACTACCTTTCTAACAAAAAAAGAATGAGTTAAATCGAACTACGCGTTAATGAATTACAGCTAAATACATGTTTTAACTTTCTTCCCCTCTCCCTAGGGAACCGTGCTGAATTTCGGAATAAAAAGTATCCTATAACCTACCTCGGAGTATAAACTCAAATCGTACCAAGTTTTATTTGAATCCATTCAGTAGTTTCGGCGTGATGCGCGGCCAAGATACAGACAGACAGACAGACAGACAGACAGACAGACAGACAGACAGACAGACAGACAGACAGACAAAAATGAAACAAATTGCAGTTTTGGCTTCAGTATCGATTATAGAATGCCCTCCAACAAAAATTTTCAAAATATCTTCAATGTACAGAATTGGATCTGTTACAGTCTTATTATATTATAGATTTTAACTATTTTAGTATAATATTTATTTTACGGTTTGTTTGATAACTCTCTAAAGTCTAAACATATAGTTGCTAAACTATACATATATATATTACAGCATGTAAGTACCTGTGTTCTGTAAGCATACAGTGTATGTTTTAAACAGCGCGCAGAAATAATTTTACATTCCAACCAGTGTCTGGGCAAGTGTGAGGGTGCCCCAAGATTATTCTGCCTTAACTGAACCTATTGTTACGTGCTGGGGTTCGAAGATTTGGAATAAAACACCTGGTGACCCTTGATCAGACTTTATTCTGCACTTCCGTATTCCACTTGGTACTCCAGATCCTCTTGTAGACTTCCTCTTCACGTTTGTTCGCTTCCAATCCTCTTCACTTCCGATCGCTTCCTTCGCTTGTACTTCGCTCGGCTCTCAGAACTGAACTGCCCGCGTCAGCTCGCCGGTCCCTTTATATACCCGTTACCGCGTGACTAAGTGTTTTCTAGAAAGTTCCACCCCTATTGATGTTTATTCTAGAAAAGCCGCGTTGTTGTTGTTTACATTATGGGTTGTTTACATCGATGGGTGATTAGGTATTTATTAGGTGACGAGCAATTATGAACCTTAATGCTCTAGAAATAAGGTTCATTCGTAACACTGCCCCCCTCTTAGCGATGCTCGTCCCGAGCATCACTGTTGCTTCCGTAATGTTTTGCCAAGCGGTCGATGTGCACAACCTTAAATTTTCCCCTTGGTTGACGTTGAATCCTATACGTGACGTCGTTAATACGGGTAACCACTTTGTATGGACCCTCCCATCTGGTTTGCAATTTTGGAGATTTCCCTTTTCGACGAGTCGGATTATGCAGCCAGACTAAGGCGCCTTCCTCGAATCCGCTTGTGTTCGATTTCCGGTCGTATCTGGTTTTCATGTTCTCACTTGATTGCAATCCGTTTTCCCTGACTGTAGCATGTATTTCTCGCATTTTCTCTCTCAGATTGGCGACGTAGTCTTGTACGGTGCAAGGTTCATCCGGTGTCCCTCCCATCAATAAGTCTACTGGTAACCGTAGTTCCCTGCCATAATTGACTAACGCCGGAGTTGCCTTTGTGCTCTCATGCTCTGCAGTCCTGTAGGCGAGGAGAAACAGTGGAATGTACCTGTCCCAGTCTCTTTGGTGGGCGTCAACCAACTTTGCCAAATGTCTTTCAAGCGTCTGATTGAATCTTTCAACCATTCCGTCAGACTGCGGGTGGTATGCAGTTGTGCGTGTCTTATGCAGACCTAAAATTCTGCATACTTCCTGAAACACTTGCGATTCAAAGTTCCTTCCTTGGTCTGAGTGGATTTCTAATGGTACACCAAAGCGACATATAACCTCCTCAACGAGCTTAGTTGCAACAGTTGTAGCTTCCTGGTTAGGTATCGCGAATACTTCCGGCCACTTAGTGAAGTAGTCCATAACAACCATAAAGTATTTGTTCCCTGATTCAGTCACAGGGAATGGTCCGGCTACATCAATAGCTATACGTTCCCAGGGTGCACCAACATTGTACAGCTGCAGGTTACCTCTACTCCTTGTCTGCGGTCCCTTCACGGCAGCGCAAATGGTACATTTACGGCACCAATCCTGCACATCCTCCCGACAATGGAGCCAGTAGAACCTCTCCCGTACTTTCGTTAGTGTCTTCTTGACGCCAAGATGACCTCCCGAAACTCCGTCATGCACTTCACGTAGGACATCGGGTACCTTGGCTCTCGGAACGACTACCTGAAGATGGAACTCCCTGCCGTTAGTCTTTTCCCATTTTCGGTAGAGTATTCCATTTTGTAGAGTAAGACTGCTCCACTGTGCCCAGTATGCTTTAGTGATAACGCTCATAGGTGCAACCTCACTCCATGTTGGTCTGACGTCTTCTCCTCTTTTCTTCCACACGATGATGTGCCGTAGATCCTCATCATCCTCTTGAGCCATCTTCATTGCATCATCCTCCCAGGGTCCTGAGGAACTCGTCCTGGTAAGTTTCAATGATAGCTCCGTCGACTCCTGTTTGATGCAATGTTTGCATTCTTCCGGGCATGGCCTCCGAGAAAGTGCATCTGCATTTCCATGTGACTTCCCGCTGCGATGTTGAGTCTCGAAGTCATATTCCTGGAGTTGTTCAATCCACCGAGCAACTTGACCTTCGGGATTCTTAAATTGCAGTAGCCATTTCAATGCTGCATGATCCGTACGTAGTAAAAACTTTCGGCCGATTAGGTACTTGCTGAAGTGTTGCAATGTTTTTACCACGGCAAAAAGTTCCCTCCGTGTCACGCAGTAGTTCCGTTCCGGTCTTGACAGTGATTTGCTGAAATACCCCATAACGACTTCTCTATCTCCCTGCTTTTGGGATAGCACTCCTCCAATCGCGGTGTTGCTCGCGTCGGTATCGACGATAAACTGGCCTTCCGGTTGTGGGTATCCCAAAATTGGTGTTTCACACAGGTATTTCTTCAGTTTTGAAAAGGAATCCTCACAGGCTTCATCCCAACAAAATGGTCTTTTCTCTTCCGTCAGTCTATGTAACGGTTTTGCGATCTCAGAAAACCCCTTGACGAAACGCCTGTAGTAAGAGCACAAACCCAAAAATGCCCTTACCTCTGTCTTGTCTTTAGGGGTAGGCCATTTTTTAACCACTTCAATTTTCGCCGGGTCAGTCTGGATGCCCTCACTTGTGATGACATGGCCGAGATAATTCACTTCTTTCCTGAATAGCTGACACTTCTTCGGGTTAAGTTTTAAGTTTGCCCCATGTATTTTGGCGAAGACTCGCTCCATGTTTTGCAAATGGTCCTCGAAGTCTCGACCCATGATAACGACGTCATCTAGATACACCAAGCAGGCATCTCCTACTAACCCTGCTAGCACACATTCCATGAGTCGTTCGAAGGTGGCAGGTGCGTTGCACAATCCAAAAGGCATAACATTAAACTGCCATAATCCTTTTCCCGTTGAAAACGCTGTCTTCTCCTTGTCTTTTGGATGGATTTCTACCTGCCAGTAACCTGATTTTAGGTCTAGAGTCGAAAACCATTTCATGCCACTCAAAGTATCCAGAGTGTCATCGATTCTAGGTAGCGGGTAACTATCCTTCTTTGTGATGTCATTGAGCCGCCTATAGTCCACGCAGAACCGTGTGCTTCCATCTTTCTTCTTCACAAGCACAACCGGTGAGCACCAGGGACTTGCGGATGGTTCTATTATTTTGTTCCTTTCCATTTCTTCCAGCATATCCTCGACTTCTTTTTCCTTCGCGATTGGTAGCCGTCTCGCCCGCTGACGGATGGGTCCCTCATTTCCGGTATCAATTCTATGCTGCACTAACGATGTTCTCCCTGGGTTTCCTTCTTGACTAGAAAAGATGTCCGCGTAGCGTAATAGAAACTTCTTTGCCTTGATGCTTTGTGAATAAGTCAGGTTGCTTTTGCAGTCGTTAAGAAGCTCATAGACTGTAGGATCCTTCCCAGAACCTGATTTTTCCATGCTTGGCATTGAAGTGCATTTCTTCAGCCACACAACTTCCTCGCACTTTCCGACGATGTCCCCCTTATTGAAGTAAATCTCGCGATCATCCAAATTTAGAACTTTTACTACAGCTTTAGTACTACCATTGACGAGAGTTCTTGCTGTCATGAATCTTTGAGAGGCTGTCTTCTGGGAAATGTCCTCAATCAGCACACATCTGCCTTCCTTGGTGTTATTAGTACATGGCAGCTTTACCATCACGTGAGCCTCTGCACGTCCAGGGATGACGATTTCCTTAAGACATGTCACTTTCCCATTAGCACCTCCGAGAATGAAGATTTCTTCCGTACCACACTTAAATACTCCGTCAGCAACATCAATTCTGCAGTCGTGTGTCCTCATAAAATCTAGACCAAGGATACAGTCATCCATAATTTCAGCCACAATCACGTTGTGCGTATAAGATGTCTCCCCTAAGTACATTGTAACAGTCATTTCCCCCAGGACGGGTATTGGCTGACCGGAGGCTGAAAGAAGTCGACAGTTGATTTGCTTGCTGTACCTCGACACAGATTTCAATAGGTCCGGCCGGACTATTGTCCTGGAGGCCCCAGTGTCCAATGTCATCCTGCAATCGATCCCGTTTATGGTGCCTGGTATTGCTAAATTGTTCCCATCGCATACTTGTGAGATAACCGTTGCTGGGGCTCCCTCCGTGCCAGCCAGTACTCGCCCCTTAGTCCTGGCTGTTACTAGTTTCCCTGATTTTGAGGGAACTTTGCATTCTCACCTCTCTTCGCAAGCTCCTCCAACCGTTCCTCTATTTTCGTTAGTCGGGACATCTGCGACTCTTTCTGTGGGCAATTCAGCTGCAGATGCCCTTTCACACCGCATCTATAGCACACAGCGCCAAAGTTCTTCCTGAATGAGGTCTTAACCTCTTTCACCTCCTCGACAACTTCACGTAGTCTGTTAGTCTGCCGAATGTCGTGTCGAACTGCTTCGACCTCTAAGGCATGCGCCAATGCTTCTTTTAATGAGGCATGGTGACGAAGCCTCACGGCAGCTCTTACCTCCAGGTCTTTAATTCCGTCGACAAAAGCTTGCACGGTGTTTGCAGTTACCATTTTATCGTCGGCCGATGGATAAGCTTTCCGCACAAGCTTATCTATTTCCAACGCCCATTGCTGGAGACCCTCTCCAGATCGCTGGACTCTATCGCGCAGCTGGGCGCGGAACACATGCTCCAGATGTCGCTCCCCATACCTGGATTCGAGTGCATCCAACAGTTCCTTGTATCCACATCCTGAAGTGGGAAAGGCTTCCAGAACAGTTAGAGCCTGCCCTCTCAATGCGACAGTGAGGGCAGTCAAGCACTGTTCGTCCGTCCATCCGTTGGCAGTAGCAACAGTCTGAAACTGTTGCCGGTACGCGGGCCAGGAGGTGCTACCGTCGTATGGGGGTACCTTAACATTAGGTCCCTGAACTGCGCCCATCGCTCCACTTGACGTTAGTCTTGTCGTTTCAAGACGTATCACCTTTTTCTGTAGCTCGTTGAGGCCAGTCTTCACGCCATCTATGTCCGTTCCTAAGCAGGTGACTCGCTCGTCCATGAGGTCCAACTCTTTTCGCAATTTAGCCACCATGCCGCCGACTTCGTGAACGGCCGACAAAACAGTCCGCTGCACCCCTTCTAATTTGCAATCTTGATTTTCCTGTATCGCTGCAAATTTGCAATCTTGATTTTCCTGTATCGCTGCAAACTGTTGTTGCATTATCCGCATCAAACTCGACAAGTCAACGGTGGGCGTGGCTTGCTCAGTGGGCGTGGCCAGGTGGGTGTGGCCAGTGGGCGGGGCCTCCGGCTGAGTGGGCGTGGTCTCAAGGGGCGTGGTCTGGTGGGCGTGGCCAGTGGGCGGGGCCTCCGATTGGGTGGGCGTGGTCTCAAGGGGCGTGGCCTGGTGGGTGTGGCCAGTGGGCGGGGCCAGCTGGCGGGACCCACCAGGTGCTGGTTCCTCCAGGTGCTCCTCCACAGGTGCTCGGCTGGATTCCGCTGCACGCTGGGCCCTGGTCTTGACACCCTCGCTGCCGAAGTCGTCTCTCGGAGTCAATGGCATAGCTTCCAAATCGCACTTCTGACACCAATTGTTACGTGCTGGGGTTCGAAGATTTGGAATAAAACACCTGGTGACCCTTGATCAGACTTTATTCTGCACTTCCGTATTCCACTTGGTACTCCTGATCTTCTTGTAGACTTCCTGTTCACGTTTGTTCGCTTCCAATCCTCTTCACTTCCGATCGCTTCCTTCGCTTGTACTTCGCTCGGCTCTCAGAACTGAACTGCCCGCGTCAGCTCGCCGGTCCCTTTATATACCCGTTACCGCGTGACTAAGTGTTTTCTAGAAAGTTCCACCCCTATTGATGTTTATTCTAGAAAAGCCGCGTTGTTGTTGTTTACATTATGGGTTGTTTACATCGATGGGTGATTAGGTATTTATTAGGTGACGAGCAATTATGAACCTTAATGCTCTAGAAATAAGGTTCATTCGTAACACTATGAATGCATAGTGTGATTACACAACGGTGGTCGACGGGCAAACTCGACCGCAAACATTTGTTTCGCAGGCTTCAGCTGCGCGCTCGCTCTTACCACACAATTTATGCGGCCTCACACATCTGCTTTAATTTGCGGTCATCGCACAAGTTTCAATCTCAATTACCAACTGTCTTTATAGTCATTCAATCGGTAATCATAAAACTAAGTATATTTTAAAGTTTTTGGTTATACGCGTAAGAAAATGAATCCCAACTAAAATACAAATCATCAACCGATAGACGTCCACTGATGGGTATACCTAAATCTTTTATAGAGATTTCCACACGCCGCGGCCTCGCTCCGCTTGTACCTATCCAGCGACTTTCTGCGACTCGTTCGAAGTCGTCTGTCCAATTATTGGGGCCTGCCACTACTGCACTTTCTGGTGGGAAATCGCCAGTGCAGCACCTTAGGACTTCGCTGGTCGTCCATCTGTTTAGTACTTTTTGAAGATACAGACTCTAACATCTTATATTTTCACCTTTACTATCCATGAAATTTCCATAATCCAAAATCGTCAATAAAAGTCAAGGCAGCCAGCTGTACCTACGGCCTAATTATTTTTTTAAATAATATGCTCAAATGTAGTTTAGATAAATCTATGCTCTGTCATATTAAACTATGTCTGTTATAATATTAAACACGTATAATATTAACAAGATAAGCAATATACATAATATCTATCTATATCTTCTTCTATATATCTTCTATACATATAATAAAATCGTAGACTTGCCGTATAGTATCTGTACATTAAAGATTTTTGCAAAATAATAACTGGCGGATGTTAGGGATAAGTGATAGAAAGTGAAAAAGTTATTTTTTAATTTTTCATCTGTTTGTCTGTTTATCTGTTTGTCTATTTATCTGTTTGTCTGTATGTTTGTGCGCGCATCACGCAAAAACTACTGAATGGATTGAAATGAAACTTGGCACGATTTAAGTTCATTCAGTATACTGAATGAACGCAAAAACTATAGTTTTTGCGTGATGCGCGCACAAACATACAGACAAACAGATAAACAGACAAACAGACAAAAATTTCAAAAATAGCTTTTTTACGTTCTATCACTTATCACTAACATCCCCCAGTTATTATATTGCAAAAATCTTTAATGTACAGATACGGAAAATCTACGATTTTATTATATGTATAGATATAGAAGATAGATAGATAATTTTTATCCCGAAATTCAGCACGGTTCCCTTGGGAGAAGGGATGAAAGTCAAAATGTGTACTTAGCTGTAATTTATTAACGCGTGGTCCGATTTCATTCATTCTTTTTTTTTTGTTAGAAAGGAGATACTTTAAAGATTACCCGGGTAATCCCTGAAAGGCTGGATCTATTTTTATGGGAATTTCACTGGCGGATGTTTACATTTTGATCTACCTAAACATCCGTCAGTGAACTTTTAACAGTTTTTAGTAAGGTATGAGCTCAAAGGAGCTTAGGAAAAACAAAATGATTCCCACAGGATTTTTAAATACCAATACCCACGCGAACGAAGTCTCGGGTGTCCGCTTGTACCTAATAAAATTGTAGAATTGTCATGTCTGTACATTAAAGATTTTTGCACAATAATAACTGTGGGAAAATGGAACGTAAAAAAGCTATTTTTGAAATTATTGTCTGTTTGTCTGTATGTTTGTGCGCTCATCACGCGAAAACTACTGAATGGATTGAAATGGAACTTGGCATAGTTTAAGTTCATACTACGGAGTAACATATAGGATAATTTTTATCCCAAAATTCATCAGGGTTCCCTTGGGAGAGGGGATGAAATTCAAAATGTGTACTGAGCTGTAATTTATTAACGCGTGGTCCGATTTCATTCATTCTTTTTTTGTTAGAAAGAAAATATTTTAAAAATTGTTTCGTAAATATTTCATGGTCATCGGTTTTGTAGTTCAGAAATTACAGTTATCACAACCCTCAGTATTCCATATAACTTAGAACCCGGATTGTACAGGAACCTTTGTATTTGATTAACCTTTGTATTTATTTGTGCAGGAAATTTTGATGGGACTTTCATTGGGAAAACTTTAGTGATGGGAAAAAGATTCCCGCGGGATTTAAAAACCTAAATCCACGCGGACGAAGTCGCGCGTAACCTCTAGTACTTACATAATATGATCCAATTCTAAATGTATATAGGTATGCAAATTATTCATATATCCACGTATTTTACGTAGGTAAATATATTTTACGTTTCAAAAACCATTCAAACTAAAAAGTTTGCGTAGGCAGAGCTTCACGTGTGGAACTACACTAAACTAGGGAACTGCTCCAGTTTTATGAAGAACGGCTGTCGCAAAATATTGTCTTTTGCATATTCATGAGGGACTAAGCAAATCGTGTAGGTTTGATAATATTGAGATCAGCTTGATTTAAAATCTTTGATTCAAGTAAATCTATGATTTAATCTGTTTAGAGAAAATAACATCCAAATCTCACTTATTAATTCATTAAATGCAGAACAAAAAGATTTAAAAAATATTAATTGATAGTTGATACACATAAAAAGATCTAAGTGGCATGGGGAGTGTGGTAAGTTGAAATAATAAACTTTGACAAGTTAAGTAATATTTGATTACAATGAAAGTGAAAAACAAAGAATTTTAACTTTTTAACTAGCAAACGAAGTTCTGAAAACATGAGTTGAAACTTTAAAAATTATACTTATAAGAAAGTCAGAAAAACTGCTATGAATAAATTGACTTCCTCGTTATTAAAGGGTTTGTAAAGAATCACTTTGAAAATTTTAACGAAGTAGGTAATTATTTGTTCAATAACTTATTTAACTCTGTTATTCTTTACTACCCTTTGTAAAATATATTTCTTATTTACAATTTCTTATGTAAACTTTTGTTACATAAGTAACACGTCTTCATTAGACGTGTTATGTAACAAATGTTTTATAACAACAAAGATCTGGAGGCACATTTATGTGAAATACCTAAATAAACATGGCTAATAAATATGGCTTATAGTTATGGCTAAAATAAATATGGCTTATAATTATAAGCCCTATTAAAAAAAATTTAACAGGTTTTCAGAATTTGTTTCTATTTTATTATATTTTTAGGATCCCGTACATGCGAATGAACTACAGAACCCTTATAGGATCACTCGCGTGGCTGTTTGTCCTCTGTCACAGCCAATTTGCTCCGAATCTACCAAACAATTAATTAAGTTTAAATTTAGTAAACATAAACTGGGATCCTATGGACGTGTATTGTAAATAAATGAATTTTGAAATATGGAAGTCACTCTTGGGGGGGGGCGAATTAGAAAATTTAAAAAAAATGTTTGCAAACTACTTAATACCGTATGATAATATATTAAAAATGAGAGGGCTTGTAGTGAGGGTCTCAAACGTATGTTTTTTTATAATTTTAAAATAAACGGTTTCAAAGTTATTTTAAGAAAACAGACCATTCCCCTCTTATCTTCGAAATTACTGAGCCTGGAATAAATAGCTACTACTAGCCTACTTGGTACTAGCAATTTCGCTATAAAATTTATTTCACGGTGAAGGTCTGCTAGGCACATGGCTGAATATTGCTCGTTATTGGCAAACAAAAATGATTCGTGTAACGAGCGCGAGCAAAGTTGTGGTGTGATAAAAATTTAATTTCCGTGAACGTGGATTATTCATGAGACATAACAAGCGGTCCCCGCGGACGACGGACAGAAAGCGACTCAGTAAATCAGGAGCCATTTTAATGACGTATGAGTATGAACCGGATTCCGGATTTTATTCACGAGGCGACGATGTGTTGAAAAATAAAACGAATAAAACATCATAAGTACGATATTACAAAATATTCAATCTTATTTTTCTTTTTGTGTCTTAGTGCATGAGATATTAAAGTGCACAAGTGTGTGTTTGCACACACACTTGTGCACTTTAATATCTCATGCGTAGTTGGCTACTCTCTACTTGGTAGTCATGCCGTTGCTAAAATTCGGTTACATATTAATATTTTATTTAAGTTATATACATACAATTTATCATCTTATTAGTGACATAGAAATTGTTTACTTCGAGGCTTGAAGGAAATCGCTACACATTTTTTTCTTAGACTTTATAATTAAATAAAACATGAGAATTCATGATGTCGAAATCATTTTGCAAAATAATCCCAAACGAGGCTGAAAATCACATTAAAGAACCCTCATTTAAATTACTACCCTCAAAATCGCCTCTCAGAGTACCGACACGCGTGTGCTCGATTATTATTACGTAAGGAGGAGATGGATAGAGCTTAAATTAAATATTCTATAATATACGCTTTATTAATATTGTGCTATTAGCGCATAAATTAATTATCGAATGAAAGTAAAAAAACGAGCGGACCACGCCCAATTTGTAGAAAATATCCTAGGATGAAAAATAAGAAGTGCATATTGAGAGCCAAGAGCCTTTTGTGCCATTTCCCCACGCCTCGGAGAAGAGGTACGTCAGTCCATCGATTCCAGTTATTACCACTAATACTTAACTGATGAGAATGGTTAACCTAAAAGTTGAAAATAATTTTATTCTAAATCCAACCCTTGAAATCTTTGTGCCAGTTAGTTACATTTTAAACTTCTACCCGCGGTTTATAGTTTTACGATTTTGTTGTTGCTCATCAGCCATCACTGTGTCTTAGTTTTAGTGTCTATTTTATTAATTAAAGCTTACGTCACAGTTAAATTCTCATTTTGACAATAAATTATTTAACCACAATCTGACACGCGCTCAACTTTAACCGATTGCAGAAGTGAGTCAACAGTCAATCGCTCAGTCGTAGAAAGTATGAAGAAACACTTTTTTATCTATACTAATATAATAAAGCGGAAGAGTTTATTTGTTTGAACGCGATAATCTCAGGAACTACTGGACCGATTTCAAAAATTCTTTCACCGTTGGATATGTACGTGATCCCTGAGTGCTATATGCTATATATTATGTACCACGGGCGAAGCCGCGGCGGACCGCTAGTTTATAAATACGTGTAATAAGTCGCATCCTCATTATTCTGTAGATAGGCATTCTACGATCGTGTAAGATTGTTACAAACACTGGAGTGGTGCCTACAGCGCGTAGCCACAGGATGTCGGTCACAATCAACTCAACATGTACCCAAATAACGCCCTTTTGAACCTTTGTATTTCTAGTATTAAATGAGAAAACCAAAATATGTCTTTGGAGACAGCCTATCGTTTTACCTAGTAACTTTTTTTTGAAGCACAACACTTTCGCGTAGATATAGGTTTTTATATAGGATCGGATCGGATCCCATAATTCTTTTATGTACCTAAACTAAATGTAGCCTAAGTTACTCCTTATAACATTGAAAGTTCCATTAAAATCGATCCAGCCGTTTCGGAGATTAGCTGGAACAAATAAACAGACCGACAAACATAAATTTAAACGCACACCAGTTTAAAATAAGCCGTACGTTCAAAGATCCGGGTCCCAAGTTATTTGAACCCAATACTGAGGGTTGTAATGTCTGTCATTTCTGAACTAAAAAACCTATGACCTTGAAATATTTACGGGACAATATATAAAGTACTACATTTCTAACAAAGAAAGAATGAGTGAAATCGAACAACGCATTAATGAATTACAGCTAAATACACGTTTTAACTTTCTTCCCCTCTCCCAAAGAAATCCCGTGCTGAATTTCGGGATAAAAAGTATCCTATGTCCTACCTCGGAGTATAAACTCAAATCGTACCAAGTTTCATTCGAATCCATTCAGTAGTTTCAGCGAGATGCGCGGCCAAGATACAGACAGACAGACAGACAGACAGACAGACAGACAGACAGACAGACAGACAGACAGACAGACAGACAAAAATGAAAAAATTGCAGTTTTGGCTTCAGTATTGATTATATAGTGCCCTCCAAAAGAAATTTTCAAAATATCTTCAATGTACAGAATTGGATCTGTTACAGTTTTATTATATTATAGATGTTTCACAATAAAATCCTGCGTATAAGTTATGTAACGAACTACAAGAAACTTCTATCTAAACGATATCTGTGACGCACGGTCTTTAATGTTATATAGATATTTGAAAATCTGTACCTGTAAAAGGTTTAAGTGAAGAATCACACAACAGATGTACGAAAACCATTAAAATTTTACGAGAGAACCCACTTAAAACTTTTGAACCTGTTTATAAACCTGGCTTGGAAGTTGTTTAAATCAATCAAAAAGTTTACGGCAACGATATTTCATAATTAATCTTCATCAAATACTTAAATATTCATTCGTAAAACTTTATCCTGACTACATAATACAAATGCAAACTGTGTCCGAATTTGTAATATCAAATAAATGGAACAAAGTTAAATCCATTTTTTACGGGTGAATTTCGTAGATCGACGCGATCGTTCTAAAGAATCAAGAAACCTTGCAGTGCGGCGCAGCACGCAGCACGCAGTGCTACCGCAACTGTTGGTTCAGCTCATAGGTTCTGCTGGAAAAATTAATCTAGCGATACCTTCTTATGCATTGTGTCGTAGCGACATACAATAGAACTATTACAAATTAATCTGTAATTATCCTTATAGACATTTATAACTTAAGCAAATATGCTCTAGTCATAATGTTATTAAAGTATACTTAACAGTGTTAATACTTCAATTAATGTATTGATATTTTATATACTTAAATCGCTCTGGCGTCGTACTACCTATTTAGGTATACAATTTAATTAAAAGATATTATCCACATACAAACTTTTCCCGTAATGATCGTAAAAATCGCAGTGAAAAATCCCCTGAGAAGTTTATAAGTTAGGCGAATAAGCGAATAGAACAGATGAACGCGAATTACAAATATGTTTTAAACTATTTTGAAAAGAGATTCAGTAAGTATAAAAAAAAATATTCGTTTCGAAACATAACTAAGTACACTACAGAATGTATCAAATGGTCATGTAAGTATCACGGAACTGCTATTTTCCCCTGAACGTGCACCTGTTGCCAACGACGCTCGATCGATGCCACCGGTAGATGTTTTTTTACTTCACCCCACACCCCATGAAAGCGTCTTGCTATGGCATGTTTTCCGGAGAACTTGATTGCATTTTTCGCTTCAGTGTACTGGTGTATCGGCGAAAGCAGACTCGTTTATATTTTTGCATCAGAAAATATTGCTTTAACACAGTCAGTATTGCTCCCAATTATTTTATTCTTGCCATATCTACTAGAACTAAAATAAACATTGTCAAGGAGTGGGAAAATGATAATATTCTCTCGTAAAGACTAAGAAAAGGTACATAAGTATAGTGTAGAGTATATCTATATCGTCGTATTGTATGGGTATATCAAATGAACATTCGCCGTGTAGGCATTCAACACGTTTTGTAAAACTACGTAGAAATTTCTAATTAGAATGGAGGTCACTGATCTGTCTTATACTGCCAAAATATGAATAGTTGTAAGTATATGAGTTCCCCTGTAACTTTGTAAAACTCTGGTCCATGGATTCTCTGCTCAATGGCGTGGACTCCCTACAAGTACGCTGGTCTCCCGTTCCATTCCTACCATTTAGTCCAACAAAGAGCACTATATTTTATATTAGCTTTTGCCCGCGGCTTCGCCCGCGTGAATTTCGGTTTTTCACAAATCCTGAGGGATAAGTAGATTTCTGGTCCACCCGCCCCCGGCCCCGCCGCGCGGCGGCGTACCGCGGTACCGCGCGTACGGCGGGCGCAGGGCGCAGGGCGCAGGGGCGCGGGGAGTTCCGTGCAGCGCGAGCGTCGGCCGTCGCGCGCAGCGAAAATACCTATCAGGGCGTTTTTTAACATAGGTACTTACCGATTTCAACACAACTCCTTTTTTGAAAGTTGGTTAAAAAAGTAGCCTATGTTACTCCTTGGTTAATCCTCTACTTGTCTGTGAAAGTCCCGTCAAAATCGGTTCAGCCGTTCCGTTCAAACAGACAGACAGACAAAAATTTTAAAAACGTGTGATTCGGTTATGGTATCGTTCAAATGAGCTTAATATGTGGTAGTTATTTCGAAATTACAGACAGACACTTCAATTTTATTTAATAGATTTTAAGCTACTTCGTCCGAACTACGAAGGGTCGGTACGAAGGTTGTAAAATTATGTATTCGTGCTATGTAGTAGTAGTGCACAGTGTGTTGTGGATGTTTATTCGCCTAACAGCAGTTTGAAATCGACATGGACAGTCTTGTTTGACTAATTATATGTATATACCTACCCCATATAGAAATAATATGTTTATGATATAAGTACCTACTTTAAATAATATAATTTAATAACTATATTGTTTTTTTGACGTGATAACATCTTTAAATAACCGTTTCCTAATTTCCTTTGAACACTACTATTCAAGTGACATTAACGCAAAACATTTATCAAACGAAAACAACATTCGACTTTGTTGAAAGAGAAATGAAACTTATTTCAACTTTTAGGATGCGCTTAAGCTCAACAAAACTATTCGGTGTAAACCACACAAACATAAAGCTCAACTAAGCGTTTTGCGGCGAATCGGATGACAGTAATTACAAACAAATACGATTAGAACTTGCTGACTGTTATTGTATTAATTTCTAATAATGATAATTTGGATGAGGTTGTTGGCAGAGTAGTTAATGCGGCCTAGACACTAGGCAGCGTGTAGCTAATTACTTGCAGGCGTTATTAAAATACAGATATAAACTCTGACCTACCAGGTTAACCTTTCACGAAGTAAATTTAGATTAATTTAAAAAAGATTATTATAACAGGTATGCAACACGAATTTTCAAATGTAAATAGGTACATATCTCTTAAACTAGAGCATAATAATAATATACTTATACATGTACTATTATTACCACAAAGATATTATGGTCCATTGTTTTGATTATATCTGCCATAAATAAGTGTAAGGCAGTGCTGTGGCCCACAGCCTGTGAGCATTAGAATATTATATGAATTAATTATATAGTAATGTGCATGTGAAAACTGACTAATGTTTTTGCAGTATATAATAAATGATACAACATCAGAGCAGCATATAATATTACCATGACTATAAGAATAACGTCATGTTTGACATATGACTTAGAATATCTAGCTAATATCACTCACCGCCGAGCGTGCCCTCAGACTGACAGCAATTTATATATTTTCTTATTTAACTTCGTAATAACTATATAGAAGGAAAATCATTCGTTCTTGTAGGTATGCAATATACTACATATTAGCAAGTTTTCTAATAACACTTAAGACATTTTCTTACTTAATCACATTTCAAACTGGTACCTAAATCAAATTATTTATCGGCCCTCGCGTCATAGATGACCCAAGAGCTGGCGCTTGCTTAGCCCGAAGCTAGCCTTGCAATCAAGAGAGGAAATATCGCCAGTGCCTTGACCACTATGTCCATGAATAGTAAAGTTATTTGAACGTTGTATATTTTTTTTTACTTAAGTAATTTTTGCAAATATTTATTCTTAATTTTGTAAATTGCTTAAAATTCGTTATTAAATGCAAATTATCTTTTAGTTTGGAGCCGATGTAGACTTTAGTAGTAGTCACAGTGCAGAGTACGTATAATGTACATTGTACACTGTACACTGTACAGGTGGTGTTGGTCGCGTCGACAACCAATTTGCCGGTTGGAGGATCAAAGAGGCTGATTCACCCCTCGCTCGCGACGGCCCACGTCGTCATATAGATATCTCGACAAAATATATGAATCACATTTTAAAATGTTACTTTAGTGATATTGTCGTGAACGTATTTATTTTCTTTTTATAATATCCGTTTTCTTAGAGATTCTCTTTAACAAACTACATAATATTATAATTTATCTTATATTTACAACGCTTAACAAAAATGTAAAAGTGGATTACGGCATTTCATTATTCGTTTAAACTTATTATTGTACATAGAAAATAATGCGATTGCATTACTTATGGCGAGGTTGACAGCCCAAGCGTATTCAGTACGACAACGCCTTTTCGCCGCTTTGTCGATGCAAAATCCGCGAGAAAGCGTTGTGCTCGGCTTTGCTGCTCCTTTGTAATCTGTGCTTTTTGCTAAAATACTTACCACCAGTTGGATATTATGAAAATGTATAAACAAATGCCAAGACGATTTCGAACCCTTTAAGTAAATTATCATAATTAAAATAGGTGATTAGAAATTTGTGAACGAAAACAATTATTACGTTAATTTAGGTTTCGAATTGTCGTGATTTATTTAAAGAGTAGTTTTGTTTTTAAAAATCAATGATCGTGTAAATAGCTAGGTACTTAAATATTTATGTTATCTCGGATGGCTTTATAATGGTTGATAGAGGTATCTGCATATGTCGTTTGAGCTGCACGCTTCAGATACTATTAAAGTTATGGATAGGTAACGCAGAAATTTAGAACAGTGCAGATTATAATCACACCACTCAGGTGTACTAAACCATAAGTTAAGCCTCTTTTACAGACAAGCTTAATAAACTGAGCAACATTTAATATAAGGATTGTTTTACCTATGTTTAAATGTAAATATTTAAGTATAGTTCGTTCGGTAACTTAGTGTCGGTACAGGCGCAGGTGGTCTTAGTATTCTGCTTTTATTTTTATTACTTTTTTTCTGTTTGTAATTTTTTTTCTATTCTAACAGAATTTCCGAATAGTCTGCCAATCCGCACTTGGCCAGCGTAGTAGACTATGGTTAAAATCCTTCTCATTTTGAGAGAAGACCCGTGTTCATGAGAATATTATATTTTATGTTTATGGTTATATTGTAATAAAATACGAATATAAAAAAATATACAAAGGAAAGAGAATTTTAATGAAAAAATATGAGTAGGTATAAAACGCCAAAACCCCTTGTGCCTGTACACCCCACGCAGCATGCTTTGAAGTCACGGTGGTGTCTTTGGCAAAACACCGCGCGTCGGAGGCGGCTAGACACAAAAGGCGACCGTAAGAAAACGAACAGACTATACCTAAGTAATATTGTCTAAAAGTTGTTTGAATGGTACGGTATATTTCTAAATTACTTAGTACATATGGATAAACTTATGGACAAATATGCATGTACCTAAACGTTTTTACGATACTAATATTTCCATACTTAAAATAAGTTAAAATTATTATAACGCGAGTCAGTTGACTGAATACAACCTTTTCACGTTTCAGCCGGTCTTACCGAAAGGCACAGAGATAGTTTGCATAGGATATTTTTTATCCCGGAAAAATAACGGGTTGCTACGTAACGATGTCACGGACAAAAGCTGGTTCATTGTTATATTTTTATGATTCATTTTTGTAATATTTTAGGGCCTTTGGAGGCCAAAATTATTTGTGTTAAAAGTAATGTTATCTATTCATAATATTTTACGCTGCTGAGCACTTGTACGTATATATCGACCAAAAATTCGTCCGAGTACGTATCCTAAGTAGGTTTATCGTAACTTAATTGTTTGTTAGTAGTTTGTTAAAGTCCCTTAGCACAGTTAATATAGTAATGTTAAAGCACGGCGATTTTCGTAACGAGAAGATAATTCACTTAGGCGTGATATTTTTATTTATTTTGGACAACACAAGCACACAATGCAAACAGCTTGCTCATGCGGGGTCAAAAACCAGACAATTTTTCCGTAGAGGTTCATTCCATCAACCGCATCAAAGGAAAAACGTTATCTATAGCCGCATGAGTAACAAAATTAAAATTTCGTATCATCAATCATAATTTTTATTCGTCCCCAAATGTAAACGACTAAATGAAAAAGTGACTTAATTTTTATGGAAATATACCTGCGATTTTTAAACTCCAACGGAAAAAGAGGGGTGCTGTAAGTTTGACTCTCTTGTCTATAGTCTGTGGCATCCAACGAACTCAAACTTATTTGTTCGTAGTAAGTTCGTAGCGACTTATTTGTTCGTAGGTGGCATCGTAGCATCGTAGCACCCAATCGGATGATAGAATTATTTGAACCTTTTTCAATGCGGTTTATCGAATTACAAAAGCTTGTTTAATAGAGTGATTCTCAGAAGTGTAACGAAAATATTTCTCTTCAGCCGTAGAAAGTATTTAACGTAATCAGCGTTTTTCTTAGTCTATGGAGAGATCTTTATTACACCCTTTGATTATCCACATGGCCAGATTGATAATGTAACTCACGAGTGCGCCCTAAAAAATGTTCACTTAAATTGGTAGGATCGCTCTCACCTACTTCAGTGTCACTTAATAAACTACGCAGTAAACAGCTCCCGAAAAATAAAAAAATATGCCGGTTTGTGCGGTGAAATTATGTCGTAATTATCCTTCACAACAAAATAAGAGGTCGAAGATCTCATATCATCAGTAAGTTTTTACATTTGCGTATGTTTTTTTGAGAAAATAGGATTTTTAATTTCGATGTTTTATAGGTACGTCGAACTGGCCGGTGATACCAGCTGAGCATTGTGGTATTTTGCACATTATTGTGCAAAAATATATTGTTGTATGTTATACGTGTGTGAACATTAATAATTATTAATAAAATCAATTTGTTGCCAGTAGTGAGGTAATTTGCCACAAATATAGGGAAGTCCCGGAATATAGTAAATATTTATTATTAATATTATACTTACTGAATTTTGACCTTCAATAATTTTTTTAAATAATAATTATCCTACTAATATTATAAATGTGAAAGTGTGGATGTTTGGATGTTTAGATGTTTGGATGTTTGGATGTTTGTATGTTTGGATGTTTGTTACTCAATCACGCCGCAACTACTAAACCGATTTGGCTGAAATTTTGAATGGAGATAGAATATGCCCTGACTTAAAACATAGGCTACTTTTTATCCTGGAAAAATTCACAGTTCCCACGGGATTTTGAAAAACCCGAAATCTATAGCTACAGCTATAGGTAGATTAATATAGAGAACTTCCTTGATAGTAGGTATAAAGGTTGGAAAAGGGAGCGGGAACGGGAGCCGGAAATCCACGATTCCCTCGGGATTTGTTTAAAACCGAAATTCACGCGGGCGAAGCCGCGGGCATTTCCTAGTTCTAAATAATTATGATTATAAATATAAATTATATAAAAAAAAATTAAAAATAAATTTTCTAATTAGTTTATAATTATTATTAATACTTAATTAATGTAGATTTCCAACGGATCCAATACTAAGACATCGCTGGACAGCTGTCATCAGAAGGACACGACATGACGACTGTTGGAAACGTATTATAAAAGTATTTGACTAAATCAAGAAATAATTTTTATTTAGTATCTAGTGTTACGAATTTGCAGCGCCACCTACCGGATTCAATTAGGTTATGAATCTAAACTCCCCAGGGACAAGAAACTTACAAAATTTCAACAAAATTTGTTCGTAATAAAAAAAATCCTAGAACATGACTGCAGCACCACCTACAGGGTCCAATTGTAGATACAAACTATCTTCTTACCCACACAAACACACACCAAAAATTCCATCATAATCGGTCCAGCCGATATTTAAATAATGAGGTAGATACCTAATGAATATTCTGTAATCAAGTAATTACTAATGCTGTTTCCATGGCAAACTATTGATTTACATTAAACAAACAGTTTTACACACACGTAGATTAAAGATAAATAATTAATAAAAACAAAATTTTATCCTACACCATACTTGATTTATCTATAAAAATTGTGCAATTGTCCAAATAACCGGTATCCCTAGGCGCGCACACATATGCGATTCGAGGTTGTATCGTACACGGCGCGATTACCGAGGTCACGCACACATAGCCAGTAGGCGCGGCCGTCTTGACGAGTAATAATATTTCGCGTTGCTCCCTCTTGGGAACTCTTTGATTACACCATCATTAGTAATTCATTTTACTTCCATTTATCTGATCAACTTAGCAAACTAAAATATAAATTCAATGATACGCCAATATGTTTGTAACCTTGACCTCATCCAGTGATCAAGAGCTTGTATCCGAAAGGGATTCTCGAACAAAACATTAAGTATATAATTTCTTAGTACAACTAATACAGATATTAGCTAAATAATTCGATAGTTTGATTACAAGGAACTTCTACAAAGTTATTTCAGTAGGTATAGCGATAGGTTGCGAATGCGATATAATAATTAGTTACTGTCCCCACGCTCTCTGAACTGCAACTTACATGGTAATATTTGTCGAGAAAGTTATACCCGGATCAAAGGCTCAGAAATAGAGGGAACATGGCACAAACCAAGATATTAAACTGAATGCGACGCCAACATTCCAGTCTAAAATAGGATTAAACCAAAACTACACACGTTCTTGTGGTACAATTGACTAGATACCCATCCACGTCCTAAGCAAAGAGGACATAGTTATATGACATGAGTACCTATTTATATGATATGGTTAGATGACATAATATGACATAGTAGGATAGGTACTAATTTTAAAGTTTTGTAAGCAAAAGATTGGGAAATACAATGGTCACATTAAAATATATATTTAATTTATCAAGTTTTTATTTAATTTCAATTTTTGTTCAATAGTTAAATGCAGAAAGTAAAACCGAAGTTGTGGCTGCGAGAAGTTTTAAGACTTTTTAGAATTGTCCAATTTAGGCGCGCTTGCTGTAATTTTACAGCCCTTGGTCGGTGACCTTTTCTCGTAATTTTCCCTGGATTATTTTGAAATTTCTAACTAAATTGATAGGTAACTAGACTCAAAACTGGCCTATTAGAATTGTTTGTAAGACTTAAAAGTTGTATTTGAAATGTGTTTTCACAAAAACTAGGTAGGTATTTAAGTGATTTAAATTATAAATAATGCTGCACGTTTCACACAAGCGCGAACAAGAGCTGGTGATAAGCGTGATTGATGACGTCACGAACGGTCGTTACACTAATTCGCACATTGCCCCACTTGTTGAACATGGTGATATCTCAATCTCACTTTTGACTTTTATGAAATGTACAAAATGAAAGTGCAAACGACTAGTCGAAGTCGAAATCCAGAAAGTAAACGAACCCTTCACGGCTCATTAGTTGAATGGATCTTGACTAATGTAATTCGGCACAGAGATAGCTTGTATCCTGGAGACGAACACAGGCTAATTTTTGTCTCGAAAATTCGAAGAGTTCCTACTTGATTTTAAAAAAAAACCTAATCCCATGCGGACGAAGTTGCGGGCTGTAGGAGTACTTTATAAATACGAATGCAGCCATTTCAGAAATTTGTGAAAGGTATTTTTGAAACGGTGGCGTTGTGGAATGATGCAAAGTAAAAGTTTAATCGAAATGTCAATCACAAGTTAAAATTGACTTTAGGTTTTGTAGGAACCTGTATAACTCGTATTGGATGTACAATAACAATTTATGTTATAACAATGCAGGATTATTTATTTATAATGAATGAATGAATGGAGATAGATTACTTTTTATCCTGGAAAAATCCACAGTTCCCACAGGATTTTGAAAAAACCGAAATCTATAGTTATAGCTATAGGTAGATTACTATAAGTAAACTTCCTTGAAAGTATGTACATACTTACAAAGGTTGGAAAAGGAAGCGGGAACGGGAACCGGAAATCCACGATTCCTTCGGGATTTGTGAAGCCGCGGGCAGAAGCTAGTATTCATATACGAATAAAACAAAATCTTACACCTTTTGTTTTTTGGCAATTATTTTATTTATAATTTGAATATATAATTATCATAGTCGTCTATTAAAAACCCTAATAAAAAAGGACGCCGGTCTTCTATGCCTATAATATAAGCCTAATGCTATAGGCATAGAAGACCTAAGATGTAAATAATAAGTATCCTGAACGGTTACAATACCTACTTATAAAGGTATACGTATATATATGTTCAAAAAGAGATGTGAAATTCAATATTCAAGAAGTAGAGCGGCCTCGAGCCACCTGTCTTCATTACAACAGTATTGTGATTTAAGGTCCGAACCTTCCTGACAAATGAATTGATTCTTATATCTTATTTGCTCTTCACTGTAAGAGAAGTCTATTGTACTTTTTTTATTTTATTCATATTATATTCTATTTTTGTAATTGATTATAAATTATACTATTTTAGATATTTATTCAGATTGAAATACATACATACGTACTTACAGTCAGTAAAATTGACCTGTTTTTAAAGTAGGTACATATTATATATAGGTTTGGTTATATATGTAGGGGCCTGAGGTTTGGGGGGCCTGCGCTTCTTATTTAAACTATCAATTTTTAGTCGCGAGTTTGGGAAGTCAGGTTTTTTGACACTGAGGCATCTATCCGGGTTTTACCCTATATTTTTATCTCAAAAGGCCTGTGGCCTACTAATTTCAAGTTGCAACAAGTGACAGTGCTTTATTCATGTAAATATTTGAATCAATTTGCAAACAAGCAGTCGCTTAATCATGTTGATAAAATTTATTGGAACATAAAACTCTAGTTTTATGTTAGTTATGTTAGTATATGTATACTTAGTACCTACCCAATTGGTTAAACAATCTTGTCGATATATATCCCCACTACATAGGTATATCATTGATTATATCGGAGAATCATGATAAATGCTGTAAGGTATAATTATGTACAAACGTCAGACCTCACTATAGTGCCGGAAATGGCAGAATTTTATGTAATAAAGGTTATTGTTTGTTTCAGATATGTCCCCAAACACGATGTTGGCTGTAGCAATTTACGGCTTCACAGCGATATGCATCTTTCCCGTATCTTCCGCGCAGGCACTATCACAATACGATGGTAATACTCAAATATTAAGTACATAGGTATACTGGTATTATTTAAACTATGAACTCCCTCCCATCTTTCACCCATGGCTGGTTAGGTGACCCTTCATTTACTATCTTAGTCTAATTATCTAAAGTCAACGTGCATAACATTTCTTCAGGTTCTTAGGTCATCTTAAAGAACGTTTAAGTAGGCATTCAAAAGGGTAATGCGGCTAACATCTAGGGACACTTCTGTCTAGCGTTTATCTGAACCCAGCATAAGTTATAACAATGATCTGCGTAGATATGTTTTTGGATTTTTGGAACGCGCGAAAATATCTGCACCTGCTATTTTTTATAAGTAGGTACCTATGCGTCATGGTGGCGTGAGCAAGGTGGTGTGAGTTTCTTGTTGTTGTATTTCAAATCTAAACGTAAGTAAAGCACCAAGACCTATACTTCATTGGTGTTTACCTAGTAAGTAGATACTAATATGAACAATATCTAATAAGTATGAAACTTACCTTACAAAGGAAAACCACAGGAAAAACCTATCCAAAGTGAGGTATTCAGGTACTCCTAAAGACATAGTAGATTTGAGATTAGAGTTTAATAATGAAATTCGAGGCAAATGAAACGTTCTTATCATGAATATGCTTCCTGCTCCCTGTCTAAGGCTATGCTTTATTGTGATGAATGACGACAGACCTATTAAGTATTCAATTTTACGACTGCTATAAATTCTCCCCTTGCACCGCAAGACAAGAGATTTGCTGAGATAGCTACATAATACGAACGCCATAATCAGAAACTGCAGTGCGCGGGCTGTTTCAAGCGCATAGGTTGGGTGCATATTGTCCTAAGATTCAATTCAATTATCCAAATTCACCTAAGACCGTCTAGCCGTAGCTCTAGCAGATATATCTACCGTCCTAAAAAAAGCGAAAGTGTCTCGATGAAAGCCTTGCTTGAAATCAGCGACTTGAACTATCAATAAGCAGCGATCGCTCATTCTTTAGTAGCCAGTGTGTGCCCAGCCAAAGTCCTGAATTCCTGATACAACCTACCGCCTACTTTATCAATTTTCGTGATGCATATATAAATAGTTTGGTAGAATCAAATGCGTGTTTAATATATTATGTGTAACTTGAACTTAGATTCGACATGCTTAACTCACGTTTAATCAAAAGATAAGTCTATAATTTAAGTAATTTAATTATGTAATTTAATTCATGTAAAACGTTAAAAATACATACATTGGATATAAAAATTAAATAAAGATTCTCGAACGTTGTAGATGTACGGTTTTATATATATTGCGCTTAGCCTTTGATGTTGAAAGGCAATCTCAACAAGACGTGCCAACGGAAAATAAAATTAATATAAATGTGTTCAATCAAATAAATACCACAAGAAACATCGGACCACGACGAAAAACATCGGTCATTTCAACTAAAGATATTCTGATTAAAACATTCTGATAAATATTTAACAAAACATTCTATACTAAAATACATCTTTACAGTTAGGTTCTGTTTCTATGGGATATTCAAGCAGGTTCATATGTTTTTATAATTGAAAATGTTGCCTATGGATTTTTTGTAGTACCGGTCAGAAATTTGACAGCGAGAGAGCTATCATGCGTGTCCGAGTCCGTTGTTATGGTTAAGGTGTTACGTTTTCCATACTAACTTCATGTTACCATTCAAGAGCGAATGGATTATATATTTACACTGAAATTACATCGCACAGCCTTAATATAATTTTTAATTTGCGCAAAATTATATTTACATAAAAAAACATTACATAGACAGCTTAATTATTATAATAGCCATCTATTAAACGCTGTTTTGCCTAGCTGACCGAGATGGCTTTACTTCACCTTTAGCTGTTTATGTAATGTTTTCTTTATGTCAATAAAATTTTCCGCAAATTAATCATTAAATTAAGGCTGTGCGATGTAATTTCAGTGTAAATATATAATCCATTCGTTCTTAAATGGTAATAATAAATTAGTATGGAAAACGTACCACCTTAAGTTTGAAAAACTTGCCGAGTACGAAGGAGCTGGGAAATACTCTGTAGCTTTTGTTGGTCAGCAGGGTGGTAACTAGCTACGGCCAAAGCCTCCCACCAGACCAGACCCCTGCCGGGAAGCCGACCCGAAACCTTCCACTTATAAGACCACAGCGCTCAACTACTGCACGAGGGAGGTAGTCTGTATCGTTTATTATTGGGTTTACTAGAAACTTGAAATCGCTTATCAAGACAAACAAACAGGCGCTCATCAATGATCAAAGCGATCCAATAGGGATTCCGTTTTCAATTATGAGGTACGGAACCCTAAAAATCAGCCAAGTGCGAGTCGGGCCTCGCTCTTTCAGGGTTCCGTACATAATTATGAACAATATAATATTTTGGGTCTAAGAAATATTTAATTTCCGAGCTAGACATCGCAACAAACCGTGAAAGAAAAACCCAAAAAATGTTCGTTTATTTTGGTCACAGCTTATAAACTATTTAATAAATCGTTGTTTTCAGTATTTGTTGTTTAAATAGAGCATATAGTACATAATATACTGAAATATCATATTCCCAACTAGTTTAGTTTTTGAGATAGCCCCCGTCACAAAAATGGTCTAAAACTGACAACTTTGATGGCCTCCCATTCCCTTATTTTTTGAGATAAAAATTAAAAAAATATATATTTGTACTCTACTTAATGAGCTCTAAACAATGATACCCCACAAGCTAGGGTAAAGAAATTTTTTTTTTTTCCGGCTCCTTTTTCATGTATAGGAGCCCCCCTGAAAAATAATTTAATTCAATTTCTAATTCAATATTTGATTTTGGGTTAACGTTTTACACTAAATACCAAAATTTCAGGTTTGTAACTCATTTCGTCTGCGAGCTAGAGACCTGTGACCGGCGGACAGACGGACAGACAGACAGACAGACAGACAGACAGACAGACAGCCGAGTGACATTAATAGGGCTCCGTTTTTTACCCTTCGGGTACGGAACCCTAAAAATTGTGTTTTTAGCGAAACCCAAACGGCAATATTTTAAAAAGAAAACTATCTAACGTTAAAAAAGGGATAGAACCTGAAGGGTGACTGAAATTAAAAATCAATTGGAGGGTCAAGTCACTCTAGTCCGGCAACAGCTGAGCCCAAAATCACAATCGGTTGGACATCGTTCAGGAGAGCCATTCATCAATCATAAGAGACGTATAGAAAATATGATTTTCATTATTTTTTTATCTACTTTATAATAATAATTTAATAGAAAACTACTGTGGCTCAAGGTACTTAATTTTTTAGGGTTCCGTACCCGAAGGGTAAAAAACGGAGCCCTATTAATGTCACTCGGCTGTCTGTCTGTCTGTCTGTCTGTCTGTCCGTCTGTCCGCCGGTCACAGGTCTCTAGCTCGCAGACGAAATGAGTTACAAACCTGAAATTTTGGTATTTAGTGTAAAATGTTAACCCAAAATCAAATATTGAATTAGAAATTGAATTAAATTATTTTTCAGGGGGGCTCCCATACATGAAAAAGGAGCCGGAAAAAAAATTTTTTCTTTACCCTAGCTTGTGGGGTATCATTGTTTAGAGCTCATTAAGTAGAGTACAAATATATATTTTTTTAATTTTTATCTCAAAAAATAAGGGAATGGGAGGCCATCAAAGTTGTCAGTTTTAGACCATTTTTGTGACGGGGGCTATCTCAAAAACTAAACTAGTTGGGAATATGATATTTCAGTATATTATGTACTATATGCTCTATTTAAACAACAAATACTGAAAACAACGATTTATTAAATAGTTTATAAGCTGTGACCAAAATAAACGAACATTTTTTTGGGTTTTTCTTTCACGGTTTGTTGCGATGTCTAGCTCGGAAATTAAATATTTCTTAGACCCAAAATATTATATTGTTCATAATTATGTACGGAACCCTGAAAGAGCGAGGCCCGACTCGCACTTGGCTGATTTTTTAAATATTTAAAATAATATTTACTCGTATTATTCCACACCAGTGAATATCCCATTTCAAATGGTCTAATTTAATTCATACGCGCATTTTGTCAAGGATAAACAGGGCGGCATACATCTATGATGTTAATGAGCTGAAGTCACGTATGTTAAATGATAAGTTATTACGGCGTAAAATCCAAGTACTTTTGTAGCTGTCTGGATCGGTTTCATACGGGCTATAAAAAACTGGCCAAATGCGAGTCGAACTCATGCAAAAAGGATTCCGTGCCATCGCGCATATTATTATAAATCTTCTATCAAGACTGTCGCCGGCTGTTGGGCAGGCGGAGGGCAAGTTGAATATGGAGGATGAGAAAACTATTACTTTTAGGTATAGTTGAGAGGTTGAAAAGCTGTAAAGCAAGTGTTATTAGCTATTGACTTGACTGAAAACTTGTAAACATAGTTATTAATTATTATAAATGAAATGAGTGAATTTAGGATTTTGGTTGCATTTGGCTTTATTTTTTCAAATCCTGAGGAGGAGGTGGCAGCTGCCCCTACCTGCTCTCCCTTGGCGACGCCCATGTCTTCTAGTAACTACTATCTATCTTACTATTATACCTTTTATACGATAACTACGTAGCCTACTTATATGTAATTTGGTGTACAGGTAGACATATAAAATACTGTTAACATTTCTCCCGGAATAAAGGTGAACATCCACTAATTAAATCAAGGGGTTTAACGAACTATTTGCTTAATATATTAAAGTCAGTATCTACCTACAATGTTAACGAACTTTAGAATTTATCTTTGCTATCACATATTTTAGAATTTAGTTATTAACTGTTCCTTATTCTGAATTCTAACTGAATCATCAAATTCTTATTTGAAATCTAACGTTTAATCCATTGGACCAATGGATTAAACATTAGTTAGCAAAGATAAATTCTAAAGTTCGTTAACCATACCCATACCAGGGGGATGAGTTACATTTATGGTAAGTATTTATCTATAGGTACATAATCATCATCATCATCATGATCAACCCATTACCGGCTCACTACAGAGCGCGGGTCTCCTCTCAGAGTGAGAAGGGTTTTGGCCATAGTCTACCACGCTGGTATAGGTAAATATAGGTATAGGTACATAATATAATACATATAATAAAATCGTAGAATTGCCGTATCTGTACATTGAAGATTTTTGCAAAATAATAACTGGGGGATGTTAGGGATAAGTAATAGAACGTAAAAAATCTATTTTTGAAATTTTTGTCTGTTTGTCTGTATGTTTGTGCGCGCATCACGTAAAAACTACTGAATGGATTGAAATGAAACTCGGCATGATTTAAGTTCATACTATGGAGTAACATATAGGATACTTTTTATCCCAAAATTCAGCACGGTTCCCTTGGGAGAGGGGATGAAAGTCAAAATGTGTTCATAGTTGTAATTCGTTAACGGGTGGTTTGATTTCATTCATTCTTCTTTTGTTAGAAAGGAAATACTTTAAAGATTACTGGCTTATGGCTCTGAAAGGCTGGACCAATTTCGATGGGACTTTTACTGGCGGATGTTTACATTTAGATCTACCTAAACGTCCGCCAGTGAACTTTTAACAGTTTTTAGCAAGGTATGAGCTCAAAAGAGCTTAGGAAAAACAAAATGATTCTCACGGGATTTTTAAAAACCAATATCCACGCAAACGAAGTCGCGGGTGTCCGCTTGTATTACATAAATATAATATTTAATGTACCGTATAATATCTATAATTATTTACTCACACTCACGACTCTAGCCGCTTACTTTTTATGCAACTTAGATACTTTTATTTAGATTTTAGTAGGTACCTACAAAGCATTGGTACAAAACTTTGTCAACATTACGGCTATAACGTTAAACATTGAATCAAAATACAGAATACAAAAGACTGAAGCTTACCTTTAATTACAGAATATTTCATGCTCCTCTAGGCTTTTAATGAAAAACGTGACTCTTTAACTACACAATTTACAATATCCTTAACGTAACAAAAGATTCCGTGAGGTAGGTATAGGTGTATTCCTGTAGAGGGAGGGAGCACGTTGGATATAACCACGATATAACAAATAAATAGAACATCATGAAATTTGGTTCCTTACACTGGAGAAACAAATTGTTTGCGATCTTCACGCCGAGTAATCGTCCTCACATTTAACGTAAGATTCCCTCAGGAACAAGGGTGATTACATTCCGAGATTAACTGAACTTACAGATGGAAACTTGGTGGATTAGATGTAGAATTTACTTAGATTGCGACTCATGTCCACTCATGTAATTTCTCAAATAATATGCAAAACAAATCATATTAAGTAAGTAACAAAACTTGTTGAGTTTTATTAAAGTCCCTTCGAACGAGAAAGACTATGCCTCTCTCACTCTTCTCATATCTGATAGTCGTCTCATAAAACTATGAGACTGAGAGAATAGAGAGTAGGTACACTGGTTTATGCGAATAAACTTGTGCATTACAATGTCTCCTGCGTACGTACTTAGCAGTTTAGGTGATGAACATTATTACAGTGAACCATTGCTAGTAGGATCTTCGACGCCTTAAATATTAGATTTTTTCTAAGTAGGATGATAATAATAATAATATTATGTATGGCAGGTTCTTCAGCAGTGGGCGACGGCCGCAGCGGATGGGATGCACTGAACGGGCTGTACGCGCTGCTCGCGCAGCACGACGCGCTCGGCGGACACGCACTCGCCCGCAAGTCTGTGCGTTCGCCGTCGAGACGCTTGCGCTTCGGACGTCGCTCCGACCCCGACATGCCTCCTCAAGCTCCTGTGAGTATGCATCACACACATAAACACCAAAACCATGAAGTTAATTATCGGAAAGAAAATCTTCTACAGCGCACTAACGTTTTTTTTTGACGTGATACCGTCTTATAAATCGATGAACACCGGCTACATGCATGAAAAATCATGACTCATTGTCACGTTCCCGAGCGTACAAGCGAGAGCGCGGAACAAGCGATAAAGAGGCACGATCGGCCTAAGCGTTCGGCTTCATCAATGTTTTCTTAAGACGTTATCACGTAGCTATAGAATATTATCTTCCGTAAACTGACTTTACAGACAACCCATTTTTTGAAAAATAAACATTTTGCAATGTAAATACTACCTAAGTAGGGCAAAACTTTATCTAAACTTTTAACCATTAAACTTGTGAGATGTGTAAACGATATTTTCTCACGATCAAATTGGTAATGATGGTTCAAGCAATCGAGCGTTAGTCTCAAGACGTAGGTACCTAGTCACGTAATCTCTTCATATTCACGTTTACCGGCACTAAATTTGAAAAATATTAAATAGTCAAAGTAGCCAAAAGTCGTACTGATTTTCAAGTAACCGCAAATCTTCCTGTGCATTACGTACCTAAGAGGATAATGCCAACTAAAGTGGATAATGTTACCCGCAATCTCGGCCTGAAACGGTTTGAAATGTCTGAAAGCGATTCCTTTTTGTTCCGCTTACCAATAGTCGACCAAACAAGATCTGAATCTTGTGATATTTGCAATTTTAGCTTGATTTTTGCTCACCGCTAACGAACTATGTTCTAGGTATATTTTATTTTATTTTATTATATATGTAGGTACCTACATATTATTATTTTGAAGCTTCAGATTAGGGATATATTTTCATATTATTTTGGAGAGATCATTGTTGAGACAAAATTAAATAAACGTCTTGCCAACAGCTGTAGGTAGGTACGTAATATTTTTTTAACCAATTGTCTAATGAACGCTTAGTATCAAAATTGAAAAAGTGAATTTTTTATTCTTATATATGTTTTAAGTTAAACGGTTTAACGATCTTGAGTGAATAATAAAATATTAAATCAGATTCACTTTGTTCTACTATTTTAATTATCTATTATTTAATATTATCCTATTGAGTAATCTTTTTACTCTTCAGAAATATTTCAACAGAAATTATCAACAACTCTCTGTTTTCATATTGCGATCTTATCATATTTCTTATTTTCAATAAGTGAAAGAAAATCTTATTTGTGTATCAAGTTTCAATTAAACTGAAATTTCGTTTATTATTTCTTATCTGATTTCATTTATTTTGATTTTAATCTTGTTATTACTTACACAACAGTCGAAATAAAAATATATTTTTTATGTTTTTATACTTACATCAAATCTGAAGTTTTTAACACCAACCCAAATTAATATAGATACCTACCGCTAGAGTTTATTCGTCAGTGCCTACCGCGTTAGCTCATAAGATATGCACCTACTATACTAATCCTACTGCGCACCTAAGTCTGCTTGCGTTGTGGTTATTTCTAGTTTTCGACGAGTTGTTCAATACGAGTCCTGCCATTGATATTTACGTAAATCTGCCAACGCGATCGGTTGCATAAATATTGATCACCTCGTCAGTCGTGTAAAATAACACACCGTAATCTCTGTAATAGAAGTAGACTGTAGACGTAGCTTTTCTTGTAAGACTGTACATGAAAACATAACATGAAAAAATGACTGTATATGAATGAACAGGACTCAGGAGGGTGTTGCAAATATATAATATTTGTCAGGCGTACAAAATGATCGTAGATGAGTGATAAGTGGGATATTGTTTTAGCTTGACGAAATGGACGAGCTTCTGTCCCTGCGCGACGCGCGTACGCCCGTGCGCCTGCGCTTCGGTCGCCGATCAGACGAACGCGCCGTGCCTCATATTTTCCCACAGGAGGTAAAAAATTAATTGAAGTTTAATTACTAATGGCCACAAGTCCGCCGTTTGCAGCCGTAGCCAAACAAGTAGAACTGCCAGAGTAGTAAGTGTTGAATTCAACATATTTTTGAGCGTGTACTTAGTGTCAGCGGCAAGAGTCAGCCGCATCAGGCGAAGAAATGCTGGTGAAATCAGCAGAATTTGGTACTGTCGGGACCTCTGTTTAAGCATTTTATGGGCAAATGCTTAATGCTACCACGTCATTCACATTTTCAGTAGATAAAAAAGTACCTCTTGCAATTGGAGCGTCTAGCACTATTTCGGGTCCTATGGCAATTGGAGCTAGTACTTAATAGCATAGTGAACAGGTGGGTAAACGAAATGCTCTTACTGGATAGTTTAAAAATCTAGATCCACGCGGACGAAGTCGCGGACAAAATCTAATTAATCAGCAACAAACCCCTCAAAATACTCAAACACTTCCACAGTACATTCAGTCAGTGATCGAGACTTCATAAAACCTGTAATACGCCGTGAGGTCACGAAACGAACTCATTCAACCTAACAAACCTCAATTCTCCGTTACGACAATGGAGCGGTTTTACGACGAATAGTCCAATTTTTCCTTGCTCAGAGCGAGACCAGACTGTGCAATATGTGTCGAGCAATAACTCTCGTATCGTTGGGACCTCTCGCAATTCAATTGTAACTTTAAATTATTGTTCTCTCTAGCTGTTTGCACATACAGGATTTGATATTAATATGGCAGTTGTAACTTTTCCGATATACCAAAATCCCGCTGAATGATCGCGTCGATATACGGTTTTATTGAGTTAAATAATAGGTAAAGTTTTGTAAAGCTAGAGACACACTGACAGACCTATGCAATGTATGCGATGCAACGTGGGAGTATTGATTGTGCACACTTGTCTCACGTGTGCAACGTAAATTGGTATCAGACGCTGTTGTACTTTCTCAGAGGGTGCACTAGTGCGACTGCAAGTCATGTTTTTTGATTCTGATAGCGAGTTTGAGGATGATTTATTGACATCATGCACATCTGGTAGCTGACTGAAAACGCCAAAAATGTTTATTCTAATAGAATATGTAGGTACTCCTATTTCTATGGCACTAAAGGTCTATTTGTTTATGACTTGCTACGCGTAAGTTCAAGAAACACACTGGGTGACTGGTTACACGCGTGGGATAGCGTAAGACATCCCCTCCACCTCCCCACGCCGATGACATCGCAGATCGACATGGGAAATAAGTAGACATAAATCCATCCATACATATTTATGTTTACAAACTTTCGCGTTTATAATATTAGTGGATTTACCTTAGTTTAGTCACGTAATGAAAACTGCAAACTAATCTTTTCTAAATTCTTTCATTTCCCCATTCATTTTGTGATTTTCGTAAATGTTTCAATCTCGATATTTGCGAAGTTTTAACCTAAGTATATCGAACAATTCCTATTATTATATCGTGTAGTGTTATGATTGTTGTTATTTATTTTTATGGTAGTTTTCACGAGTTTTCTTTACTACAGGAACAGGACCGTGTCGTGCGAGCCCCTTCAATGCGTCTCCGATTTGGCCGAAGATCCGACAATAATATGTTTCTACTGCCATTCGAGGTAAAAAATTTCTTAAATATTTTAGGTAAAATTTTAAATAACAAATTTTTATTGTTTGATTTCGATATTTTATATTTTACTAGAATAGGCAGGCAACTTATTGTAAATCCTGTAGAAATTAAATAAACCGAGATCCTTTATACTTAAGTACTCCATGATAATGACGTGATTGTCATAATTGATGAAATTATCATAATTATTTAAACTTCTCGAGGTAGAATTTAGGCTTTGTGCAAAATTTTATTGAAATTGAAATAAAAGTTCAATTCTTAATTGGGTTTATAAAAGGAGTATGGACACTGGAGCATGGATGTAAAAGTAATGTGCATAAAAAATAGATATTATGTGCAATAAGAATATTAGGTATTGCAAAGATTAAAATGACTGTCATAATATAATTAATTATTTATTTTCAGTCGGCTCTACCCAAGGAAGTGAAGGCGGGAAGTTCAGAAGACGATAGACAACAAAACTGAATACTCACGCTCGTAGGTAAATTAATCTCTCCGCTCCATACAAATTAAATATTATTATTATCAGCAACTATAATAATTCTAAGGCAAGAGTAATTATTCTATTTACGGCATACTTTCTAAGTGTCAAATTTAAATATCAATTTTAGATGTTATTTCAATTAAATACAACAATTATAAGCTATGTGTACATAATCTAATATTATACTGTATGTTGTTAAATGTTAACCTGTAATGCTAAACTTTTAGTTATTTATTTTTATAAAATAAAGAAAATCTAGTAGGTAAACTTATTTATTTAGAATATGAGTTTTGTTTTGTATCTATCTAGCAGAGAATTTTACATTTTATGAGCTGGGTAAATGTAAAATTGTTTCGCTATTTTTATTACACTTCGTAAAGATAGACTATTAGATTCGGCTTTTAAATTATACTTAAGTAGGTACTGATTTTCCTACATTTTCCACCACTTTTAGAAATACTGTATTCAATGTTTATTTATGTTCTACTAGCTATAGTGCAAAAATAAGTTGAAATATAAAAAGCTAACTGGATTAATGAAGTTTTATTTCAAGTTCCAAGTCAACTTTTTACTTACCCGTATGTATTAATATAGAAAATAGCTCGGTCTTATAGGTATTCTTCATAAATAAAATACATATTAAAAAAACCGGCCAAGTGCGAGTCAGACTCGTGCACGAAGGGTTCCGTACCATCACACTAATATTATAAACACGTTTGTGTGTCTGTGTGTGTGTATGTTTGTTACTGTTTAACTCTGCAACTACTGAACCGATTTAGCTGACACATAGGCTACTATTTATCCTGGAAAAATCCACTGTTCGCTCCTGGAAAACTCCACATGGGATTTTGAAAAAATCCCTATAATAAATCTATAGCTACAGATATAATAGATAGATTACTAATAGCAAACTTCCTTGGAAGTAAGTATAAAGGTTGGGAAAGGGAGCGGGAACGGGAACCAGAAATCCACGATTCCCGATTTTCACGATATGTAAAAAACCGAAATTCACGCGGGCGAAGCCGCGGGCGGAGGCTAGTAATAAATAAGTACAAGTCAAACGTAACTATAGCGCAAGCAATTTCTATTTTCTTCACCTCTCAATCTGAGTTCATTCTTCCAATAATCTACCAATAATGGTGAGTAAGTCAGTGTACCGTCACAAATTGGAGAGACCCTCAGATTACACTGTAACAGAAAATTCACGACCCAAGCGAAATTCAATGACCATCACTAAAATAATATACATAAACATATACCTACGATGTACATATATTTATATCATTTAGATGCATAGACTTTATCTCATACAAGGTTTTAGTCCACGACTGCGTCCGTCTAGATAGGAATCCTACGAGACCGTACACCCTACGATCCTAAGAATTGCAATAGGCTACAATATGTCCTTGCATTTAGCCTATTGAACTTCTTGCATAGGAGTCCAATTGCCTGTGTAATACCAGTGAAATTAGGTTTAGCCGTTTTGGAGATAATCCTGGAAGAACAACTAACAATAGGTGTTTGGAATAACGTGAAATTAAATGATGATAATGATAATGATGATAATGCAGCACAGGAAAAAAATTCTAACACATTCTTTACCGTATTCAGGTTCCATAAAAAGTAGCATATCTTAGAAACTCAGTTTAGAACGTTACATAATGAAAATTGATAGAGTGCAGTAGACAACAGTTTGATATTGATATTGGTGATTTGATATTTTTGTACCTACATACCTATCTATACCAATCTTGTAGCACAGAGTTACGAGATAGATATAATTTCCTCGCAGAGTAGGGCTCCCTGGAAGAAATTGTACATGTCAATCTGTCAAAAACACTGTATCTTATAATCCATTTTACAACAAGACGCTCCCGGTGACTCCTCTTCTGTATTTATTAAACATCTCAATATATTATTAAGCAATTGATTTAATTATACCTACTTCAAAACTTATTTCTGAATTTTAATGTAATTACATATTAAAATAATTTAGCACATTTTCACGAGAAAACTTTATAGCCGTGCGAAGTTGATCGAGTCTGCTACTAGAAAGTTTATGAACTAATTCATATACCTATTGCAATAAGTAATATAAAGAAAGGTAAGTAGGTAATAATTTATCTAGTTCCAACGAAACGCTCAAAGACAGAAGCTTCAGCATCTTTTTAGACGCAATAGCTGCTAGAACGCCAAACGTTCAGGCAACAATACTGCCGTCCTAACGAAGAGTGCAATAACTAGGTTTTGACTACTTTCGAGATATTTGCAGTTAAAGATTTAATTTTTGTTTTGTGTGTATCTTCGTAACTATAAAAGCTATTGGTTTGAAACTTTTACTGAACGACAGATAAAATAATGCTTAATTTTATGTAGTATATTATATTTCTACATAAGTTTATATACACACTAAAAACGCAATAATGTATTTATCATTAGGACTTATGAATTGTTTTGATATAGCATTCCTAATCATAATTGCAATAACTACACTACTTATTGCAGTTTTTGTTAGTAAACCTACATACTACTTATTTGTGTAGCACAAACTATATGATGCCCTATAGTTTCTTCCAACCATATGTACGGTTTTCCTTAGTGAATTATTTTAATTAGATATAAGGTGATTGCAAGAACATAATAAGAATAAAAGAGATTTACCAAAATAATTTAAATAGGTTTTTATTATTTAAAACTAATAACTTACATGACGATTTTCGTATCTGTAACTGAATTCAAAAACATAGAACTTTCATATAACCGTCCTACCCCCATTTTACCCCCTTATATATTTTACATAGGGGAGAAATTTCCTATAATATTTTCTAGGCTGATATCTACGCCCTAGAAAGAACCTGCCGTCCAAATCTCAAGATAATAATAACAATAATTAAAACTTCACAAAAACTTTCATCCCCTTTTTTACCACCCTTAATGGGAGATTTTCCAGAACAACTTATACAAGTTTTTATTATTTAAAATTCATAATCTAAATGCCTATTTTCATATCTGTAACTTCAAAAACATAGAACTTTCATATAACCTTCCTACCCCCATTTTACCCCCTTAGGGGAGGATTTTCGTGAAATCTTTTCTAGGCTGATATCTAAGCCTTAGAATAAACCTACCTTCCAAATTACAAGTTGATAATAACAATAATTAAAACTTAACATAAAAACTTTCAACCCCTATTTTACCACCCTTAAGGGAAGATTTTTCAGAATAAAATATACAGGTTTATATTATTTAAAACTAATAATCTCAATGCCGATTTCAGGTCTGTAACTTTAACAAGTGTAAATTGAAAATTTAAAAAACCCCCGACATTCGCCATTTAGTGGCGGCGGCCATCTTGAATTTGCAATAGTGCTATTCTACTAGTCAAGCCCTTTCATTTGATACCCATATCAAGGGAGTTGTGAAAAAATATATCATCCGCCATTTTGTAGCGGCGGCCATCTTGGACCGATTTTCATCAAACATAGCTAAGAACACTCTCGACTAATTCACCTTTCAAACAAAAAAAACCGCATTCAAATCGGTCCACCCGTTTGAGCGCCACAGGGGAACAGACACACACACACACACACACACACACACACAGACACGTCAAACTTATAACACCCCGTCGTTTTTGCGTCGGGGGTTAAAAACATAGGACTTTCATACAAACTTTCTACCCCCATTTTACCCCCTTAGAGGAAGATTTTAGGAATGTTAAATAGCCTATAACCTTTCCGAAAAACTGTACTACCAAATGCAAAAATAATTTTTCAAATCCGACTGGTACTTCCAGAGATTAGCGTGTTCAAACAGACAAACTCTTCCGCTTTATTATATTAGTATAGATATCTAGTTTTTTTTTTATTTTTGATAATTTTCATTTTTCTAATTCTAATTCTCTCCAATCAGTTGCATGTTTTTCCTTGACTTTCAATGAAAATTGTCCCCTTTCAGCCAATGACTTTTGACTTCCAAAATTTTCTTTAAGTGGTTGTGTTTCTAATTTTGTGCTTGTAAAAGTAAAAATCTACGAATTTGACAATTTTACAACATCCACAAAATCGTCAAAATCAAAAACTTTTTGTTTATTTTAACTTTACTTTAGTATAATACATTTAGTAAGCTAGACATTTTAAGTAATAAGTTTCCTTATGATAACTGCAATAACTCTTACTTCTTGCGCTTATGACTAGTAAATGTGCCAAAAATTTATAAAACGTACTATAGTCATAAGTGCAATAACTGGACTTATTGCGATTATTTTATGTAATATTACAAAATATCAAAGCTATCCAAGTCATAACTCAAGATATTTCGGTTATGATTAGCTCCTTACACATCGTTATATTAGATATTGCAGTTATGGTAACCAACAGAACCGAAACTATTGAAGATACAAAAAAGACGTCTAAGACGAAAATATAGAGCTCATTTTCCTGATTACGGATATGGTCTTAAGTCAATTTGACCAAAAAACTCGACTTATTGCACTCTTCGTTAGGATGGCAGAATAGCCAAATATGTGCCAAGTTGTAATAAAATTTATTGGTTTTCACGGTTGGAATTTATAACATTGTTACAGTTTGACATAATTACTTATAGGTCGTCGGTTATTAGTCGAGGAGGCTTTCATCGCGCTGACTATAGCTAATATATTATTTGGGGTTTATACATAGGCCTTGTATCGTAAAGATTTACTCACACGTGCAACAAATGCTTAAGTTATTTACATTGTACTTATATTTACAGGCGAGCATGGTGCACTTTACATTTGTAATCTACGTTGGGCATAACATTGAGCGTTACACTTTCTGGTTAAAATAGTATGTTAAATGATACTTTTACGATAACTTTTTTGTTTTTTAAAAACCTAAATAAAAATTATGATGAATAAGTAGGTATTTCGAGTAATGTGCTACAAAAATATTTTTGAAAGCTGCCTACTTGGGCATTGGAGCTATGCAAGCAATATTGTAAAGGAGGATGGGCAAAAATGTATGAACGTTGGTCTACCTAATCAACACAAACGCCCTCTATGGAAATAAGAAGCTAATAAGTAGTTAATCAAATTACGTATAGCGTTTATGCCAAAATATATGGGAGTTTTTCAAAATTCACTAAAAAATAAATGTTTTAAAAATACTCTATATTAGTAATTCTACTATGAATTTAATTAATAGTGCGTAGCGTTCTACGTTAAACTGCCTCTTAGGTCTAATGGTTAGCATAATCGACTGCAAATCACGAGGTCCCGGGTTCGATTCCCGGGTCAGGCAAATAATTGTTAGGTATTGGGTTTTTCTGTCAAGAAATTCTCAGTGCCAGCTCGGAGTTGGTAGTTGGCGCTGTTTCATCCCCGTGCCTCAGAGAGCACGTTAGGCAGTCGGCCCCGGTTATTATTACTATCATGTGACAATAATCGTTAAAGCCCACCAACCTACATTGGAGCAGCGTGGCGGGTTTAAGCTCTAAATCCCTCTCCTATGAGAGAGGAGGCCTGTGCTCAGCAGTGGGACGTTAAAAGGCTGTAGGTGGTGGTGGCGTAGCGTCTAGAATTAAATACATTGGTCAAGTTGGAAGCAGGGGGCACAAAACCGGCCTAATGTCGGGCCCAACATAACTAATAATAGTAATAAGTCGAGATTATTAGCACACAAGTAGATAGGTACAGAGGGAAAGCTTCATACAAACGGCTCGCTGTAGGTACACTCACACAAACACACTCACCAACGGTTCACGGACGCCCTCGTCCATCGATGTATGTATTAGAACTACATCGATGCCCGCATCTAACATCCAACCAGCTCAGTTAGATGACAAACGTGCGCATATGTGTGCGTGTACAGCGGGCCGCTTGTAGAAGCTTCCCCTCTGTACCTATCTACTCGTGTGATTATTAGCTTTATCGTTAGAAAGCTGCGAACTATTCCTATCGTTACTAGGTGGCATATTATGTCCTTCATAGCCTAATGCTTCTATATCTTGCCGTCATAAAACAGAAAATAAGGTAAGGGGCTGCATTATGTTTTTCTCGAAAATCTCTTGAACCCCAAGACTTACAGCTTTGCTTCCATATAATAAAATTAAGTACTAAAAATAAGCTTTTCATTGAAATAGGTTTCATTTGTGTTGAGTAGGTAGACCACTTTGCCCATCCTCCTTTAATTGTGCCAAAGGTGTTAGTATATTATTTATCTATAATAGAGTACTTAAAATCAATTAAATGACAAAAATTGTTATTTTAAAGGTAATAAAAATATTACTTACGGTTTGATTTGACTCAACAACTGGTTCGAGGAGAAGCGTACCTATAAATTATTATGTGAAGGGCTTTACCATGGCTTCACGTACATAAATTGGTATAAATGGGTACAAGTCTGTTATAAAATGTCAGCATGGATTACGTATCTGATAAATTAATTTCTTGAACAATGACACTCTCAAGCTCCGAATAATCCACTCTCTTGTTTCGTAAAATATAACTAGGTAGATGATAGTATGATATTTCTCCATATTACGTATCTAGGTCACTGACCTAGAAGTCGGATGATACTTGTATCCTAGATGATAACTACTTGTGCTCATTCAAAGCGCCGCCGCACCGAAACTGCCTGGAAACTTCTTATACCAATACAATTATCACAGTTCATTTTATTTCCGTAGACCTTCACACTTACTACCTTCAATTTTATTAGTAACATTCAGGTCTAGCCAGCGTACCTACGAGTATAATAGAGGTCAGTGATCTAGACCGAATCCTGAAAAGATAGGGGCGATAACCCATGGCGCGTTGCGTTATCGCGAATTGCTTCTGCAGAGAAAAAATCAGAACGCTCTGCAGAAGCAACGCAGCGACAACGCACTGTGTGCGTTCCGGTGGCAAAACGTGCGTGTGTAAACGCCCTAACTGATATTTTTCGTAGATCAAAATAATATCAAATATCAAGGTCGCTGCACTAAAGACGTTTCAGTAATCGACCGTAAATTATTTTGTTAAGAGGTTTATTGAAGAGGAGTGTAGTGTATGCAGGTCCCGATAGAGGGCAGTGGCATACCGGCCATAGACGGACGCGGACGCGCTCTGTCTTGCGTGCATCAACACCCTACCTGAGTACTAGAAAAATGTGTTTTATTGGATCCTGAAACATTACAAGGAGGTATTCCTATATCTTAGGTTTATTGCCAGACTGAGTGACGCAAAGGAGTGGTAATGTATTCATCAGTCTATATCACTCGCAGGTCAAGTAAAATACGAAATTGGTTTATTTACTTACATCATATTGATAGGTATATTGCTATCAATAATAACTAATTCATAAAGAAATCCAAATCAGAAATATAGCCTTCTAAAGAAGACAATGAAATAAATAATTTAAAATTCACAGCTGTGCATCATACAACGATGTCATAAATAAAAATATACATAAACTTGTCTTAGCCCTCGGTTTCACATGCTGAAATTTCCGTCCAATTGTATTTGGGAATCCGGTCGACGGATTTTCATATTAAGTATCTGTAAGCTCAAAACAAATAACGGACGACAGCAGCGCAGCGCAAAGGGAACTTCACGACTGCACGATACGCTATTACGCGCGGCGTACGCGTGTATGATTTATAATATAAGGAATTGCAACGGGTGACTCAAGGAGCGTAACGCAGCAGGTCCAACGCGTGCGAAGTGTAGTACAATTCCTTGTACTACAAGTTACAACTTCTAGGAGCCGCGTTCGATACATAGGCGTCGCACGTTATGTGTATTTCAGTCTGTCTAAATATAAATTGCGGGATCAAATCGGAAATGAGGAGATCCGTGGGAGAATCAGAGTCATATAGCTTATCGAGTTGCGAAGTTAAAGTGGCAACGGGCGGGGCACGTAGCTCGAAGAACCGAAGGACGTTGGGGCATCAAGATGGTCGAACAGCGACACCGTACCGGAATATGCAGCCTTGAAAACTCCCTCTAGGTGGACGGACGATCTTAGGAAACTCACTAAAAGCCGCTGGATACTGTGGCGATCCTTGCAAAGACCAGATGTCCAGCTGTGGGCGACTATCTGTTGGGATGATGATGATTAACTATAAAATACTTTTGAATACAAAAGTTTGGTCTCAATTAAGTGTGAAGATAAAATTTAACCTATTACCTACTACTAATTAACTACTAACTAACCTAATATTAATTAACTTCTTGAGTTCAATGGCTTTTAACTGCGTGATGCGCGCACAAACAAATGAACAGACAAACTAGAGATAACAATTTTATGTTAAGTAGTATAGAGATATGAGTTCAGCATTGCCAGAAACTCTGTGTACCTATTGCACACCTGTTGGGCTATTTTCGTCGACTGCTATAAATACAAACAATGCATCATTTTCGCAATGGTTAACTAAAATCATATGATTCTACTATGACAAGATATTTATTTAATTTTCAGATAAATTCTCTAAAAAAAACTTGTGTGCAATGTTTTCAGTAGGGACTTCAGATAAATTGTTTATATCTTTGACTTAGAGATCATATAAAACCAAATTATGTAAAATATTATTAGTATATAGGTAATATATTAGAACGTTATTCATTGTTCCTAAACTATGACATATCTTAATCATTAGAAGACGAAATTCTCTTATGAGAACTGAGCAATATTACATCGCTGTAATTTAAAAAGCACTTAACTAACGGAAGAATAAAAAATGGTTTATAAGTACCTACAGGAAATGTCTAAGAGATCAATAACCTTCATAATTGTTTAAAAATATAATTCAAATTGGCAGTCTAACGAGTATAACTATGTATCGCTTCCATGTACCTACTTTGCGGGTCTAAAAATAGTTTAGTTAGTGAGTAAAAACTTTCGTTTATTTTATGATAGAAGTTGCTAGTTCACTCGCAGGCAAGGAGCCGCTAACACTAGCATCTGAGACGTTCGTCTTTCACGGCTCATTACTGTCATTAGTGCGCGCCAGTTTAAGTTCAAGGACTGCATTGTGTAAGAGTCTTTGTATTCCACAGGTAAGACCATTGTCAAGGTTCAACACTGGACACTGTGAATTTTCCTTTAACTCCTGTGAACGTATAGTAGGCAGTTAATTGCTGTTTATTCTTAAATAATTAAAATTAAAAATAGGGCGAAAACTTTTTTTACGCATTTATCTAAGTTCACGAAAAGTTTGAAGTGGAATAGTTTGTATAAAAACGGAATAATTAGACGTGCAGTTAATTCAGTTTATTATGGTTCTCATGAAACGTTACAGGTGAGATTGCAAGCTCTGCGCCGCGTGGGTGCGCCCCTGTCGCTCAGTAAGAGTTCGGCACCGCCGCTGCTCGCACGAACCTCGCCGCCACAAAAGGTACATTAAACACTAAACTCTATAAGCTCAAAGCTTCACGTAACATTAGCACTAATAAAAGCTTTAGACGTATGTGTTTTTTTTATTCGTATGTCACCCGCTGACCACGACAACCATGACTAACTCCACGCAAATATTTTGTTACAAAAATAAAATCGCCATTACTCCACGATACTGAAAATAGCGCGTCTCATTTTCACGGATGGTATAATGCGCCGCGTCAGCGCAGCGTCGGGAAAATTTTAGTATGCATGTAATAAATTATTATGAGAATGTTTCATAATGCAGGCACCTTGAAAGACTTCGGGTGCACAAGGTGGAGGCGAGCATGTTAATTACTGTACAGTTTGTGGAACACGGATCGCGCATAAAGAATTAGAGGCGCTTTTATAACAGAAAACTATTCCTGTATCTAATCACACAGTCTGGTTGATATGACAGAAATATTTTGAACCTTGATGACGGTATTCTTCACCTTGTCGCTACCAACAGCTGTATCGGCCTTTGAGCTGTTCCAGACATTGTTATTTTTCGCTGAAACTAAAAATGTATGGGCAGACGTGATATTGTCTTTAGATAAAATACGTGATGATATCTACCTAACTTTTGTTTTTGGAGTGTTTATATTTCATGAAAATATATACTTAGGTACCTATAATACACTAAGTAGGTCAAATTAAAAGTAACTTTAAGTCAACTTAATAATTAACTAAATATTAATTTTTATATTCAAGAAAAACATCGAATATTACAAAAAGTGTATCATAGGCAAATTATTTTATGATATGTCAGATGTAGAATATCAGCTGAACTGATTTTCTATAATATGATATTTGATTTTATAACTTCACACAAATAAACTTTCATTATTCGAAAGGTTAAGTACAAAATAACCTGCACTCTAAATAATAAGAACTAGGTGTAGGTCTTAGGTGTAGGTATATTATGTATCTTTTGAACAGGAACGCAAACTTTTTTAGTCTATCTCCCACGCACTCTCGGCAAGACTCGCCGAATTATTATCGCAAACCATATTACTTCGAAAACTGTTTACGATCCAAATTTTTCCCTGTAATTTGTTTTGTGCTTCAATAGAATTTGAACTAAGAACTACTTTCCATAAGAAAGACCCATACCTAGTTTCAGTTAAATACAAGTAGATCACGTACTTACATAGGTGACGCTCAATCAAAATATCAATGATTTTTGTGTCAACTGCTTTGTCCAGTTAGTGATGAAAAATCTATAGAACGTAAATTCTATGCGATTCAATCATTAAAATTTTGCGTAGGTAAGTATACTATACTATTTATCTTTTCTCCTATTCTTACAAATACTTAAACCTGTTTTTTTTTCTCATTTGCGTCAGAACAGATAGGTAATTTTAAACATCCGCGTATCACCTATCACTTGTTTTATTTTAATTACTTAAGTATTACTTACATATTTCCATTCAAAAATAAATGAGTCTATTCTTAAATATTTCAGTCAGCGAACTGAAATTCGTTTTACAAACTAACTTATGCCTGCGGATATTACTACCAAGTATTGCAGTCTTGTCCTCTATCCTGTGGTATCTAGATAAAAATAATGAAAATGTCCTTTACATACATTTAAATTTTTTTTTTGAGTTTTGACTTTCATTATTTTAACATGGAAGAATGTCTTAAGCACCATACATAGATACTGCATAACATGTCGTTTATGCGTTTCTGCAAGAAGTTACCATCATTCGATTTCCTTATCCTATTATCTCAGTTCAGAAAAGATAAACTATGTTTTCCAACGTCTTAATGTTTGCATGCTACTGAAATCTGTTCAAAGATACCAGTCTCTGACACATTATCCGGAAAAAATATTATAGCTACCGTCGTCGCTGCCACGGCTAATAAAATCGTAACAAGACGGCGAGCTTCTCTAACCCGAGGCATGAATCTTACGGAGCGGTAATAAAATTACCTCATGAGGAGGATAAAAATTGACAATCCAATTTTTCCCCTGTCTAAAAGTATAAATATTTATCTAATAATAATCAAGCTCAAATTATCACAATACTTTTAAAATCACTACCTTTAGACTACAGTCTTATTTTTATAGTGCTTAGATATATCAATTTTTATCACGTAACTATTTAATTTATTTGAAACTACAATGAATATAAAATTATTTTGCTATAATCCGCTAACAGTGACAAATTTGTAGGCACAACACCACACAATCTTGTAGGCACAACACCACACAATCTTGTAGGCACAACACCACACAAATTCACCACAAAACAAACTCGACGATCGTTTCGCTCCGACACCGGAGCATCTTCAGGAGATGTCGACTTCACAACGGACGATTGCAAAGTCTTTGCAATCGTCCGTTGTGAAGTCGACATCTCCTGAAGATGCTCCGGTGTCGGAGCGAAACGATCGTCGAGTTTGTTTTGTGGTGAATTTGTCATTTGTGTGGTGTTGTGCCTACAAGATTGTGTGGTGTTGTGCCTACAAATTTGTCACTGTTAGCGGATTATAGCAAAATAATTTTATATTCATTGTATATCATGGAATTCCGCAAAGTAACGCCTGCTTCCATTCAACATTATTTGAAACTGAAATCATTGTGAGTGGTGCACGCCTAGGCGTTGTTTTTATTAATATAAAATTGTTACGAGAGTTCGTACCCGTGACAAATTGATATTTCATTTATGAGTACACGTTACAAACTTGCTAAATCTCCTTTTCGCATGATCAAAACATTTCAAAAGTCTGCAAGAAGTTGTAACAGTTCCTAAAGCAATTCAACTCTACATGCCTCTACCTTGTACCCTTGAAGTTGCATAATATATGACGTTTGCACTTACTTCCTTTAAAATTCTCAGCAAAATTCTAATTATTTTAATATTGCTTATTTGTGCGTGCATCAAATAAAAACACTGGATGGATAAAATTTCGAGAATTGCAAAGTAGGTATTAGCCGACTTGTGCGACCGAAGTTCACCCGACACACAGAGCAAAAGCTAGTAAACAATAGAATTCAGAATTCATGTTCTTCCTTGTAAATTTTGAAGTATACAATGTTCTAAGAAAATCATTATTAGCCTTTAAAATATTTTCCTGTTCCAGCGCAACGAACGACTTCCAAAATGGCCACTGGTCCGAAGATAGTGCACAAGCAATTCAACTCGCCAATTGGTCTCTACTCTCAGCAGAACATTCAGGAAACGCTGAACAAACATCTGCAGAACCTCGACAATGGCACCGTGGGGTTTGTAAAAAAATATTTATTAAGTACTAGCTTCTGTCCGCGGCTTCGCCCGCATGAATTTCGGTTTTTTACAATTCCCGAGGGAATTGGATTTCCGATTCCAGTTCTCGCTCCCTTTTTCCAACCTTTATACCTACTTTCAAGGAATCTTGTTTTAGTTTTGGAATTTGTTATAGTAATCTACCTATAGCTATAGCTATAGATTTCAGTTTTTTCAAAATCCAATGGGAATTGTTAATTTTTCCAGGATAAAGTAGCTTATGTGTTAAGTCAGGAAATAATCTATCTCCATTCAAAATTTCTGCCAAATAGGTCCAGTAGTTGCGGCGTTGAAGAGTAACAAACATACACACATACACATACAGAAACACAAACACACACACACACAAACACACACACACAAACTTTTGCCTTTATAATAGGTATCAGGGTGATTTTTAAAATCATCACTTCATCAACAAGTGTAAATTGAAAATTAAAAAAACCCCCGACATTCGCCATTTAGTGGTGGCGGCCATCTTGAATTTGCAATAGTGCTATTCTACTAGTCAAGCCCTTTCATTTGATACCCATATCAAGGGAGTTGTGAAAAAATATATCATCCGCCATTTTGTAGCGGCGGCCATCTTGGACCGATTTTCATCAAACATAGCTAAGAACACTCTCGACTAATTCACCTTTCAAACAAAAAAACCGCATTCAAATCGGTCCACCCGTTTGAGCGCCACAGGGGAACAGACAGACACACACACACACACACACACACACACACACACAGACACGTCAAACTTATAACACCCCGTCGTTTTTGCGTCGGGGGTTAAAAATAAAACAGACAAAAACGTTACCAGCTGAATATTTCAATTTGGCTAGCAGCGTGGTATCGTTGTCTCTTCTATGAGATAGGCATTTTCTATGCACTCAGAATCTTGTTTACTTTGAGTACATAGAAAAAATAAAATAAAAAAGAAGCTGTGATAGCCTAGTGGTTAGGACGACCGACTTCTAATCGGAGGTCGTGGGTTCGATTCCGGGACCTCTAACTTTTCGGAGTTATGTGCGTTTTAAGTATTTAAATATCACTTGCTTTAACGGTGAAGGAAAACATCGTGAGGAAACCTGCATGCCTGAGAGTTCTCCATAACGTTTTTCAAAGGTGTGTGAAGTCTGCCAATCCGCTTGGCCAGCGTGGTAGACTATGGCTAAATCCCTTCTCACTCTGAGAGGAGACCCGTGCTCTGCAGTTATAGTGAGCCGGTAATGGGTTGATCATGATGGAGTACATACCTACGTACAAAGATTTCTTAACATACCTCAGATGAGACAATCAGCATTCGTAGAACTACAGCAGCGGCACGGTTCCCAACACAAATAAAACATTGTTCTCACCTCAAAGCAACTAAGGTACCACTCGTAAAGTTAGCATTCAACCCAAACCTAAACAAACAAACTTTGGACGCCACCTACAAATGCTAAACTTTAAATATTATGCACACTCCCATACGAATTGTTTTGTGGTCAAGTAGCAAAGTAGTAATGACCTAATATAATTAATTAACAAAATAGGTAAACCTGAGTAAGATTTATCTAATGCTTAAAATCGTGACAGGCGAGATACTAGGTCATCATCATCATCATCATGATCAACCCATTACCGGTTCACGACAGAGCACGGGTCTCCTCTCAGAGTGAGAAGATTTTTGGCCATAGTCTACCACGCTGGCCAAGCGGATTGGCAGACTTCACACACCTTTGAGAACGTTATGGAGAACTCTCAGGCATGCAGGTTTCCTCACGATGTTTTCCTTCACCGTTAAAGCAAGTGATATTTAAATACTTAAAACGCACATAACTCCGAAAAGTTAGAGGTGCGTGCCCCGGGATCGAACCCACGACCTCCGATTAGAAGTCGGTTGTCCTAACCACTAGGCTATCACAGCTTTATGTTTACTAGGTACTTTATGTTTACCCGTCCATACTAAATAACAGATTTAGCTCAACACTCAAGTCACGTAGGCCGAACTCACGTTACTGTACCTACTCAATGAGTTTTAAGACGATGATATCTCTCATACAAAATGCTCATTTTCATGAATGAAAAAGAGCCGATTTTTTCCTGAATTGACCCCAGCTGAATAATAATTTAATTGAATTTCTATTCCGATATTCGTTTTTGGGTTAACATGGTCGTAGACACCAAAAAATTAAAATTTCAGCTGTCTATGAGCTAGGGACGTGTAGGGACGCGGACAGACTGGATAGTGACATTAATAGGGCTCCGTTTTACCCTTTGGGTACAAACCTTTAAAAGTTATACCTCTCTATGGATTAGCTTACTTTATCGTGGTTTTCCGGGGCCCTCAGGATTTTGCAAAATCTTTTCCTCGTGGTCTTAAGCCAATTAAGTATTCTGTGACTAAGTAAAAAATAGAAAAAGAAACATTAAAGAAACATTAAACAAGAAATAATTAGGTTAGTATACCCACCAACCACCAATTGGAAAACAACAATAACGATGTTTTAACAAATGCATACATACATTTGTATGTGGTATTATAACTGTACCTACATCCATCATGTTATATGTAGATACATACATCATGTTGTATTACATATTATGTGAACATCCACGGATCCTACGGTGTGCACGTCGTTTTCCTCCTCTCCTACAAAAAAAAAATTTAGGTATAAGCTGTACCTAGTAATTTATTCTTAAAAGTTCGAATAAGTACAACGGCTGCTGCAGCAAGACTGAGCGCCTATGTGGGCGTCCTATGTCCCTACTTGTGATTACACTGCACTACATATTGTAGTGCACTAAGCCATGTAGGACGGTCGGACTCTTCCTATCGCCCTAAGTTAGGGTCCTGCGTCCCTATATGCATGTATACACTACCCTACGTCTAGTGTCCTACATGATGTAGTGCACTAGAAGTAGTGTGGTGTAATCGCCGCTTAAAGCGGCGATTACACCACACTACTTGTAGTGCACTAGGTTAGGGCACTACAAACAGGGCGTTCCTATCGCCCTGGGTCCTGCATCCCTATATGCATGTACACTACCCTACGTCTAGTGTCCTACATGATGTAGTGCACTAGAAGTAGTGTGGTGTAATCGCCGCTTAAGACACACGTTTAGAGTTCGTGTCGTCTGTAAACAAAACAAGTGTCACAAATAAATCACTTGCTAAGTTGCTACTGGCAAACATGTAATAAACAGAATAAGAACCCATCCAATCATTACAATGACTCACAATAGAGATCACACTCGAGATAACAATGACGTACCTACTTATTGATTTTATTTGGCACAGTCATTTTCTTTGGAATGAAGAGCATCTATAAAGAGAGAGATGTTTGTTTTCTCTCTATATTTATATCACACCTCCATACTTCATACCAGCGAACTGATTAAAACTTCTACTAATAGATCGCAGGAAGCCGCTGGAGATAGGAGGCACAAGATCGCTACGTGTGGAAATCCCTACAAGAGACCCATGTCTCTGTATACCTACTTCTTCTTATACTTCTACTTTATGCTAGGCGTACCTACTTCTTCTACGTTGTCGCTTCTCTACGTAGTAATAGTTAATATTCTTTTAAGTATAATAATATTTTCGTGAAAACCTTGTTTTTAACTAATTATTTATACTTACGATGAGATACATGATAGGTTATACATATTGTACGATGTCTCCCATTACTTAGAATAAAAAATTGACCAAGTGCAAGTCGGGCCTCGCTCTTTTAGGGTTCCGTACATAATTATGAATAATATAATATTTTGCGTCTAAGAAATATTTAATTTTCGAGCTAGACATCGCAACAAACCGTGAAAGAAAAACCCAAAAAATGTTTGTTTGTTTTGGGTCACAGCTTTTAAACTATTTTATGAATCGTTGTTTTCAGTATTTGTTGTTTAAATAGAGCATATGGTACATAATGTACCGAAATATCATATTCCTAACTAGTTTAGTTTCTGAGATAGCCCTCGTCACAAAAATGGTCTAAAACTGACAACTTTGATGGCCCTCATTTCCTTATTTTTTGAGAAAAAAAAATTAAAAAAACATATATTCTTACTCTACTCAATAAGTTCTAAACAGTGATACCCCACAAGCTGGGGTAAGAAAAACTTTTTTTTTCCGGCTCCTTTCTCATGTATGGGTGCCCCCTAAAAATAATTTAATTCAATTTCTAATTCAATATTTGATTTTGGGTCAACGTTCTACACAAAATACCAAAATTTCAGGTTTATAACTCATTTCGTCTGCGAGCAAGAGACCTGTGACCGGCGGACAGACAGACAGAGACAGACAGCCTAGTGACATTAATAGGGTTCCGTTTTTACCCTTTGGGTACGGAACCCTAAAAACTAAGGGTATTTTGTCTAAGTTTAAGCATCTTCAGGTGTAAATTATTATTCACCAGCGTATTAGTTCACTTTCGCGGCAGTTATACTCGAACAGAAAAGTCACGCCATAAACACTTTAACAACTATTTACTTAGTTCAAAATTGTGCAAACTTGCTTAACTCCGTATTCGTATACAACATACCGGTTTAATTAATCAGGTAAGTACAATCATAACTCTTCCAAGTACTTACGACGACCTAAAAACAAGAAATTAAAAGGTCTTACTTGACAAGTAGATACATGAGTTATTTTGCATTCACTGCTCCCACATTATGTAAGTAATTACTTTCAAAAGTCAAGTATAACGTTAAAACTTTTCAACGACTAATAAATGATAAGTTGGCAGTTGATTGGTTAACATCGAAATGATTATCTATAATCTATACTAATAAATAAAATTGAAGTGTCTGTCTGTAATATCGAAATAACTACCTCATATTAAGCTCATATGGTTATTTGAACGCTACCATAACCGAATTACACGTTTTTAAAATTTTTGTCTGTCTGTCTGTCTGTCTGTCTGTCTGTCTGTCTGTCTGTCTGTCTGTCTGTCTGTTTGAACGGGCTAATCTTCGGAACGGCTGAACCGATTTTGACGGGACCTTCACATACAAGTAGAGAATTAACCAGGGAGTAACATAGGCTACTTTTTTAACCGACTTTCAAAAAAGGAGGAGTTGTGTTTTTCTACCTATGTACACCGATATCTCCGAGATTTCTGAACCGATTTGCGTAACTTTTTTTTTAATCGATAGAGAAACATTGCGACCCTGTTCTATAAAAATTTGGATTCCAACTCCTCAATCCTGATGCTGTAGGGGACCTAATCCCCAAAACTAATGGGTTTTAGAAACTTTCGGTTATTTAAATTGATATTGGGGGTACCAACTACATATTGATATTGGGACTTTATCGTTGAATGAACTCGAGTAGGTACATATCCAACTCCTCAACCCTGATGCTGTAAGGAATTGCATTCCGAAATCGTGGGGATCCCACGGGATTTTTCCGTTTTGGGGACGGGTTTCTACAGATAAGCTGCTTTTTGTTCTGGAAAATCAAAAGTTCCCACGGGATTTTTAAAAACCTAAATCCACACGGGCGAAGCCGTGGGCATCATCTAGTCTATACTAATAAATAAAATTGAAGTGTCTGTCTGTAATATCGAAATAACTACCTCATATTAAGCTCATATGGTTATTTGAACGATACTATAACCGAATCACACGTTTTTAAAATTTTTGTCTGTCTGTCTGTCTGTCTGTCTGTCTGTCTGTCTGTCTGTCTGTCTGTCTGTTTGAACGGGCTAATCTTTGGAACGGCTGAACCGATTTTGACGGGACTTTCACATACAAGTAGAGAATTAACCAGGGAGTAACATAGGCTACTTTTTTAACCGACTTTAAAAAAAGGAGGAGTTGTGTTTTTCTACCTATGTACACCGATATCTCCGAGATTTCTGAACCGATTTGCGTAATTTTTTTTTAAATCGATAGAAAAACATTGCGACACTGTCCTAGAAAAAAATTGGATTCCAACTCCTCAATCCTGATGCTGTAGGGGATCTGATCCCCAACACTAATGGGATTTAGGCACTGTCGGTTATTTAAATTGATATTGGGGATACCAATTACAGACTTTATTGTTGAATGACCTCGAGTAGGTACATGTCCAACTCCTCAACCCTGATGCTGTAAGGAATTGCATTCCGAAATCGTAAGGATCCCACGGAATTCTTCCGTTTTGTGGATGGGTTACTACTTACTACAGATAGGCTACTTTTTGTTCTGGAAAATCAAAGTTTCCACGAGATCTTTACAAACCACACGGGCGAAGCCGTGGGCATCATCTAGTCTATAATAATATCTATCTATCTATAATATCTATCTATACCTACTTACTAATATTATAAAGACGCTTGTCCTGACTGACTGACTGACTGATCATCAACGCACAGCCTAAACCACTGGGAACTTAGAAACGTTAAAATTTCACAGTAGGTTTGTATGAGATTTGTATGAATCCACGCGGGCGAAGTCGCGAGTATCAGCTAGTATGCAATAAAAATAATATAATAAAAAACTTTACAAAAATACAGAGAAGGAATTCCTACAAAAAAATTCTTCCGTCATACAAGTTATTGCCAAAATCTAGAAAATCTTAGTACAGTTTAGTAAGTAGGTATAGTATTCTTTATTATAAGTAGGTATATCTTTTGACTAGCGGTCTATAGCCTATAGCACTCAAGGATCACGTACATATCCAACAGTGAAAGAATTTTTGAAATCGGTCCAGTAGTTTCCGAGATTAGCGCGTTCAAACAAACAAACTCTTCCGCTTTATTATATTAAGTATAGATTATGCAGACCGCCAATCCAAAAATCGAACAGCATGGCGGGTCTATAAGCTCTATAATATGGAAAGTAAATATATCTCTGAGGAAGTGCGTTTCGAGGGCACTGACATTTGCGTAGATTTAGCACCGCGTTTGCATTTCTTGCATTCCCGTACCTATAGCATAATGGCAGTGCCAAAATAAACCCCGCTATATTCAGTTATATATTCACATTGATGCAGATGTAAAATTGTTTTCAATATCAGCAAACGAAATACACAGTTTTGATTTTTTTTTTTATTAAAGAAATGAAAAAAAACTTATACAGTAAGAAGAAATAATAGTTATTAATTTAATATTGATATTTAAAACTAAAGGAAACTTAACTTAAAGAAACACTAACTTTAAAAAGCTTATTTGTGTTTGAAAAGTTTCACTCAATTAAGTTCATGCTGAGGCATATTAATACTGCTTTGTATTTTCTTCGCAATTTTTGTTGTTTCGCTCTTTGCGTAGTTTTTTTCTCTAAAATATATACGTCTTGTTTCTCTTTCAACAACTTCTTACTCTTGGATAGTATACTTACTTATCCACCACCGCCGCTACAGCTTTTTAACGTCCCACTGCTGGGCACAAGTTTCCTCTCTCATAGGAGAGAGGGATTTAGAGCTTATAGATCCAGCACGCTGCTCTAATGCGAGTTCGCGGAGTTTAACGACTATTGTCACACGATAGTGATAATAATCACGTGCTCTCCGAGGCACGGGGATGAAACACCACCAACTACCAACTCCGGGCTGGCGCTGAGAATTTCTTAACAGAAAAACCCAATACCTAACAATAATTTGCCCGACCCGGGAATCGAACCCGGGACCTCGTGATCTGCAGTCGAATATGCTAACCACTAGACCAACGAGGCAGTTGACTTACTTATATTTAGGTATTATTTCATTAGGTAGGTAAGTACATCGCCAATCTCGCATCTGCACCGTCTCGTAAACAAGAGAAGGACGCTGGCGTGGCACAGTCCGACGCGACCTCCCGACGCAACGCACTGCGCTAGCGCGGTATATACTTAAAGCTTTTTAATCACAATTTAATAAACATAGTCACTATAAAATAGTATATAAACTTGAAATAATAAAATTAATCGTTTAAATTTTGTATTAAAATGTTCTATTGATATTGAAAATATAAATACGTACATTTTAAGAGAGGAAAATTTTACGTATTAATATTTACTTACGTAATTAAAGGTATTATAATATAATAAGATCATCGCCGCATTTTCATTTGGCATACAATCAAATATAAGGTTAAATTCAAATTCATTAATCAAACTATACCTACCTAGGTACATTCAACTATAAATATTTTAATTTGAGTAATAAATTATAAAAGAGTTAAACATCGCAACATGGTCATGGAAGTGCGCAGGTAAGACAAACTGAGAATTTTAAAATAACATAATACTTAATAACTGAGCCTTTTTACTCATGCATATTATGAAAAAACGCACGACTTCATTCGCGTGGATTTAATTGTTTCTTCACCCCCAGCTTGGGGGTGGAATTTCCGAAAATTCTGAAACACTTAATTTCATTATTTTTAACTAAAAGCAAGACATATTTCCCCATTAAAATATTGACTTGTAACTAAAAATAATTAAAATAATATTTAATACTAAAAGCCCAAAAACCAATTTTCTTGGATAAGTTGAAAAATTACGAATTTTTCATTCCCTATTTAACCACCTTAGATATGGAAATTCCAATAACCTTTCTTACTGAGTGTCTATACATAAAAGGGACTTTGTCCACTGACCACTGACCACTGTAAAATTTTGACGTTTCTAACCCCAGTGGTTTAGGCTGTGCAATTATTGCATTGATAGATCAGTCAGTCAATTAGTTAAGACAAATCTTTTTATGAATATATTTTTTGTTTTATTATTTCATTTAAATTATATATATTTATTGTTTTATTATTTCATTTGAATTTCAGAGATTTTTGCCAATGAAATCATGATGATGACGATGATGAAAATTTCATTTTTAAAAATCTCTCTTTCTGCGCCGATCTATATTTTTGTTTCATTCAATTCAATTCAATTTTTTTTGCATTCATTAAGAATGAGCATAAAATGTATAAAGACATAGACATGTGATCCTATTACTGGCTGACAATTATTATTATTGGCTGCTATGTGAACAAACAAGTGTGCAAACTTGAGGTTTAAGCGACCTCAATAAGTAAAATATATACAATTAAATAATACATGACTGTTATTTTAAAATATCACCTTTGAACAAGATTTGAACCTTTTCCCACAGAAAAATAACTAGAATATATAAATAAGTATGAACCTGTAGAAAATGCAATAACATAGCAACAGGTTGTATACGAGTACGATTTCAATCTGTATTAACGATGACAGGTTTTGCTCTCGACAAGTATCGAAATAATTAAAGAGACTAAGAAATGAAACGGGCTTTACCTACTCTAAAAATATTATGTGACTTGTATTATCTACTTTTCAAGATAACTGTGTGCAATAATTCTGTCATTAATGGTGCAGAGTTGTATAAATTTTACCATCAAAAACTGCTATTTTATATTGTAAGCATTGAAACTGCTTAAGGTACATAATAAATACGTGAAATATCGATTCTTGAGTTACAATAGCTCACGTGTTTGCTATGTTACAATTAAGCTAAAACAATGTAGGTACATTATACTACTACTAAGTACTATTATTATTACTGCCTACATACATTGAGCATTATGATTGATGTATGCCTATTCATAATTTATTACATACGAGCGGATACCCGCGACTTCGTTCGCGTTGATATTGATTTTAATAATCCCGTGGGAATCATTTTGCTTTTCCTAAGCTCCTTTGAGCTTATACCTTGCTAAAAACTGTTAAAAGTTCACTGGCGGATGTTTAGGTACATTTAGGTAGAAACATTAGGTAGTTAGGTACATCAAAATGTAAACATCCGCCAGTGAAAGTCCCATCAAAATCGGTCCAGCCTTTCAGAGATTAGTCAATCGTCTTTAAAGTATCTACTTTCTAACAAAAAAAGAATGAATGAAATCGGACCACCCGTTAACGAATTACAGCTAAGTACACATTTTGCCTTTCATCCCCTCTCCCAAGGGAACCGTGCTGAATTTCGGGATAAAAAGTATCCTATATGTTACTCCATAGTATGAACTTAAATCATGCCGAGTTTCATTTCAATCCATTCAGTAGTTTTTACGTGATGCGCGCACAAACATACAGACAAACAGATAAACAGACAAACAGATAAACAGACAAACAGATAAACAGACAAACCGACAAACAGACAAAAATTTCAAAAATAGCTTTTTTACGTTCTATTACTTATCCCTAACATCCCCCAGTTATTATTTTGCAAAAATCTTCAATGTACAGATACGGTAATTCTACGATTTTATTATATGTATAGATATAGATTGTTCATATTAGTATCTACCTACTAGGTAAACACCAATGAAGTACGTAAATTTTTGTCTGTTTGTCTGTTTGTCTGTTTGACAAACAGACAAACAGACAAAAATTTCAAAAATAGCTTTTTTACGTTCTATTACTTATCCCTAACATCCCCCAGTTATTATTTTGCAAAAATCTTCAATGTACAGATACGGCAATTCTACGATTTTATTATATGTATAGATTAATTAGTCACAAATGTTAGTTACTAAATATATTGGGATTTCCTTAATTGATTAATTATTGATCTATGATTTTGTTTGTTATCTAACCATCGTAAATAAAGAGGCGAAAATTTAGGTATATACATATACGAAATAGAGGACGTTGATTATTGCTATTCAAGAAGATTCAAGTACAAAAACTATTAATGAATGTGACATGGCTGTGAATTTATTTCCCCATTTTTTTACAACAATTCTAAGACAATATAAAAATAATCTGAGATTGAGTGGAGGTTACTTTTTTTAAGATAAAACTAGGTACCTATGTTTTATTATTTTACTAGATTTTGCCCGCGGCTTCGCCCGCGTGAATTTCGGTTTTTCACAAATCGAATCGTGGATTTCCGGCTCCCGTTCCCGCTCCCTTTTCCAAACTTTATACCTACTTTCAAGGAAGTTTGCTATAGTAATCTACCTATAGCTGTAGATATATATTTCGTTTTTATCAAAATCCCGTGCGAACTGTAGATTTTTCCAGGATAAAAAGTGCATACGCATACAGATGCATGCAACTATTGTAATAATGTGCTATGTGAGCGTGATTTACCTAAGAACAGTCAACGCCATCTATCGCGTTTTTGGAAGTCTATATCTATTTAAGTCCCACAGGAATACTTTTCCGGGATAAAAAGTAGCCTATGTATTAAGTCAGGGCATAAGCTATCTCCATTCAAAATTTCAGCCAAATCGGTTCAGTAGTTGCGGCGTGATTGAGTAACAAACATCCAAACATCTAAACATCCAAACATCCACACTTTCACATTTATAATATTATATAGTAGGATTAGTAGGATTGGTATTGTGATTATGTGTGATAGCTTCTGCCCGCAGCTTCGCTCGCGTGAATTTCGGTTTTGAACAAATCCCGAGGGAATCGTTGATTCCCGGTTCCCGTTCCCGCTCCCTTTTCCAACCTTTATACTTTCTATCAAGGAAGTTCGCTATAATAATCTACCTATAGCTGTAGATATAGACTTCGGGGTTTTCAAAATCCCATGGGAACTGTGCATTTTTTCCAGGATAAAAAGTAGCCTATGTGTTGCCAATGCATGCAACACAGCAAACTATTGCAATAATGTGTTATGTGAACGTGATTTACCTAAGAACAGTCAGCGCCCTCTATGGCGTTTTTGGAAGATTATATCTATTTTAGTCCCACAGGAATACTTTTCCGGGATAAAAAGTAGCCTATGTTTTAAGTCAGGGCATAAACTATCTCCATTCAAAATTTCAGCCAAATCGGTTCAGTAGTTGCGGCGTGATTGAGTAACAAACATCCAAACATACAAACATCTAAACATCCAAACATCCAAACATCCACACTTTCACATTTATAATATTAGTAGGATACCTTCCTTTAAAACATTTAAGTACTTACAAAGAAAAGAAAACGAAATAATTATATGCATGAATAGAAGTTTGTTAACGCATTGATTGGTATAAATTGATAGAATTGGAAACTGTGAAACACAATCAAAGCAAAGTTAGCTCTTACGCTTTGTGTTAAGTTTTTGCCACGGTTTCCCACAAGTTTCCTGTATCACGACAAACTCACCTTTTTTGCAAAAGACATTCTGAACGCCATTTAAAATACATAAGTACCTGTGATAACAGAAAGTTTCTAATGACTTCCTCGCTTCTTCATAATAACAGTGACACGTGTAAATTTAATTTTGTTTGACGTTAAATACTTATTATTTACTTTAGAAAAATCACCTAACGATCAAGATCCGGTTTCGATAGATCTATCAGTTTTTTCTTTGAAGATGTTAGACTAACCTGCTAAACTAGTGGTGAAAAGTTGTGCGCAAAATGTATAACGCTCCTTTTACAGAGATCTAGATCATTTTATAGTTTTCCGCTTTAACAGCGTTTCTACATTCGCAACCACATAAGGCGGGATAGCGACTTACGTTATGGACATTTTGGAAAAACATAAACATATTTTTATTGGTGGTAGAGTCTTATCAAGACTTATCAAGATGGCCTACATGAATTAAGTAATATTGAATTTTATTTTTAATTTAAGTATTGATTATAACTGTTTCGTTGTTGCAGTATTAACTTCCAGAATCCGGGTACCGACAAACCGGCTAATCTGGCAAACTCAGCCGTTCTGCGCATGCTAGAGGAGGAAGAAAGAAGCCGCAAAGGCTTACCAAGTAAGTACCCGCCAATACACTTATACAATGCAATTAATACATTTTTTAGAAATGTGCGGATTTCGTCACGCATGCGAACTAGCCCCGCAGACGTTAAAATTCAGCTAAGGTCACGTGAATCACGTTCCATACTGGAATGTTGTACGAAACCTATATAGTAGATGCGTGATGCACCTTTGTGAAGCTAATCCGCATGCATGGTTTTACACGCATCTCTGAAAACGCTCTAAATCTAGAAAAGTATAGGTACTTACAACAAGAAACAGACATTAGGAATTTCTAAAATATTTGGTAACCCCTCTATGGAAGTTGGGTGAATAATATTCGCCCAAGTAAGCTAGAAGTAAGCCTACCACTTGACAACTTTCATAATATATTTAAATAAACTTAAGTAGGTAATATGCATTTTGAATTTTTTGCACTAGACGTTATTGTCAGTGGAAATATTATGTCCATGGTGTAGGTATCTACATACTGGAATAAGAAATGGATATATAAGCAGTGGAAGCAAAAATTAGTAGTATAATTCAGTCAAATCTTACTAATCCTTAATAATAAACTGCTTTGTCAGAACTAGACCCCACTCAAATCCAGGCGATTTTGGAGAACCTTGTTTGCATCCAGCGAAGATTTGACCGAATCTGGCCGCCGAAAAAGACGAAACCGACTCGTAATTGGGATGGCCAAATCAACTCCACTTCGTATATTTATTCCGATCTCATGAAGGCTACTAAAGGTACCCTCGCTGTTGCTGGTAGAAATAGTACCACAATAGAGTAAAGGCGATCGCACACTTACCAAGAGACGTGCCGCAAGAGCTGTAAGCGCACGCAACGCATTTTTCAACACTGAAACATGCGTGTCACAGATTCGGTTCATCTGCCAAATCGAATAAATTCTTATGACGTCAGCTGAGATCGGCTTTGACTCGAACTTGACATCTACTAAGGTATTTTTAAAGCACGCCGGATACTGCTGACGTTATTCGGATTTTCAGTAGGTACTTGAAAATATGCCTCTTGCGGGTTTTGCGGCTGTGTGTGATCTCCTTAAAGCACATCACGTGTCAGATTATTGTTGAAAATTAATTAGAATTTTTAGAAATGGTTTACAGATTATTATTTTCATAATGGAAATAGGTTAGAATGAACTGACATTTGATTCATTCAATGGCGCCAACCGCCATCTTGAATTATTGGTATAAATACGGGCACTTCGAAGCCATGAATTCAGTCTCCACCAGAGACTCAACCGACTATTAGATGCTTCAGCGTCTAGGTCATGATATTTGATTGAGGGTTGCGATAGCAATCACACCCTAATCGAATAAATGCTGCCATTTTGGACTTGGCTGAGTGCAATTAATTAATTAGTATAAAATAGATTTGAAAAGCGATCTCAGTTAAACTAATCTGTGATTCGATATTAATTAAGTTTGTGCGGGTGATAAATAAAGATATTTTAATAATAGTTTGATTCAAGTAGTTTTAATATTAAACCTTATCCTGCTTCTGTAATGAATAGAATAGAATAGAATAGAATAGAAAAGTTTTTTATTCAAATAAACTTTTACAAGTGCTTTTGAATCGTCGATTGAGTCTACCACAGGTTCGGAATGCAGTTCCAGCCGAGAAGAACCTGTAAGAAACTCGGCGGTTGCTCTTTTTAAAAATAACATTATAACAATTATTATTATTAATGTACATGATTGAAATGCCGTCTCGCGCATTGCTGGAACGAGTTAAATCCAAGCTTTTTTATCGTTTATATAATCTTCAGTTGTATAATAAGCTTTTTTTATGAGCATACTTTTAAGAAAGTTCTTAAACTTGTGTAAAGGCAAGTCTAAGACATATTTTTTATTCGGATAAACTTTTACAAGTGCTTTTGAATCGACAAATGAATCTACCACTGGTTCGGAATGGTGCTTACAATTCTACACGTTAAGAAGGGCAGACAAAAGTAGCCCCATTTCCGACGGCGGCACCCGTTCACGAGCATGACGCATGATCCAGCCATTGCTTCGCTCAACCATATTTGAGGGAACGTAACAACCAACAACAATGATGATGTTTACAAATTCAGAAGTGGGATTCGAATCACGTTGCCTTAATTTTGCTTTGCCATCTACACAGTTGTGTTTGATTTATTTTGAGAAAGTGATTAATTTGAAGTAAAGTTGTAGAAATACCCGCAGAATAGTGAAATACCCGCACTTGAGATGAATGATTCGTTTGAAATTAGAAATAATTTTTCATTAGTTATTTTGAAAGGTTAGACGCCGCCGAGTTTCTTACTGGTTCTTCTCGCTAGGTCGCGGCATTTCCGAACCAGTGGTAGATTCGCTTTATTTTGTAAATGAGAGTAAAAGTAATTTAAACAGTAAATATTTTCAGAACAATGTGTTTGAGTTAATGAGAGTCTGATAGTTAATGAATAAGGTTTTAAAGTGAAAATCGAATCAGATTTTAAAAGTTTTGATTTATGAAGTCACGAGTTAGATTTTTAAATCTGAGAGTTCGGTTATGAATTATTTTGAGTTATCAGTTTAAAAGCGACATTGACGGACTTGACTGAGGGCATGACCGCCCGCAATTTACTGAGGGCAGACAGCCCATGACGTAAGTGAGGGTAAAATTACCCGCGATCTTAGAAACGACGGCAAAAGGCCTGTGACATTGACAATGGGCAAGACCGCCCGCGACATGAATAAAGTAACTTTTACTGTGATTGATGAGAAACACGGGGACGTGTTAAATATAGGACGGCCGAACTGTCAGATTATTGTTGAAAATTAATTAGAATTTTTAGAAATGGTTTACAGATTATTATTTTCATAATGGAAATAGGTTAGAATGAACTGACATTTGATTCATTCAATGGCGCCAACCGCCATCTTGAATTATTGGTATAAATACGGGCACTTCGAAGCCATGAATTCAGTCTCCACCAGAGACTCAACCGACTATTAGATGCTTCAGCGTCTAGGTCATGATATTTGATTGAGGGTTGCGATAGCAATCACACCCTAATCGAATAAATGCTGCCATTTTGGACTTGGCTGAGTGCAATTAATTAATTAGTATAAAATAGATTTGAAAAGCGATCTCAGTTAAACTAATCTGTGATTCGATATTAATTAAGTTTGTGCGGGTGATAAATAAAGATATTTTAATAATAGTTTGATTCAAGTAGTTTTAATATTAAACCTTATCCTGCTTCTGTAATGATGATGTTTACACACGACATTGAAGCACTGTAACAGATTAATTTGTAGATAGAACAAATAGAATAGATTCGTCGACTTCATGTCTAGCAAACATAAATGACTTTGAGTCACACGTTTTTTGCTTGGGATTTGCATTGAGAATAAATATAAACTTTGATTTCTAACAAACATTGAAACTACGAAGCACTATCAAGTCACACACTTAGAAGATATCAAGATTCAGTTTACACAAATTTTTTGTTGTTCTTTTATTTATAACTTAGTACTTTAATAGGTAAAATCATATTCGCGTTATAAGATATGAACCAACAATGCTGGAAGAAACAGTTCCTGAGTCTTTGCAAACGAGAATGAAAATTTTCTATACTTTCAATATAAATTCTAGACGGGAACGCTGATTTAGGCGTTTAGGCCAATAATCCCGATTATTTTAGAACGTGGCACAGTTTCGAACACTCAAAAGATTTTGATCTAGAATTAGGATATAAAAAACAAACACATTCATTAGCTATCTACCTTCTATCTACTTAGTTAAAATACAGGAAAACTATTTCGGTCTAAAGAGTAATGTCCTAAATGTAATTTACAGTTACAAATATATCTTCAGTCTTCACTTTAATAATACGTCATTCTTTTGACAGCTACTTGTTGTGAAGATTGGTCATTGGCGTAAATTTTTTGGCAAGAACTTAAAAGTATTTCGTATGAAATGACCAATAATTCTTTTTGTATTGTTAGTACATTACTCGAGAGCGAACGAATATCAACGAAAATGCCTGAAATAGTATACGTCGGTAAAGTACATTTTCAATTTTTTTTAAAGTTACTTTAGTAGGTTTTTTTTACAATTAACTTAGTGAGAAAAATTGAATAAGTAAGTGATTGAGAAGTATAAAACAATGTAAAAGACATTTTTTTAGTTTTATTATTTAGTGGAGTTTTAGCTCGTTTAACAGTGAAATCACAGCATAATCAGGATGTCACATTTAATTAATGAATTAGAAACATGTTAACAGTGCAAGTTTTTCGAACAGTGTGAAAAATTAATTAACTTACAATTGTCGTAGGTAAATGATCAGGAAGGAAGCTTAAAGTCTTTGTGCGAAAGTTCTTAAATCTGAAATTATTTATTTATTAAATTATTTGAATAGGTAAACATATTATTAAGATGATTTTTTTTACTATGAAATTGAACTCCCAAGTTTCTTGTAGATCTAATTTTACCTAGTAATCTTAGTAGAACCTTTACCTTCATTTACATATCGCTTGTATCTTCTGGATAATTACTGCTAACTTTTAAATTATAAGTGATACAAAAGTCTACATCGTAGGAAAATTTTCCTATAGGTAATAGGCTATAGATATAGAAAGTTATTAATGAAAGTAGATTTATTTTATTTAAATGTAATGTTTTACTTTCGTTTATACTTATTCATCTTTAACGAAAAACAACTTTTGTTTGACGCAATGCTATTTCTGATGAATCTACTTTTGTGAGCGCTTCATGAATCAACGGCTAATATTAACCTGCTGTTGAGAAGATGCAACGCCGAATGAGTATCACTTTCAATACGGGAACACTCACACCACTTACATATTATTTTATTACATTTAATATCATTGGGCTATAGTAAAAAATAACAGTCATGTTTAGTTCTTTATCTATTGATATAGAAATCTTAGTTCAAATGTTTCAGGATTCAAGTCTACCCGTTGGTAACACACACCGTTAAACCTTTACTCTATTTCTTCTCTAATATCTGTCTAAACTTTTTATTTTTAAGAACTAACTTTTATCACGTTATAATATTTTAGTGTAGGTACAAAGGGATTAAAATGTAATTACGTACTTACTAATGAAAAAAATACAATTCCTAAAAAACATTGCAGCTTATAATATTTCCTTTAGGCAAAATAAATACCGTTTTAATTGCATGTAGGATGTGGTTGCCAGAATTAACCTTGTAATAATAATGGTTGAAAGATAATAATGTCGTATTTATAGGTACGTAAGTAAAGTAGAGTTATCTAATCTAGTCTGTACCTAAACTGTCAGACAACTGAGCAATTGGTATTTATTATGTACCTAAATCGCTTTGTGTGAGTAAATATAGTTAAAAAAATATGATGAGAAGGTAGGTATAGGTACAGGACCTACGTAGCAAAAACCTTTGAATAAGTTTAAATATTTATTTTATTTCAAGAGATTTGTTGCAAATTCTTCGTCTATTTGAATTTTTCTTATAATACTTAAGTAAGTATATCTAATAATGTAAGAGATTCTTCTTCTATCCGAAAAATGAAAATATAAGACATTCCATTTTCTACTTATCCCTGAATATTAAAATCTCGATTAACTATTTAGAAATTGTTTGTGTGTGTTCAAATTGTGTGTGTGTGTTCCCCTGTAGCGCTCAAACGGGTGAACCGATTTGAATGCGATTTTTTTTGTTTGAAAGGTGAATTAGTCGGGAGTGTTCTTAGCTATGTTTGATGAAAATCGATCCAAGATGGCCACCGCTACAAAATGGCGGATTAAATATTTTTTCACAACTCCCTTAATGTGGGTATCAAATAAAAGGGCTCGACTAGTAGAATAGCACTATGCAAATCCAAGAAGGCCGTCGTCACAAAATGGCGAATGTCGGGGGTTTAATTTTTTTTAATTTATACCTAATTGTTTTTGTTTTATTGGCCGTATTGTGCGTTTATGTGTGATACAACTTCTATTTATGTATATTATATGTATATGTACATAAACGTCATCCTATATGAATGTATCACAAATATACATTTTATATATATCAATATTTAAGAGCTTCATCACGTCCTAGAATGCAAAATTGTTTGTTTATATTCGCACCTGACATTGCTAATGCCCGTAACGATGATCGTTATAAAGGCCAATCGATGATTCAACATGTTTCACGTGTTTTAATGCCAAATATAATACCAATGCCAGTGACTCAAAAACTAATTCTGTATCTAATCTGAATTTTAGTAGGGTGAATGTTCTATAAGTCGGCACTTTAAGGGTCGTGTCATGTTCGAAAATTCGTAGACGTTTAAAACGAAGCAATTTCAGTACAATGTTTTTTTCTTCTAATACTTCATGCTTTTGACTTTTTGATTCAATTGTTTATACCCGCTGTTAGTATAAAGAAGTATCTTTTTTAATTTATTAAAAAAAAGTACTAATTTACCTAATCTCGGCACCTTTGTCCCTTTCTCCGGCATTTGTATTCTCAAAGTCGGCCCTCATGTTTTTATTAGAAAATTAGCTTTTATCCCCGATATTGTCCGCGAAAATTTGTTTTCTTAAATATTTATAGGAATTCTTTCCTCATTTTCATTTTATTTCATTTTACCGCCATAAAAATATACCCTTTTCCGAAATTAATAGAATTTTTGAAGAAATAGATATAGAATTTTTTTAACAACCTTGACAAACAATCAGACAATTTTTATATAGATAATAATATCAAGTTTATTCAATAGGACCGACCTTACGAATAACCCAAATTCTTAAGTCGGCACCCCCTGCCGACCTCAGGTACCTCATACTAGGTACTGGTTTTCCTTAGCCCGGCACCCCTGTTTTTTTTTAAATACGCAAAATAATTGAATTAAACCACTATAACACGATGTCAAGTATTACGCAAAACAAATTAAATTGCAACAACAAGTCTTAAACATTATAAAACGTAATTTATTTCTTACCAAACAACGCTCGGAAAGTAGCAATTTTGTAAGAAATTCAGCGATTTACGCACTCACGCTCGTTCTATGCGACAATTGAGGGAAAGTGGTGCAAAAAAGTGCTGCATTATGTTAGAACTATTTTCCCATTGGAGCAATACTAAATTTAAAAAATACCCATTGCGAATAAATGGCACCAAAACGAAAATATAAGAGGGTGGATATCCACCCTAGATAATAGAGAAGATGGAATCATGACTCTACATTGCATCACTATTACTTATCTATACATATAATAAAATCGTAGACTTGCCGTATCTGTACATTAAAAATGTTTGCAAAATAATAACTGGGGGATGTTAGGGATAGGTAATAGAACGTAAAAAAGCTATTTTTGAAATTTTTGTCTGTTTGTCTGTTTATCAGTTTGTCTGTTTGTCTGTATGTTTGTGCGCGCATCACGCAAAAACTACTGAATGGATTGAAATGAAACTTGGTAGGTATGATTTAAGTTTAAACTACGGAGTAACATATAGGATACTTTTTATCCCGAAATTCAGCACGGTTCCCTTGGGAGAGGGGATGAAAGTTAAAATGTGTACTTAGCTGTAATTCATTAACGCGTGGTCCGATTTCATTCATTCTTTTTTTGTTAGAAAGGAAATACTTTAAAGATTACGAGCTAATCTCAGAAAGGCTGGATCGATTGTGATGGGACTTTTACTGGTGGATGTTTACATTTTGATCTACCTAAACATCCGCCAGTGAACTTTTAACAGTTTTTAGCAAGGTATGAGCTCAAAGGAGCTTAGGAAAACAAACAGAATCCCACGGGATTTTTAAAAACCAATATACTACGCGAACGAAGTCGCGGGTGTCCGCTTGTAAAAAAATAATTTGGCGGTTTACTTGTTGGTGTGCGAATCACGTAAATCTACAGAACTTATTTAAGGACTATCGTAATTCAAAAGCATATAGTTAGTACTTAATACGAGTACCTAGGTATTTAGTCAGACTTGTCTACATTCGGGGCTAAGTTTGATCAAAGTAAATAAAACTCGGGTCTCGGACAGCCTCTATCAATTTTATCGCCGGCGAAACCACTTGCGTAAGCTTTGTAGAAAGAGTGGTTAAGCCGGTATATTTAAAAGTACTTAGGTGTCGCAGAAACCACGCAGAAACTGCACCGGAAGAGTTAGAATTAAAAATGTTTTCCTGTTTTTCGACCGTAGGTAGGTACTACTATATTTTACGTGTTTGGTCAAAATTCCAAACAAAAATAAATCAATAAAAAATAACCTAAAAAAATATGAAAGTGGTGTTTATTTGCTGCTAAGCAATAAACATCGATTAACCATGTGACGAAATTGCCTTAAACCTTTTATTTACGTCTAAGAAGATCGGGGGAGAAAATTGCCCTAATAATAATTATAGCCGATGGCGAAGGTATATCGTAATTTATGTACCTATATTTTGTGGTTCAATGGGCAAGATAATTAAGAATTACGAGCATATATCTTAATATGCCCATATTAATACAAACGTACCTATTAAAAGCTTTTGATTGGGCCTAACTTAACAAAATACTTAGGTACATATATCTACATAGGTACGTTGCCTAAGATTTCGGGAGAAGTAGTCTTCTGTCTTTCTATAAAATAAATAAGTAGGTACCTTAGTGACTAGGTATATTATGTAGAAAATACTTACAGTAGGCAGTTTTCAACAAACTACGTGAAGTTAAAAAGACAACGTTTAACCCCCACGTATACAGAGCAGTATAAACTACAGAGACGTGTAGCGTGTACCCGTGTATATGCGAACCCGTCAACCGCAAGTCATACTTAATCGGAAGTCGCAATGATATTCTTAGGTGGATTAGTATCGTAATATTCGCCAACAGAAGCCTATAATATCCTGAGGGGCAATGTTTCTGAGTGCAATGTATTATTTCGATTTAAATACGTAACCCCATATGATATTATCAAAACATTTAAATCTTTGCAACACAAAAAAACAGGAGATTTATGGGGAATATCAGTAAAAATAATTCACAATATTATTGATGTTATTGCGCCATATCTTGCTGTAATTTTTAACAAGTCCATAGATTCGGGATCATTTCCCGACCTCATGAAATGTAGTAAATTGATACCTCTGTTTAAGTCGGGAAGTAAAACTGATCCAAATAACTATAGGCCGATTTCAATTCTACCAACTCTCAGCAAGATATTTGAAAAAATAATGCTCAACCAACTGCTCCTGCACTTTAATTTAAATAAATTGCTTCACTCTGAGCAGTATGGTTTTACTAAGGGTCGTTCAACAACCGATGCGGCCGCAAGGCTGTTACGGCACATTTTCGATGCTTGGGAAAAGTCACAGAATGCCATTGGTATCTTCTGTGATTTGTCAAAAGCATTTGATTGCGTTGAGCACGAGACTCTTTTACGAAAATTAGGCCACTATGGTATTAAAGAATCTGCACTCAGTCTCATTGCGTCTTATCTCGGTGATCGTATACAAAGGGTATGCATCAATGATGTTAAGTCATCCGGATCAGCCTCAGTAATGGGTGTCCCCCAAGGCTCTATTCTAGGTCCATTCATGTTTCTGGTTTATATTAATGACTTACCACATTTCGTCAAAAATGCTTGCGATATTGTACTATTTGCTGATGATACGTCTTTGATTTTTAAAGTCAATAGAACCAAAGACAATTTTGACGATGTAAATAATACTTTATCTCAAGTTTCACACTGGTTTACTATAAACAATCTACTTCTAAATGCAAAAAAAAACCAAGTGTGTCGAGTTTCTATTGCCCAATACAAGGGTTACTTGTAATAATTTAAAGATAAGTGGTGAGCCATTGAAAACTGAGGACACAACTGTGTTCTTGGGAATAACCCTGGATGCAAAGCTTCAATGGGGCACCCATATAGCAACGCTTGCTGGCAAGCTTAGCTCTGCTGCTTACGCTGTTAGAAAGATTCGACAGTTAACAGATGTTGAAACTGCAAAAATTGTTTACTTTGCATATTTCCATAGTATTATGTCGTATGGAATCTTACTATGGGGTAAAGCAGCTGATATTGAAAAAAATTTCGTTTTACAAAAAAGGGCAATTCGTGCAATTTATAATTTAAAACCGCGGGATTCCCTTCGAGAGAAATTTAAAGAAATAGGTATTCTTACAGTAGCTTCTCAATATATTTATAACAACATAATTTTTGTTAAGCAAAACATTCACAGTTACAATAAAAAGTGTGAATTGCACGATAGGCAATTAAGAAATAGAAATAGACTCGTGATTCCTCGATTACGCCTCAAAAAGGTCCAAAGGTCGTTTGTGGGAATGGGCGTAATGTTCTATAACAAAATTCCACAACAAATCTTAGATTTGCCTTTATACAAGTTTAAGAATTCTATTAAAAGTGTGCTCATGAAAAAAGCATATTATACAATTGAAGATTATATAAATGATAAAAAAGCATGGATTTAATTTATTCGCTTTATACGCTATTATAACTTGAGGAGTATTCGATTATTGGTGTTCAATTCGATGCTTTAATCATGGGTAGCCTAAGTATGTCACGCTCTCTTTAAACATTTCTGTGGTGGTGTCGTGTGGTGCGGGTTGTTACGTTCCCTCAAATATGGTTGAGCGAAGCAATGGCTGGATCATGCGTCATACTCGTGAAATGGGGCTACTTTTGTCTGCCCTTCTTAACGTGTAGAATTGTAAGCACCATTCCGAACCAGTGGTAGATTCATTTGTCGATTCAAAAGCACTTGTAAAAGTTTATCTGAATAAAAAATATGTCTTAGACTTGCCTTTACACAAGTTTAAGAACTTTATTAAAAGTATGCTCATAAAAAAAGCTTATTATACAATTGAAGATTATATAAACGATAAAAAAGCTTGGATTTAACTCGTTCCAGCAATGCGCGAGACGGCATTTCAATCATGTACATTAATAATAATAATTGTTATAATGTTATTTTTAAAAAAGAGCAACCGCCGAGTTTCTTGCAGGTTCTTCTCGGCTGGAACTGCATTCCGAACCTGTGGTAGACTCAATCGACGATTCAAAAGCACTTGTAAAAGTTTATTTGAATAAAAAACTTTTCTATTCTATTCTATTCTAATAAACGGAAGGCGTGAGAGAGACATCATAGATTCGCGGTGTCTGAAAATATAAATTGTATAGTTATTTGCGCATCTACAATTCTACACCTGGCGAGAGCCGCTCCCGCGTAGTTGCGCGTAGTCCTGACCAGCCGGCGGAGTGAGCGACATGCGCTTTCAGTCTTGTAAGTCCTGTCACCCTTTGTTTATTTGCACAACTAATTCTACCCACTTATAGGTCGGTATATAATTTTCATTTTTTTGAATACTCTAAGTACCATGTGACATTAAAAAATCTAATGAAGGATATACTTTCTTTACGGATTTTCTAGATATAATAATTATTTCTTACGTGCTGTCAATCACTCCTTACCGTAGCTCTACGTGTACCTAGGTATCTAGGTACATGGAAATTCGTCTAAATACCTGCTTTGATACTAAGAATTTAGTTATATTCGCGATAAAAGTGGCATGTAGATTTTTTAAATATCGATTTCGCATTTGTTATAACGCGTTATGTGGGTAGTTAGGTAGAGTAAAGCCAGTGGCGTAACTACAGGGTGGCATTTCGGCAAAATGCCACGGGCCCCGAGCCGAAAGGGGCCCCCGGCCCGAGAGGGCCGTGAGCACAGTAGTATCCTTACATTTAATATTACATCAATTTATCATCAATGATCTTTAATTAATTTAAGTTGCCATCGTGGAAAGTTTACAGTTTTGGCTTCAGTATCAATTATATAGAGCCCTTTAAAAAAAAATCAATATAGTCTTCAATGGACAGAATTGCACAGTTTTGTTATAATATTATAACTATGTAGGTAGATAAAAAATAAATGAAGATGAAAGTCTTATAACAGTGCGTGTTGCCAGTGATGACATACGGATCCGAGACATGGTCGCTAACTATGGGCCTCATAAGAAAGCTCAGTCACTCAGCGAGCGATGTTTCTCTACGCGATCAAATCAGAAATCCGATCCGGAGGAGATCCGTAGAAGAACCAAAGTCACCGACATAGCTCAACGGGTTGCGAAACTGAAGTGGCAATAAACATAGTTCGGAGAACCAATGGACGTTGGGGTCCCAAGGTGCTGGAGTGGCGACCTCGCACCGGGAAGCGCAGTGTTGGTAGACCCCCCACTAGGTGGACCGACGACATCAAGCGAGTCGCAGGGAGCAAGCGGCACAAGACCGTGGCATGTGAAAGTCCCTTCAAGAGACCTATGTCCAGCTGTGGACGTCGATCGGTTGATAACGACGACGACGACCTTCTATGTATTGAGTAGAAGGGGCCCCATCTGATTAATTTGCCACGGGCCCCCATCGGTATAGTTACGCCACTGAGTAAAGCGCACCTTGATCAACCTAATTACCCAAGTATTATGCACCTATAACTTTGATTTTTTCATGCTTCTTCATTATTTAAGTACTGACTATTAAGGAAGCATAGAATTAATAAATTAATAAACCATAAATTAAGGAATGTTTATAATTTTTTACACTAGATAGCTTTAAGTAAATCTTCAAAATAAATAAACTGACAATAAAATCTTTAGTCAACGAACATGTGTATTGGATAGGTGGATAGGTACCTAGTTACATGCTACTTCCCACGATCGTTTCATTGATGTCATATTTCAAAACTGTGTATAAAATCCTAGACACTTGTCTGTCTCTTCCTCTATAAAAGCCGGTCTGCACTGACGTTAAAGCTGATTACAAATGAAAAAAGTTATTTTTTCTTCGATCCTCTGGCGCAAATCCAAAAGCACCGTGGGCCAAACTAATTTGAAGCGGAATGTGTCATAATAAGTTACCCACTCGTGTATACCTACACACCAAAACGTGTGGTCTCCAGATAGCATCGTCCGAGATCGTATGCGTTGATAGAAATTCACGGCTAATCGACACATTTAACATATTCAAAGAAATTCAGATAATAAATTATTGCGGGCATAAAAATTATTATTAAAATATATCAAGGTGAACATCTTTCGTATTTCTTGTCAAGGTTGAATTTGCAATGAGCCAAAGATTTTCTTAACGTGAATTAATTGAAAACAATTTTGTTTCAGGCCAAAAGAAAGTTGTGTGGCCACCGACGCCCGAAACCAACGGATACCATCAACCACAACAGGTAATTCGTCTTTGGCAAAAGCTATTTGTACATAAAAATAGGAAAACAAAAGCTGCACATAGCATAAGCTTAATGTAGAAAGCACAAACAATAATAGCATGAAAAACCGACGGGATAAAATACATATTGTTATATTTATCATGTAGTAGGTAGTTACCTACATTAAATAAAGTGCAAATTCAGTATATTTTTATTTTAAAAGATGCAGATTATTTTATATTTAAGACAATTATACCCGATACCTAGTGAGTTCGTCTGTTTTTTGGTAAACAAAGTATCATTTTCATTGTTATATTTTTTTTTGTACCTACATACCTAATAGCAATCATCATTTTCTTTTGTGGTACTTATGTAGTATTATTAGTATTTCTATCGGATGGTCCATATCAGCTGTTACGTTTATGCTCAACAGCAGAGTCCTGCATACAACAACAACGCCCAGTACCCTCCTTCCCAATCACCATACTCCCCACAGCAACAATACTCGCCGCAACCGCAACAATACTCTCCGCAACCGCAGCAACAACAATACCAACAACAACAACAATACCAACAACAACAACAATATCAAGCCCCTCAATCCCAGAACCAATATCCTCAGTATAACCAAGGAGCGCAGTCGCAGTACTGCGATGGGAAACGCCAGGAAGCCACAGGGCTAAGTAAGCTGATCCCTGTAGGCCCGGGTGTCACCGCCTCCCCGGTTGCCCCGTCTTACCGCCAGGGCCCGTTGTCGCCTAGTGCACAGCCCTACCGACCACAACAAAGTCGTTGGGCTCCCGTACCAGCCCCCACCTCCCCTCAGGTAGAGTGGCAATCCATCGCGAATGCACGCATGTCCAAGCATTTGCTCGTGTTACTCTTACATTGTGTAACTTCGTAAATGTCTGTGTACTAACCTACCTGCTATAAAATTACCTACTGTGTGCAGCAATATTCTGGGTATGCATAATGCATGATCGTGAATGATGAGTGATGACTGATTAGTTATTAATATTTTCTGCCTGCTTAAAGAAAATAAAACGGCATATTATGTATCTATGCAGTTTGGAACATACATACCAACATATTAAAAAAATATTATTCGTGTTGCTAGACGCATCCTACCTAATCTGTGTTTAAGTATCATCTTACCAGACTGGATGGCAGTTTGAATTTTGACGAGAACGCCAATGCAAAAACGTAAAAATTGATGTTGTAAGTAGGTATAGGTTATACGTATCGACCTAACTACAAGTAGAAAACTAGATAAATAAAATTACTTACTGAAGTAAATAATCTTAATTAACCAAACATTCACATCACATACCTATTTACTACCTTTGTTATTCATATGAGTAGTTAAGTAATATAAATATTATTCTAGTTCTAATTTAGAACAGGGTACCTACCTATTAGATACACCTGTGTCTACATTTAGAACTTCTAAATATAGATATACAGGTGTAATAAATAGATACTTACCTACCTTATGAATCGTATAATTTCATCCACAATTCATCAACAGAATAGCGACGCTTGTGGAGGCTGCATTTTGCAACACCTCGTAGGTGTAGGTTTTTGTAATGTTAAAAAATTTCATTCGCTCATTTTAAATAATTACAAATGTTTCGTAGGAATAATCTGAAATATCTTCCTAATGCAGATAAAAATACTTTCAGCCGACGTCACAAAAACCACAGTTCAACCAGCAGTCTCAATATTCGCCCCAGGGTCAATACTCGCCACAGCCCCAGTACTCGGAGCCCCAGTACCAGCCACCGCAGAGGCAGTTCGAGCCCCCGCCGTCGACCATCACCCTGCGCCAGCAGCAACCCGTTCACCAGCAACCACCGCCGGTCTTCTCTAGCCAACCGGCCACAGCATCGCTCAAAGGTAAGCGACTACTGTACATTATCTACGGTACCTATAACTGGCCACAGGGTCAATATTCTCCAACGAGGCAGTTAACTAACTATCTGCCTCGTTGGTCAAACAAGCTAACGAGGCAGAGGCAAAAAAAAAAATATGTGGTTACTGGGGGGTTTTCTGTAAAGAAATTCTCAGTGCCAGTCCGGAGTTGGAAGTTGGCGGTGTTAGATACACCCCCGTGCCTCGGAGAGCACGTAAAGTCGTCGATCCTGCGGTTGATCTCTCTCCGGTCGTGTCGCATTGGCGTCCTATCGGACTATGAGAGTGAGGGAATAGAGAGTGCACCTGTGTATGCGCACACACTTGTGTACTATAATAATATCTCCTGCGTAGATGGCTAGTCTCTGCCTCGGCGCCGTGGCCTAAATTCGGTCGGGAGGACATTAATATTCTCCACTTGCTACTCTGAGCCTGTGTTCGACTCGTCTGTGGTCGAGCCTCTGCGACTATTTGGACTTTCAGATCTTTATTAAAGTACCTACGTAGATTTACGTAGAGAAGGTAGGGTAAGATAAAGCTTACGTTGAGTTCAATCTGACATTGTATTTTCGAACACATTTATGAAAATATTTAAATATAAAACTACAATGAACAGCTGTTTAAACCAGTAAACAATTAAAAGCGCCTGTAAAGCTTCTACTATGGCTCTTCGGTGAGACAGGTACGTAGGTAGGTGTAGCTTTACCTCGAGCACAGAATAACCAGAAGGGAAGCTACCTAAGAACGTCCAAAATTTATACCTATTCTGATAGGGTTGTCACCTGTTGCATGTGAAAAATTATGGGTAAAAATAAAAATATTATATACTAGTATATATGTATAGCAAGATATGTAGTAATGATTGGAATAAAATGTTTTTTATATTATACTAGCTTCTGCCCGCGGTTTCGCCCGCGTGACAGTACCTAGATAGGTACTTACTTACTTTAGTAAATTGAATGAATTAAGTACCTAGTTACTTAGATAGGTACCTTAGATAGGCCCATCGAAATGGTCCATTGTGTACAGGAGCTATTTTAACTTACCTGGCAATGTTTTACCTAATTCTATTGAGTAGAATTTGATTTCCGTACCAGACACCAGTGGTAGAGTCTTGACATAATATCATAAGTGGCACATGCTATCCTACAATAAATAAATTAATTTCATTTCAATTAATTTCATTTCATTAATTTTTTGTGTAGATAATATAATATTATGTAAAGGTAGGTATACTTACTTCACTTGATCGCTAGGGTATAAAAAAAAAGAAATATCCTTATTTTTTACTAGATGATGCCCACGGCTTCGCCCGTGTTGATTTAGGTTTTTTAAAATCCCGTAGGAACTTTTGATTTTCCAGGACAAAAAGTAGCTTATCTGTAGTAACCCGTCCCCAAAACGCAAAAATCCCGTGGGATCCCCACGATTTCGGAATGCAATTCCTTACAGCATCAGGGTTGAGGAGTTGGATATGTATCTACTCGAGTTCATTCAACGATAAATATCAATTTAAATAACCGAAAGTTTCTGAAACCCATTAGTTTTGGGGATCAGGTCCACTACAGCATCAGGATTGAGGAGTTGGAATCCAAATTTTTTATAGAACAGGGTCGCAATGTTTCTCTATCGATTAAAAAAAAATTTACGCAAATTGGTTCAGAAATCTCGGAGATATCGGTGTACATAGGTAGAAAAACAGAACTCCTCCTTTTTTGAAAGTCAGTTAAAAAATAGCCTATGTTACTCCCTGGTTAATTCTCGACTTGAATGTGAAAGTCCCGTCAAAATCGGTTCAGCCGTTCCGAAGATTAGCCCGTTCAAACAGACAGACAGACAGACAGACAGACAGACAAACAGACAGACAGACAGACAGACAAAAATTTTAAAAACGTGTGATTCGGTTATGGTACAGTTCAAATAACCGTATGAGCTTAATATGAGGTAGTTATTTCGAAATTACAGACAGACACTTCAATTTTATTTATTAGTATAGATATAGATAGTGGAACTTAAACATACTGTAAAATACTGAGGCATATTTGTCTAAACACAACACTTAATTTTTTACAAGTATAATTTACACTATTTTAAGTACACAGTTGTCTAAACTCTCGCTAATAACTCTCGCTAATAATTTAATGCGCACGCGACACGACCACACGACAGCCTTGACGTTATTCAACTAACTGTTCACTAGCGGAGCGTCCGTGACAGCCCGTGTGTGCGTGAGCGGCGCTATGTGTGAGTGTACTTACTGCGGGACGCTTGTAGGTAGCTTCCTCTCTGTTCCTTTTCTACTCGTGTGCCTCGAGTAGGTATATTGTTTTTAAAACTGCTTTTTATACGTCGCTACGACGCTTTAGAAAAGCGACTCGCAACACGTAAAAGCTTTCATATTACATCACAAGAATGTTGTTTCAAAGTTTTATAGTGCACTAAAAGAGAATTAAGTACTTAGGTAACTGAATTCTTGAAATTCATTAAAAATACTAAGGTAAGTAACGTACCTACTTAACTTTTATTACGCAGGTATAGGTATCTTCATTCCTTACCTACCTAACAGAATCGACGTTGTCTTAACTAATAAACGTCAAAATATAGTAGACATAGATCTCTTGCGAGACATGGACATGGATCTTGTGCCGTTTTTGTCAGGCGACTCACTTGAGAGTATCCGTCCACCTAGTGAAGGGTTTTCCTATGCTGTGTTTGCCGGTGCGAGGTCGCCATTCGAGCACCTTGGGAATTTTAACGTCTGCCTATCGGCTCTTCGAGCAATAATTTGCCCTGTCCATTGCCACTTCAGTTTCGCGACTCCAGTTTCTCCTCCTGTATTAATTGAATCTGAATAGAAAATACACGTGCCAGGATGTATTTAGGTAGGTAACTAGATACCTATTTAGGTACCTATGCAATATCTCTCAGCAATATCTTTGTATAAATATTGTTTTATAAGTTAATAGAGGAGGAGCTATGATACCACAATATTGTTTATGCAGGAGGCGTAAACATGCGTGGTGATCAGAAATGGCCGCCGCAGACCGTGAAGGAGGCAGTGGCTGCCGAGAACGAAGCAAGGAGGCAGCTCGCGAAAGGGCCCGCCTGCAGACCGCGTAAGGTACAGCTCTTGACGCTTCTATCCTACATTTTTCTTTGCCCTATACAGAGTGGACACGATAAGGGCTTGCGCAGATGAAGGGCTATTGTCCGCGGAGGACAATACTTCATCAATTCAATTGCTACTACAAGCTTAATACGTGCGTACTTCACCATCCACCATCCGTCTCCAATATTGTGTGCGTTATGTGATAGTTTTATGATTTTGAGGGACAAAAAGTATGCCGAGAACTATCACTCGTCTGCGCAGAACCTTAAACGATTATTTTCGCGTTATACGAAATATGCAAAAACTTATACCTAATCGATACTGAACCTATTTGCCTAAACATCACCTGGTGAATAAAATGACTAAAAAAAAAAAACTTACCCCGATACTTTAAGCTGTGATAGCCTAGTGGTTAGCCTTCACATTGGCTGGTCATGTCATTGGCATTGGGTCGGTAATGGGTTGATCACGATGCAGCGAATTATGTACAGACGAATCGGCACCGATTAACTCGTTATAGATTATTTCACCATCTTTTTGATAGTTTTAAACTAACTTTTAAATTCAAACGTTTTTTAAATTAATGTTGGCGGAATATATTTTGGATTTTATCAAAATGCATGCTGTATATACCCCATACCTACCAATAAATATAATGCTTGGATTTGATATTGAGGAACCTTCAACCTATCCACTGATGATGATATTTAACTATTGTGTGTTTGGCAAGCGATCGGCTTTTACATCCCCAGCTTCCTTGGCCAACTAACAAAGTAATATCAATAAATAATGTCACATTGAAATACATTGTATAAACAAACGCAAAGTAAGAAGTTAAAAGTACAATAACCTACCAACGGTAAACTCGTAACATAGCTACTATGTAAGTAGTAACAGTTAGATTAGGTACATCCTTCATTGAATGTTGAAAGATATCATGTTCTGTTTTAGCTGCGACAGTATTCGCTTGCCGAATTACTTGCCATGAACGAGGTCTAACGGTCCGTCGCGGTCCGACTCGAGACCAAAGTCGGCACATGCCGTACTTTCATACCCCTTTAGTAAGTGATGCTTCGGTCATGTGTGACTGTTTCGTCCAAATTTACTTCTATTAACTATCATAGCACTTTCTGATAGATCAATTAGTAGTGGTAAAATAACATGATACGTCTAGAATTGGCACAATTAAGTAGAGCATCATATCATAATTATAAACGGCTAAATACATCGAATCGTAGCGTCACTAGCGACACCCATAAGTTCTTTCTATCTCTGAAATCTCTTTAAAACTTCTGGTTTCCTAGGATAACGGTGCCGTCACGTCATAGCGGTCGCTGTCTGGCGTCGAACGTCGTCCTCTCTGGAAATCTCGCCTTCTTTTTCGTATATTGCACCCTTTTTGAACGGCACCGCTATCCTACGATTGTAGATCTGTAGGTGGGTGTGGCATCAGTACGTTATTAATAGTAATCTAAATCTACCTGCATGTGCGCTTAACACTATTCATAAGTAAGTAGATCTTCCCTACTTTTTTAGTATAACTGTATTTTAATATTCTCAATGAGATTGGATTGAGAAATGATAGAACGCCATTTTATATTTCTGTCCTGTTCATGCGCGTCCTATACTGAGTAAGACAGAAAAAAATGGCGGTTTTAACATTCTTATTCTTATCTTGACCGCATCATTTATCTCACGGTACGTAAGTCTAGTGCTGAGCGAGAAAAGTGCGCGCAGCGTCGTATGATTGAGCGGGATGCGGTACGATTAGGGAGCCAATCGGCGCTTGCGAACGATCCGCACGCCCGCCCCGCGACCCCCTCACCTTCCCAGGATACCTTATTTTCGACTTCTGCGCCTTGAAGGTCAGCGCTAGACGTATTTGCCGCGACTTATATCTACCATACATAACCACAAGTAACTTACAGTTTTAAGTCTTATAGCGCTGAGCGGGAAAAGTGCGCGCAGCGTCATATGATTGAGCGGGATACGGTACGATTAGGGAGCCAATCGGCGCTTGCGAACGATCCGCACGCCCGCCCCGCGACCCACTCACCTCCCAGGATACCTTATTTTCGACTTCTGCGCCTTGAAGGTCAGCGCTAGACGTATTTGTCGCGACTTATATCTACCATACATAACCACAAGTAAATTACAGTTTTAATATAAGCGTGATGGGTTGTATGTTACAGGTGAAAAAGGACTACACCGGTTTCTTCTCGCAGCACGCGCTCAACCACAGCTACACGAGCTACCGCGTCCCGCCGGGCACACAACACTTTGAGTACCACTCGGGCCGATCCTCGTACTAAAATAGTTTAGAAATATGTACGTCTCCAACTACTTAGTAGGGCTAAGCGAAATTCTCATTGACACCAAGTGTTAACGCCCATGCATCATCTGATGAACTAAATTATACGTTGGACGCAAGACAATCCGAATTTTTACAATAATTAAGGATAATTTAACTAATTATTGTAAAAGTTGTTTGTAAACTAATTGGTACAACTCGATACTCATTCTTACCGCCATTTTCTCAAATATTTACTCAATGGTTGTCCCGGATCGGACTTCAAGGTGAAGTACTTGTAAAGACTTTGGCTTATTAAAGTCTTTGTGCATGTGCTCGATTGGAAAATCACAATCAGTACATTACATTTAGGTATTATTTATTTTACATTTTATCATTAATTATACACTTAGCTTGTAAGTGTAATTTTAAAAAAACTATTTTTCACGCGAATTTATCCGTTCATAATTCACATAGTCATATCTACATTGAGCTATTTATATTTAAAAAAAATTATTCAATTTTATTAATTACGTATTACCTACGAAAAGTCTTACTTAATCCTGATATCGTTGCATTATTGCTTTATGCTTTTTAACAATGTTGAATGTACATAACAAACGCCTAAGCAGGCACGAAATCACGTCATGGAATTTTACTAAACGGCAGATTGTTTCTTTTTAACACCATATTACATACAACGCAAAATTAGAAAGCTAAGCTTAATGTATCATATATGTAACTAGTCACAACGAAATCGCTCGAATTATTTTGTATATAAAAAGTTCAATCAAATAATTTTGTAATTCAAAATATTACCATTTATATTTTTAATTAAATAAAAATTTGAAAGTCATCAAGGGGTAGTTATTTAAGAAAATACCTACTTAAATCCTGATCCTGATTTCATAAAAATATATCGGGGTAAATGTTTACCGCGATATTTTTTGTATCAAATAACCACATATCTGTAACCAGGGTTACTGGAAACGTGTCACGATCCCTAAGGCCTCTTGTTAACACGCCCTGATACCTCACGAAAACCATTATTATCCATACAAAACGTGAGTTTTCACGGCGTGTTAACAAGAGGCCTCAGACATTGTAAGGGTGCTTAAATGCTTTCAATTGACGCCTAATAAATAACTTCGACCAAAAATGGACCGTTTTTGAGACACATCATAAATAATAATTATACGTATTGAAATGTTCGCTATCCATAAATTAAAACAAAAGTTCATTAAAACCAAAAGGAATTTATTGACTTTCAAAGTTGTGAAGCTGGTTTTTTTTCTGTAAAAAATCTTCGCGCGTCCTCTACCTCCCGATAAATTAATCAAATCCGTTCCATTTTCGGTCGAGATATTAGACTTACCAGTAACCCTATAAACTATTGATTATATTATACATTATTTAAAATATATATTATGATATAATATTCAGACTTTAAATTATTTATATTGACTTCCAATTTTTCATAGTTTCTACGTTATTTGCTTCACTCAATAAAACACTGTTGCTATGAAAATATTATATTTATCATACATACACTGCGTAAAAACCGGACCGTAACACCAGAGAGCGCATAGTGCTTTCACAAATGCTTCAAAAACAATTTAAGCCGAATAGCTAAGCTAAACACAGTCTAACAACAGTATGTACATTATGTACACTCACTAATAATATTACGTTAAATACATATAACACACATAATACATAGGTATTTTAAATGAATGCAATCTAAGTATTTATCACAGTCGTAGCCATTCGCATATATTTGCTATATGTATATTTAATGGCCACACTTCTACAGTTCTACCGTTTAGCTGAAACGATTCCTAGATAAATTACTTTTGTATTCCAACTACTAAAATGATAACGTCGATTGTATTGTGTACATATTGTGTATGTTACATACATCATTTGACAACGCATTCCCATATAAAAATAAGTAGTAACTATTCGATGATTGCTGTAGAATGGAGGAAGTTATTTCGGAATATTCCAAAGAACAACAGAAAAGTGAATAATAAAAAAATATTTTTAAACTTTAAATTACAGGGTAACATAATATCATCAAGAAATAAATTATTTATATTGCACATTATATACACTTACCGTTTTGACTGGATTTTATAATAATAATTGGTTTTTAACTAAATACACAGTTACATGTTTTTTAAGATTCTAAAAATAAATGCACAAGTAACTCTACTTCGCAGCACAGATTAATTATATTTTTTATTGATAAAAATCAACAGGATAGCAAGGGCACATAATTATTAAAGTTTTTGGCTTGGGTATTTTAAAGTTACATTTCACGCGCATCTCCATACAAACGTGATACGATGATTATAAAACGAAACTACATATTATCTCTTCATAATCTACATGTATCGAGAAACAGCACAGTAAAATGATATTTGTTCTGATAATAATGATCCTTGAAACATCTCTACATTACGGAAACTCACGTTCATAAATGCACTAAGTATCAAAATACAACAATGTGGCTAATTCTGTTGCACATATTATATGTAATTTTCTATACCTAAATTGACGGATCTAAATCTAGTGCTGTCCTTTTCTGCAGGGAACATTGTGAAAGAGATAGGAATATAGTTAGACCTGTCATTTTAGTTTAGGTTTAGAGATTTTGTACAACAGATTTAGCCACATTGCTAAACTTACAACGTGGAACGTCATACGTAATATAAACTTCAAATGTGTGTAGTCTATAATATAATAAAACTGTAACAGATCCAATTCTGTACATTGAAGATATTTTGAAATTTTTTATTGGAGGGCACTCTATTATCGATACTGAAGCCAAAACTGCAATTTGTTTCATTTTTGTCTGTCTGTCTGTCTGTCTGTCTGTCTGTCTGTCTGTCTGTCTGTCTGTCTGTATCTTGGCCGCGCATCACGCCGAAACTACTGAATGGATTCAAATGAAACTTGGTACGATTTGAGTTTATACTCCGAGGTAGGTTATAGGATACTTTTTATCCTGAAATTCAGCACGGTTCCCTTGGGAGAGGGGATGAAAGTTAAAACGTGTATTTAGCTGTAATTCATTAACGCGTTATTCGATTTCACTCATTCTTTTTTTGTTAGAAAGGTAGTACTTTAAGTATTGTCCCGTAAATATTTCAAGGTCATAGGTTTTTTAGTTTAGAAATGACAGGCATTTATTGGGTTCCAATAACTTGGGACCCGGATCTTTGTACGTACGGCTTATTTTAAACTGGTGTGCGTTTAAATTTATGTTTGTCGGTCTGTCTATTTGTTCCAGCTAATCTCCGAAATGGCTGGATCGATTTTAATGGGACTTTCAATGTTATAAGGAGTAACTTAGACTACATTTAGTTTAGGTACATAAAAGAATCATGGAATCCGATCCGATCCTATATAAAAACCTTATTTCTACGCGAACGAAGTTGCGGGGATCAGCTAGTCTTCAATAAAAATATTGATTAGTTTAAAAAAATATATTTTATATTTTAGTATGATGATGGTTGATTTACGTTTTCAAAATATCGTGCATCTCGCTCCTGACTATGTTCCGCCCGTAAATGCGAATTGAAACAGCATGCTCTCATGCACGACTCGGAACTATCGAACAGAGCACTCATAACACATCCTAGGTCCTAGCGTGTTCTAACAAACAATAAAACATAAGAAAAAAAATGTGTGTGTGCAATGAGGAAGTTTCCTGATGTTGAAAATATCATATTTAATACAATCGAATTAAAATATAGACTAAAACTAATAAATCAGTGAAAAATTTTTTGAATGATAGATAAATTAATTGTTTAATTTACGCAAAATGCGTTAGCGTCTCTTACTCGTGTATGACGTCACCGCGCCTATTCGGAGGTATTTTTTCCATGTAAATACTTGTTTCACCGATTTCTCCAAGATTACTGAACCGATTTGCGTGATTCTTTTTTAATCAACAGCAAAATCAAAATGGTACCATTGATTAAAAAAAAATATCTTTTTTAAATTTTAAAGTTCGATAACTTCTTCAGTTTTTGAGATAATTTAATGATTCTTTCAGATTTTTGTTTTATTTTACTTAAATTTTTATAATTAATTAAATTTTTTTTTTGAAACTTGTCCATTCACACACGGCAGAAGTGAAACTTCAGAAAAGTAACCTTGACCTTAATTTTAACTTTGGCTTTGACTTTGCAGGCTAATAAGGTGTCGCTTTTTCGTTTCATCGAATTTTCGAAAGCACAACGATCCTAAAGAAGTTTCACTTCAGAAAAGTTTAAAACAACTGTTCGTTGTTCTATTATACCTATGAGGTAGTACCATAGGGTAGTGGAGCTGTTAAAAATTGCCAACTTTCGATTCACTAGCAATAATTGCTAGTGAAACGAAAGTTGGGCATTTTTAATGTAATTACATTACATTTTATAACAAAAACCTGTAGCCACTTCGAATGTCTCGTAGCTGAATATATTTACTATTTCAAAATAATTTTACTCAGCCTAGATATTGTGTAGGACGGACCAAAAACTTCGTAATACAGTTTACAATATTAGATTCGATTTAATGAATACCTAACTTATCAATATAAGGTCATTTTTGTTAATAGAAAAGCGGAAACACGCGTATAAAATATTTTCATTCAAAAACCGTAAATAATACAATACACAATGTTGTAATAGAATAAAATAAATAATAAAGGGGGCTCCCATACAACAAACATGATTTTTTTTGCCGTTTTTATAGATAATGATACGGAACCCTTTGTGCGCGAGTTCGATTCGCCGGTTTGGCCGGTTTTTTTAAATAACTAAGTAAAAATTATTTTATTTAGACCTGTGGCATTTTTTATTATTTGTATATTTTTAAAATAAATTTTAGTAGCTTTTGCAACGCGATTTCATCTGCGTGGTTAGGTTTTTAAAAATCCCTTTGTTTTCTCGGAAAAAATGTATCGTCACTTTCTAGGTCTTAAACCTATATCCAACAAAAATCATACCTTCCATCTGTTGCGGCGTGATTGAACGACAATCCAACAATAAGCAAACAAACTTTTGCATTTATAATATTAGTATGGATTTGCTACATGTTTTTTCTTCTAAGAGAGATGTGTTCCACACAAAAAATAATAATGGTGTTTAATTTCCACTTTTGAGTATTAGTGGGAGATACAGTCATAGAGATTACTACCCTCATCTGTTATTTAATGCTGATAGAGATAATATGCTAGATAATTCATAGATTGATACATTGCACTTTGGTTGCCTGGCTAAATTTGGTGCCTATGATGTTAAACACAAAAAAATGTAATCAATTTTTTTCGATCTGCTTCCCTCATCTGTTATTTAAACGAATTATATGTCAAATGAAAGATTATTTTATTCCCAATCGAACCGTATTTGGTTGCCTGGTCAAAAGTGGTGCTAAATCATGGTTGTCTGGATTTTAAGATATAAAATTTTCTGTGCGAGTGTTGAAAGTGACGGAAAAGTGTTGCGCGCGCAATTCCATTTGACAGACAAAGATGCAGTGAGGCAGGCGTGCACTCGGCAGGTGCTTAGTCTATACAAAGATTAAAACCATAGACTAGCTGTGCCTGTCCATTAAAGATATTTGCAAAAAAAAATAAGTGAGAGACGTAAGGGATAAGTAATAAAACGTAAAAAAGCTGTTTTTGAAAATTTTGTATGTTTGTGCATGTATTACGCAAAAACTACTGAATGGATTGAAATTAAACTAGGCATGATTTAAGTTCATACTACATAATAGCATATAGGATACTTTTTATCCCGAAATTTAGCACAGTTCCCTTGGGAGAGGGGATGAAAGTCAAAATGTGTACTTAGCTGTAATTCATTATCGCGTAGTCCGATTTCATTCATTTTTAGGGTTCCGTACCCAAAGGGTAAAACGGAGCCTTATTAATGTCATTCAACGTTTTAATAAATAATCAACAAATTCTTTTTTGTTGAAGTAACAAAAAATTTTTTAGTGGAGAAATTCGAAAAAAGGCGTCCTTATTTTGTGTAATAGACAAAGATGACTTGACAGGTTGAAAATTGTTTGGAGTAAATCTCATTTCGTCTGCGAGCTAGAGACCTGTGACCGGCGGACAGACAGACAGACAGCCGAGTGACATTAACAGGGCTCCGTTTTAACCCTTTGGGTACGGAACCCTAAAAATGAATGAAATCGGACTACGCGATAATGAATTACAGCTAAGTACACATTTTGACTTTCATCCCCTCTCCCAAGGGAACTGTGCTGAATTTCGGGATAAAAAGTATCCTATATGCTATTATGTAGTATGAACTTAAATCATGCCTAGTTTAATTTCAATCCATTCAGTAGTTTTTGCGTAATACATGCACAAATATACAGACAAACAGACAAAATTTTCAAAAACAGCTTTTTTACGTTTTATTACTTATTCCTTACGTCGCTCACTTATTTTTTTTGCAAATATCTTTAATGGACAGGCACAGCTAGTCTATGGTTTTAATCTTTGTATAGACTAAGCACCTGCCGAGTGCACGCCTGCCTCACTGCATCTTTGTCTGTCAAATGGAATTGCGCGCGCAACACTTTTCCGTCACTTTCAACACTCGCACAGAAAATTTTATATCTTAAAATCCAGACAACCATGATTTAGCACCACTTTTGACCAAGCAACCAAATACGGTTCGATTGGGAATAAAATAATCTTTCATTTGACATATAATTCGTTTAAATAACAGATGAGGGAAGCAGATCGAAAAAAATTGATTACATTTTTTTGTGTTTAACATCATAGGCACCAAATTTAGCCAGGCAAGCAAAGTGCAATGTATCAATCTATGAATTATCTAGCATATTATCTCTATCAGCATTAAATAACAGATGAGGGTAGTAATCTCTATGATGGTATCTTAGACCATATCAAGTAAGTTTAAAACATAGTTTTTTTTTTTACTTTTTAAAACAGATAATTTATAAATCCTAACGTAAAAAAATAATAATAAAGTGAAATCTGGATCAAAAAAATATATTTAATGATAGAATAAAATAAATTATACAGTAAAACTTAACTTCAGTCTGATTTAATGAAGGGCTTGAAAGTTTAATAGTATTATACAGGTGGAAAATGTAACGAAGTTTAGTTAAAAACGAAAGAAAATGGTAATAATGAACAGTGAACACTATAAATCAATATTTGTGTAATGTAATTTCAATAATTGAACGATATAAAATATTTTTACGATTCCAATATGAATTACTGTATTGTCAAATTTTTGCCAAAAACGCACTGACACTTTACAATTTTGGTTGCGTCATCATTGTTTGGGATGTGTTTAGTTGCGTTCAAATTGATGTGTGAGAAGATAGGTTACGAAAATAGGCTTTAAAGCCTGAAACACACACAACGTGCAACGAATGCGGCTTAAAACTTACTTAAAAATACTTTATTTTGAAACTGTATTCACCAACAATTCAGAGGCTGGAGCCTTCTTTTGTGTAGCGGTACACCTATATAAGACTCCACTCTTCTATAAATAACATTGGGGCTAATTCTGCTTAACAAAATCTAAACTAAATTAGATTGGTCTAAATCTATTTCCATTTCTTTCACAATGCTCCCTGCGGAAAAGGATAGCGCCATTTTTAAACCTGTCAATTTAGTTTAGTTTAGAGGTTGTGAACAACAGAATTAGCCATACTGTTAAAATAAACATTGATTTATTTTAAGGTGTAATATAAAGAACTCGTTCACATAGCTAAATGTGCGTATGAGCCACACTAATGCCGCGTGACGTGCTTCATACAGTTTCTCGTATTACGAGACGTATAACCCCCGGCACGTAAGTTGAGCGGTAAACTTCAAGTGCGCGAAGCGTCGTACGAGTGAGCGGGACACAATACGATTGGAGAGCCAATCAGCGCTTAGGAGGGATCCGCGAGAGCTAATCAGTGCTTACGAACGATCCCCGCGACCCGCGACCCCCTCACACCCCGAGATACCTCATTTTCGACTTCAGCGCATTGAAGGTCAACGCTAGACTTATTTGCCGTGACGTGTACACCAGTACGCGCGCGTTCAGTATGCCGTCTGCCGTCTGACGTCTGGTATTGCATGTTGTGTCTGTTTAAGGCTTTCAACGGTTGTTTCTTCGACCAAAAATTCTAACACATACATATAAACACACGATAGCTGTAGGGGGATGGCTGACGGGAAAGTTTAAACGAGTGAGAAGCCCTGCGTCTGCTGTATGGCCTGCAGCAGGTGGTACTTGAGGCGCTCTTTGGTCTTGTACCGCGGCAGGTCCAGCAGGTTGAAGCACGTGTGGGCCACTGGGAAGTACCTGTCGTCTGCTACCGGCTGGATCCTTATCTGCGGTCAAATTAACACTATATACCCGCAAATTGCTACTGCGTTGGAACCTTGTCACATCAACATCGGCGTGACGTCAGAAGAAACTAATAAATATTACTATCTATCTACCACTACTTTTTAACGTTCCACTGTTGGGAACAAGCTTCGTCTGTTATAGGAGAGGGGGATTTAGAACATCCGCCACGCTGCTCCGATGTAGGCTGGCAGGCCTAATTTACACATTTATATTGTAAAACTGTAACAACCTAGTAGTGAAACGCCGAAAGTAAAGTCTGAGCAAAGTGAGATGCATTCTATAGATTTCAGCCTTAGTAATTCAAAGGGCGTAAAGAACATTAAGGCACAAAGGGCTTTACGTCCTTTGAGCCCAGAGGTATCGAATTATTCAAGAGCACCTTAAATATTTGATATATCTAAAACTGCTTTTTGATTTTCTTGTGTCAATAAAAATACAAAAATATTTATCTACATCAAGAATTATTAAAAACAAGAATTTCAAAATTATTTAAAGGTCAACGTACGAGTATGTTCTATGATGGTGAAAGTTAAACAAGAAACGGGGTATTAAATAAAAATGTTCTCACTTTTATATCTCGCATCCCCTGGATAGGAACACGGTCACTGCCCGTCAGGAACAGTAGGAACTTTTTCTTTTCTTCGATAGCAAGCTCATGGAACACTTCCCAGAACCATCTAGAAGTATTAATAATAGGTAACCAAATGTTAGAAAACAAAGCTGTGATAGCCTAGTGGTTAGGACGACCGACTTCTAATCGGAGATCGTGGGTTCGATCCCGGGCACGCACCTCTAACTTTTCGGAGTTATGTGCGTTTTAAGTATTTAAATATCACTCGCTTTAACGGTGAAGGAAAACATCGTGAGGACACCTGCATGCCTGAGACTTGAGAGTTCTCCATAACGTTCTCAAAGGTGTGTGAAGTCTGCCAATCCGCTTGGCCAGCGTGGTAGACTATGGCCAAAACCCTTCTCACTCTGAGAGGAGACCCGTGCTCTGTAGTGAGCCGGTAATGGGTTGATCATGATGATGATGATGAAATGTTAGAATAAAAACTACACAAGTTTAAATGAAAAAACAAAAATTACATCATCCTTGACATGTGGAATGTATGGGTCTATATTTGATCAATCTGACTTTCCGTCACATTCGAGCCTTACTTCGACCACTATGGGTCTACTCTAGTCTACTCAGACTCAAAACAGAGGTAAAACGAGACAGATTTATGTCAGGGACTTATTAATGTCTCCTTTATGTTAACTGTCTTGAATCTGAGTAGACTCAGAATATGCTGTATAGATCTCAGCCTGTGTCTACAAGTCACGGCAAATAAGTCTAGCGTTGACCTTCAATCGAAGTCGAAATTGAGGTATCTCGGGTGGTGAGGGGGTCGCGGGGAGGGCGTGGGGATCATTCGCAAGCACTGATTAGCTGTTGCGGATCCCTCGTAAGCGCTGATTGGCTCTCCAATCGTATTGTGTCCCGCTCACTCGCACGACGCTTCGCGCACTTGAAGGTCACCGCTCGACTTACGTGCCGGGAGTTATACCAACTGCTCGTCGAGTCAACTCGACAACAAATTCCAACCAATACAAACTGGACCTTCCTGCTCCATCATCAGACCATCATCAGGGCCTGGTCACTCTGTACGCTAACTACTCATTGACACCAAATCAATACGTCCAAACACGACACATCTGCAGTAAGTTACCATTGCAGTGATATAAGAATTACTCAGTATACCAATTTTCAAGTCGATTTGACAAGAGAAAGTATTACAAATAATCGGGTGATTGAGATCTCTACAGCTGACGAAAGAGTGACGAGAATACCCAAACAGCTGAAAGCGATTTTCATCAAACATAGCTATGAAGCTTCAATGATTCACGTCTTTGAATAAAAAAATGGCATTCAAATCGGACCAATCGATAAGTGTTAAGATGCCGTACATATAAGTCAAAGCGTTCAAACTTAACACAACCCTATTTATATATTACATATAGTCGGGGTAAATAATAATAATATGTAACTATAGCACGTAGCGTACCTGATTTGTGGATCTGTAGCCACATATCCATTTTTGTATTCACAGTTGGTTTCAAACATATCCCAATCGTATTCCTCATTTCCGATTACCACTGACATGAGCTCATGAGATCTGAATAACTTGATTATACGACCGCCGCAAACCTAACAGTGAAATAACTATTATTAACACTATTATGTGTTTTCTACTTTTCCAGTCTATTATTCTATACTGATGTGCCTGAATTTTACAGACAGGAGAAAACAAATTATGAAGTCAAAAAATATGACAGATTGTATACTCTGATTTTTAATTCCGTGGAATTCTGATGTTTCATAATGTTACCCAGAGTTATAACAGTTCTCAAAAAAAATTCAAAACTTACATATAAATAAAAATCAATTGCTTTAAGTAGATATGACAAATGCCTGACAAATACCTCAGGTACTTTAGTTTGGGCTAAAATCGAACTTTAGGTGGTAACCCTGTCTTTCATACAAATAACTCATTCTATTTTTTTAAATGACAACTGTCAGAATTTCACCGAATTAAAAATCAGACAATACAATAGAGTCCAGAAGAATAAAAGAATGGTGAGGTTTTTAAAAATAAACAATCACGATCCAAAGATGGTCGTGAAAGAATACCTTTTGGAAGCCTTGGTTGAAGGCTCTGAATTGATTTTCTACGGATTTGTTGAGCAAAAATTCGACGTACAAATTGACGTACTCTCCCTTGTTCTCGTGCGTCACGGGAATGTTCTCGCCGTTCTCCTTGAGCGCGTGCACTTGGATCTGATCGAACACCACTGTGTTCACGGCGAAACATAGACTGAACACCTGGAAATACGAATGTATCTTTGTAGCATTTCAAAAAAAAATCGTATAGGTAATCCATGGTGTAGTTACTGGCAAACTTCTGGAGCAAATGACCTTGACTGACCTTGGCAAGCGAATTTTAGGTCTCTTTGGTGGGGCGTGCGGGCGCGACGGCGGGGAGTATCGTATCAAGCGCGTGATTGGTAGATCAGTAGACCTTTGTCTCCCGCTTTCCCCTTTTTTGCCCGGATGTGTAGGTAGTAGGTACAACGCGCTAACTTACCTCCACTATAAACACTTCATGCTCAAGAAGTTTGCCGGCAATAATTGTATGTCAAGACAAAAAAAAATATGCGTGACGCGGCGTAAAAGTTTTCGCTGCAAATTCGAATCTTTTCTCACGTTAAGACATCCACGACAGTTTCAAAACAGTAATTTTAACAGACGTCAATTCTTATATGCGTAGGCATCAAAGCGACTAAAAGCTAATCGCACATTTGGCTGCGACCAAATTTGAACACCTGGAAATTTGAACACCTTGAAAGGGTCTTCCTGTAAATTTCACGCTTGAAAGAAAATTTTATTTGAATCTGAATATCCATTACGAGCAACTTATGAAACAACTTCCCACAGCAAAATGTGCGACCTATATGATATGGGTATGAAATATCCATTAGACAAATGAATAACACCTCTTTTAAATTTAATCAACGTAACTTACGTCCTCCACGTCTTCGTCGGGGTACTCCAGTAAATGTTTGAGACTATTAGCTAATGTCGGGTACAGATCCGACAGGTCGTCGAGCATGACACACTCCCCTAGCAATTTCTTATACAACACCAGAGGAAAAGGCACATAAATGATGATAGAATTGTATATAGCCAGACCGTAGATGGCACCTAAAACAAAACAATTCCGTATTTTCGTTGTCGATTCTTGGATTCTCGATAGTGGATTAAGCGGAAAAAATACAGTAACAAATGATGAAAAAAAAAAGTTTCCTTCAATAGTAATTATTTTCTCACAAGTTTTAGGTACAATTGCGTAATAAATTAATAAATCCAAATAAATACATTTTGACGGCATTATTTTCTGTACTAAAAGGTACCCAAACGAACTCTGACACGTATTTTAAAACGTTCCTTTTCTCACATATGTATTTTAAGAACTTATGCATAATATGTAATGTCGAGAACTTATGCATAAACTATGGAATATAACCATATTCCAATCCAATTAAGAAAATAAATAAGAATTAGCCTATTTTAAACACACCTATCTAATGTTTTAGATATGTGTGGCTACAAGCTACTTGGTATGTCAAGTGACATAAGTATACTGTATTCGGTATAGGAAAATCTTACATCAAATATCTTACCTATCAAATAGTACATGACATCGTCCTCAAATGGATTATTAGAAAACCAAATCATATTGGTCTCTTCGGATTGTTTGAACATGCCATATACGGGATCGAAAATTTCTTTAAGAAGTAACATGAAGAATTCTTTTTTAACTCCACCGGCATCTTCGGCTTCCTCGCCGACAAATTCTATCTAGAACAAGATATACTACAATTCAAATCACGATCACAGCGATGTAAAATGGTTCATCTTGGAAAAGTTTGTCAAACTAAGGTTATTTTCATGAAAAATGCGCATACATCCGTAAGTCATATGTTTGCCAGTCAGGTCCACCGACCTTGAGGAGTATCGAGTGCAATGTTTTCACCCACAACTTACTCTGAGCGGCTTCTTCAGTTGCGACGAGTCGTGATTACTGATCTGCAGCATCGTGTCTCTCACTAAGTGGTTCCTGGACACTGTCAATATGAGGAACTGGTCCCGTTGGTACTCGTAACTGGGGTCCATGAAGAGACGAGTCAAGAACATCTGCGTCGCGGCGCGGTTAACGGCCATTTGCATCTGCAGTTGCTGGTCGATTTTTAATAGCAGTGACTTGCACTGCACGTCGAATAGGAACGCATAATTACATAGATGCGGCTTAATCGACTATGAAAAAAAAACAAATAAATTATTATAGAACCTAATTTAAACAGTATTTATTTTGCCCTTAATATATGCTCATGTCTCATGTCATGCTCGTGAACGGGTGCCACCGTCGGAAATGGGGCTACTTTTGTCTGCCCATCTTAACATGTAAGCACCATTCCGAACCAGTGGTAGATTCATTTGTCGATTCGAAAGCATTTGTAAAAGTTTATCTGAATAAAAAATATGTCTATTCTATTCGGCTTTGCTTCAGCTGTCCACAAGATAGTTAAGCTACTTGTAACAATTTTGTTTTGAAAAGACTGCTGTTGTTTGACAACTGCTGAGTTTCTTGCCGGCTCTTCTCAGCAGAATCAGCATTCTGAATCGGTGGTATATTCTTGACATGTCATAAGAGCCACACGTTGGCCTACATGAAATAAATGATTTTGAATTTTGAATATATATAATCGGCAAATCCTCAGTTCTCGCGGGTAATAAACCTGCAGCATCAGAATTGAGAAGTGCAACCTGGAGTTCACACAACGTTGTATTGTCATGGAAACGAATTTCATGTGCAAAGTTCCGTAAGAATCGGTTCAGTAGAAGTAATTGAAAGCGCCGTCACGAGATTTGAAACAAAATGAAAGTGGAAATAAAGATTGTTCATCAATAAGTTAACAACATCAATAAAAAAAATTGCTTTGCTTGATTGCAGAAATTGCTGCTGCCATCGTGACAGTTTTGTATGAGCAATGAGCTATCATGAAAACTATGACTGCAGCATTTTCATGAGATGATAGCTCGTTGTTCTTGCGCGAGAAGCAATAAATGTCAAAAAAAAAGTTGTTACAAATCTTTTTCCTAGTGAAACGATTTTGATCAAAATTAAAGAAGTACCTACTGCATTCTAAGTGCGAGTGGTTAGTCTCTCATAGACAAATAAATAAACAAAGAAACTATAATATCAGAATTTTATGAAACACAATAGAAATTCTACTTACCTCGTGATCCGAAAGCCAACTGATATAATCCGTGGCGATATCGACATGATTACATAAATCCTCGATATAGAAACATTCCGCCGGTATTTTCGGCTTTTTTGGATTTGTAAAGTTTATTTTATTTAGCGCCGTCAGCGTGTTTAAAATTTGAATCAGGCTTTTGGTGAACTGTATTCTCTGTAAGAAAAAATTTATGTCTGTTCTAATATATTCGAAATAATTGTAAATGAACTTAGCTGGAGTTATCGAGACCATCTGCTTAGGGTTATAGGCAGCGGCACAGTTTTCGAGGCATGAGAGAATGTAGTAGTAATATTTGCACACGCGTACACTTGCCCACTCGCCCTACAAATTATTCTTGTTTGCGGCAGACTGTACGAAGACGGCGGTAACCAATGAGGGAGGCAGATTATGACGTGATATGACAACGAACCAATCACGGACGCCGCCGCTAGTCGCGCCCCGCGAAACACACCCATCAAATGACTCATGTGCAATTAAATGACATCTTCAAGGGCATTCAAGGCCACGCTTTTACATCCGTGCCGATGAGTATAATAATTTACCTTATTCGCCCTCACATTCGGCTGCGTGAGCTCGAACACGACGACACTCTTGAATATGTCGACCAGCATCTCGAAGTACTCCGCGGACTGCGCCTCCCACCACAGCTGCACGATGCGCTGCGGGTGCGTCGACAGGTTGTTGAACGCCTCCGCGAACGGACCCTGTCAGAACGATCAACGATGCGCTCTAAGATGCAACGACTTGACTTGGTGTTTTTTTTTTAAATTATAATATTTTTAAATAATAATATATAATAATATATAATAATATATAATAATATATATATAATAATATTTTTAAATATAATTTTTTTAAATAATAATAGCGGGCAAACGAGCAACCAGCCAGTCACCAGTGTTAATATTATTAACAGCCAGTATAACCCCCGGCACGTAAGTCAACCGGTGACCTTCAAGTGCGCACAGCGTCGTACGAGTGAGCGGGACACTACGATTGGAGACAATCAGCGCTTACGAGGGATCCGCGAGAGCTAATCAGTGCTTACGAACGATCCCCACGCCCTCCCCGCGACCCCCTCACACCCCGAGACACCTCATTTTCGACTTCTGCGTATTGAAGGTCACCGCTAGACTTATTTGCCGTGACTTGTAATGCGAATGAGAGTGTGAGAGAGCAGTGACCGCACCTGCAGGTCGGGATGGCGGCGCGGGTTCCTCATCTCGTGGTACAGCGGCAGGATGAGGAACATGCGCAGCGCCTCCGCGTCGGGCGGCGACGGCTTCATTCTCTTTATTATTAGCTCCGACAGGTGGCTGAATATCTGTGTGCGACACAAATACGTTACACATTATCCACAAATTATAATTATATACTAGCTGCGTTACCCTCGGAGAAAATATATTGGAAACACACATAACACACAAATAAGAACAGCACTCCTAACAGCCAAAGTTTAACTTATTTGCCGATAGATGGCGTTGTTTAGTTCCGCAGGAACACTTTTTGCGAGATAAAAAGTAGCCTGTGTGTTAATCCAGGGTATAATCTATCTCCGTTCCAAACAGCCAAATCCGTTCAGTAGTTTTTTTTGTAGTGTATGTTGTGGAGATTCCTTACACTTATATGTTTGGCAAAACAAAGGCTTACCAGTTCCTGTATGGTGGAGTTCTCCAGTCGACTGATGCAGGTGAACGCCTCCTGCGCCGCGGCCAGGTCCACGCCGGGCACGCGCGTGTTGCAGCCGTAGTGCGCGTTCTGCGCCAGCAGGAACGACCCGTTGATGCACGCGTGCGAGCCGCACACCGTCTCCAAGTAAGCCAGCAGCTCCTATATTATACAAGTCACGGGAAATAAGTCGACCAGTGACCTTCAGAAGTCGAAAATGAGGTATCTCGGGATGTCGGGGGTCGCGGGGAGGGCGTGGGGATCGTTCGTAAGCACTGATTAGCTCTCGCGGATCCCTCGTAAGCGCTGATTGGCTCTCCAATCATATTGTGTCCCGCTCACTCGTACGACGCTGCGCGCACTTGAAGGTCACCGGTCGACTTACGTGCCGGGTGTTATACTGGCTGTTAATAATATTAACACTGGTGACTGGCTGTTTGTGTCGGTGTCAACTACTAAAATACGAGTATGATTGCAGTTGAATAACAAAATATTCCGACGAGCTTACGTGTTTCCTTAAAACACTAAGATACTTCAAATCCTACAAGAATACGTTTTGACGACCTCCCTGGCGCAGTGGTGAGCGCTGTGGGAGGTTCCGGGTTCGATTCCCAGCGAGGGCAATTTGGGAATTTATTATTTCTAAATTGTCTTTGGTCTGATCCGGTGGGACGCTCCGACTTTCGATGTAGATACCGTCGATGAAAAGTCTTAAAACCTCCTTTGCGGTTGTTTTAATTATAATATTAGTAAAAATAATCGCGTCAACGGACCGCGATGTAGTTGGCAAAAAACCATCGCAGCTAAGTCTTAAAAGGATCAATGAATGGCAACAATATTTATATCCCTACACAGGGATTGGCAGTCACCGGCATGAATCAGTGTTTACACGCGTGACGCGGCCGCAACCATATCAACTCTTAGTGTGACGCTTTTCCCAGTCACGCTCTTACTGAAAACATGCTAATATAAGTCAACGGTAATTGCGTTTAACGCTCACCGATATATATGTTGAAATATCGGTAAAAGTTATTTAATAATACCTTAATTTTTATGATATTTCAACTTTCGTCGTCTTCGTCTCAACCAATAGACGTCCACTACTGGACAAAGGTCTCTCGCAAGGATCGCCACAGAACACGATCTCGTGTTTCCAGCGGCTGCCAGCTACTCGCTTCAAATCATCGCTCCATGTCGCGGGGGGTCTACGTACGCTTCGTTTACCGGCGCGAGGTCGCCACTCGAGCACCTCGGGACCCCAACGTCCATCGGTCCTTCGAGGAACTTTCGCGTCGAGAGCTAAATGCTAATCATCATCATCATGATCAACCCATTACCGGCTCACTACAGAGCACGGGTCTCCTCTCAGAGTGAGAAGGGTTTTGGCCATAGTCTCCCACGCTGGCCAAGTGGATTGGCAGACTTCACACACCTTTGAGAACGTTATGGAGAACTCTCAGGCATGCAGGTTTCCGCACGATGTTTTCCTTCACCGTTAAAGCAAGTGATAAGTATTTAAATTCTTAAAACGCACATTAACTCCGAAAAGTTAGAGGTGCGTGCCCCGGGATCGAACCCACGACCTCCGATTAGAAGTCGATCGTCGTAACCACTAGGCCATCACAGCTTTTGCTAAATGCTATTACATAAACCAAAAAATCAAATTACATTCGGACCTGGTTGACAACATCGTACTCCTTGAAAAATTGGCACGCCGCAAGCTTAGCCAGGCTGAGCGTGAGTATCTGCTTCTTGGGGTCGGGCGAGCGGAAGTCCGTGGACGCGGATCTGTCGCTGCCGACCACCAGGAAGCTGTGGTCGCCGCCCGCGAACACCGTGATCGGCCCGCTGAACGTGTCCGGTGGGAACTGGAAACACACATCCGTTACAACCCCCGCATACATTCGATCCTCGTCGATTCCAAGTCGGAACTAACCACCGGATCGGACCAGGGACAATTTAGAAATTATAATTGAAGTTTATCAAGTCAACCGAAACTAAACTTTAAACTTGAAACACTAAGATTGATTTTAAAATGAGTAGGTATAACAATTTACAACATTACGATACTAAGAGCATTTAAGCGACTACAACATTCGCCTTGCGTAGCGTCTCTGTCGCACGCACCGAGTTCCGATAAGGAGCGAGCGAGAAAAGTGACTTGCATACCGATTCATGACGTCACGCGTATCATGTGATCAGCGCCATCACAGAAATGTTGTTTTTGGCGCGGTTTTCAAAACTTTAACTTTATCATTGATTTAATTCTTAATACTGTAGATATTCCGAAAAATATCAATATAATGTGTTTTAATAAGTAATAAAGAATAATTTAAAACAATTTCCAAAAATTAGTCAAATAGCCTATTGAAGTAGCTCACCAGCTAGCTCTCGTACACTGGGCCACTAGAGTGTCGACGACTAGTGGCCGCCACAAGTCGCGGAAGGGATTTTTTATACATTTTCTTGTGGCTCGAACGCGGCCACTCGAGCGCTCGGTGATACCATATCAAATGTATGAACAATCTCTTCCGCGACTTGTGGCCGGCCACTAGTCGTCGCCATTAGTGGCCCAGTGTGCCGTTACCGACTCCGTTTTACACCCCCTCTAAAATATATCTATGTGCTATTTTTTACACAATGTTCCCTGCTCAAAAGGATATCATTACATTTAGAGCTGTGCCCTTACAAACATGCGAACCGAGTCATAAATTATTTTTATCGGACTTCTCGCTTGCACTTACTGCCTTATGGAACTGGAACCTGTTTCGCTGGTATAACAATAATAAAGGATTTGTCGATAGTCGATAACAGGTTATAAAGAGCGAGGGAGAGCCCTCACAACCCCATGATCGTAATGTTTTATGGCTCAGTTCGCACGTTTGTTATGTCCCAAGTATAGTATAATTATCGTGTTATCGACATCCCAAACATCGTGGATAAAAAATGCGCCAAGTAGATAAAAAATGGACGATCGCATTCACTTCTGATTGGTGTCGACCACTCTCCCGCTCTTGGCGAAAATACAATGCGACTTCATCCACGTTTATTTAGATTTTAAATACCGTAGGACCCATCGTTTTCCGGGATAAAAATACCCTTGCATAGTTGCTTTGCATCCTAATTTTAGTCAAAATCGGTTCAGCAGTTTCGAAGATTAGCCCAAAAAACATTCAGGAAGACAAAATTGACTTGCATAACCAAAATATTGAACTTTGTAAGCCAGTTTGTATTAGAATAGTTTAATAGATATATTTTGTTATATAGTTTGTATAGAATAGAATTCAGTATGTATTAGAATATTTTAGTTTGATTTGACATCCGCTTACAAATATGTTAAATACGACTAATTACTATTTTAATGATATAACAAACATTTCTACTCCAAACATAACAACTAATTAGAAAAGAAAATAAATATTGAGTACTCAATCTATCAAAAAAAAAATCTACATCTACATTAAGATGAACTAACAAAATTGTTAAGTGAAGGGTTATTTTAATCATAAATAATTGTTAACTTAAATTAATAATTTATTATTAAAGTTAAGTGAATGTTAAATTAAAGTAATAAATTGTTAAGGGATAACTCAACATTAAGTTTGGAGGGGCCAGCACCAGTAGACTTACGGATACTCTCCAGCTTGGGTTTTTTCTTTGGCTAAGAAGAATAGTCCAATGTTAGTATGTAAAAAAATTGGTAAAAAATCGGATAATATTCAACATATTACCGTGAAACTAAATAAATGGGGCGCCTCGCTTGAAAATAAAAGATAAGTAGGAAGTTAAATTAATATTCTGTACAGAAAATGTTATTAGCTTGCTCAAAATTGGGTATTTAAAGGATACTAATAGTGAGTGGTAATAAATGCAACTTAATATTAATAGCAATTAAATTATAAATTAAGTACGAACACTACACTACTAGACTACAAAACTAACTTAATTTTTTTTTTTAAATCAATATTCACCTGATCCTGCCAATTGTCGTCAGTCTGCATAAAAAGGAAGTAGGTAAGTAGTTTTCAAATGTCATGGGTTTAAAACGCTATGATATTAATATGTGCTGCGAATTACATTTTTCAATTTCACATTTTTATCGAATCTATTTTGCAACTAAAAATTGGCCGTACTTTACTTACGACCGATCGCACTTACGCACATACGTACATACATAGTACACACACGCATTCATCCACTTCAAAACTATAATATTCTAGAAACCTAAAAGGTGGAGATATGTTTTGAAAATTACAAAATCGTCCTATAACTAAAACTTCCCACTGAGGAGTTATAAAACAAAGAGACATTTCACCCTTGCTCACGAACTTTACGAACGTCTTTTGTCTCGTTTAGCACGACGTGCAGGTAACTGTGTAAGCGTGACTCACGGGCGAGAGGTCGACGGACGTGAAGGGCACGGGCGTGGGCACGAGCGCGACGGCCGTGTGCGGGCAGCCGAGCTGTCCGCGCGCGCCGTAGCCGCACGCCAGCACGCGCTCGCCCACGCGGCACAGCATGTGGCGTCGCTGTGTTACTGTGTGTGTGACTCACGGGCGAGAGGTCGACGGACGTGAAGGGCACGGGCGTGGGCACGAGCGCGACGGCCGTGTGCGGGCAGCCGAGCTGTCCGCGCGGGCCGTAGCCGCACGCCAGCACGCGCTCGCCCACGCGGCACAGCATGTGGCGTCGCTGTGTTACTGTGTGTGTGACTCACGAGCGAGAGGTCGACGGGCGTGGGCACGAGCGCGACGGCCGTGTGCGGGCAGCCGAGCTATCCGCGGGCACCGTAGCCGCACGCCAGCACGCGCTCGCCCACGCGGCACAGCATGTGACGCCGCTGTGTAACTGTGTGTGACTCACGGGCGAGAGGTCGACGGACGTGAAGGGCACGGGCGTGGGCACGAGCGCGACGGCCGTGTGCGGGCAGCCGAGCTATCCGCGGGCACCGTAGCCGCACGCCAGCACGCGCTCGCCCACGCGGCGCAGCATGTGACGCCGCTGTGTAACTGTGTGTGACTCACGGGCGAGAGGTCGACGGACGTGAAGGGCACGGGCGTGGGCACGAGCGCGACGGCCGTGTGCGGGCAGCCGAGATGTTCGCGCGCGCCGTAGCCGCACGCCAGCACGCGCTCGCCCACGCGGCACAGCATGTGGCGTCACTGTGTAACTGTGTGTGACTCACGGGCGAGAAGTCGACGGACGTGAAGGGCACGGGCGTGGGCACGAGCGCGACGGCCGTGTGCGGGCAGCCGAGCTGTTCGCGCGCGCCGTAGCCGCACGCCAGCACGCGCTCGCCCACGCGGCACAGCATGTGGCGTCGCTGTGTTACTGTGTGTGTGACTCACGGGCGAGAGGTCGACGGGCGTGAAAGGCACGGGCGTGGGCACGAGCGCGACGGCCGTGTGCGGGCAGCCGAGCTATCCGCGGGCACCGTAGCCGCACGCCAGCACGTGCTCGCCCACGCGGCACAGCATGTGGCGCCGCTGTGTAACTGTGTGTGACTCACGGGCGAGAGGTCGACGGACGTGAAGGGCACGGGCGTGGGCACGAGCGCAACGGCCGTGTGCGGGCAGCCGAGCTGTCCGCGCGCGCCGTAGCCGCACGCCAGCACGCGCTCGCCCACGCGGCACAGCATGTGGCACCGCTGTGTAACTGTGTGTGACTCACGGGCGAGAGGTCGACGGACGTGAAGGGCACGGGCGTGGGCACGAGCGCGACGGCCGTGTGCGGGCAGCCGAGCTGTCCGCGCGCGCCGTAGCCGCACGCCAGCACGCGCTCGCCCACGCGGCGCAGCATGTGGCGCCGCTGTGTTACTGTGTGTGACTCACGGGCGAGAGGTCGACGGACGTGAAGGGCACGGGCGTGGGCACGAGCGCGACGGCCGTGTGCGGGCAGCCGAGCTGTCCGCGCGCGCCGTAGCCGCACGCCAGCACGCGCTCGCCCACGCGGCGCAGCATGTGGCGCCGCTGTGTTACTGTGTGTGACTCACGGGCGAGAGGTCGACGGACGTGAAGGGCACGGGCGTGGGCACGAGCGCGACGGCCGTGTGCGGGCAGCCGAGCTGACCGCGCGCGCCGTAGCCGCACGCCAGCACGCGCTCGCCCACGCGGCGCAGCATGTGGCGCCGCTGTGTTACTGTGTGTGACTCACGGGCGAGAGGTCGACGGACGTGAAGGGCACGGGCGTGGGCACGAGCGCGACGGCCGTGTGCGGGCAGCCGAGCTGTCCGCGCGCGCCATAGCCGCACGCCAGCACGCGCTCGCCCACGCGGCACAGCATGTGGCGCCGCTGTGTAACTGTGTGTGACTCACGGGCGAGAGGTCGACGGACGTGAAGGGCACGGGCGTGGGCACGAGCGCGACGGCCGTGTGCGGGCAGCCGAGCTGTCCGCGCGCGCCGTAGCCGCACGCCAGCACGCGCTCGCCCACGCGGCGCAGCATGTGGCGCCGCTGTGTTACTGTGTGTGACTCACGGGCGAGAGGTCGACGGACGTGAAGGGCACGGGCGTGGGCACGAGCGCGACGGCCGTGTGCGGGCAGCCGAGCTGTCCGCGCGCGCCGTAGCCGCACGCCAGCACGCGCTCGCCCACGCGGCACAGCATGTGGCGCCGCTGTGTAACTGTGTGTGACTCACGGGCGAGAGGTCGACGGACGTGAAGAGCACGGGCGTGGGCACGAGCGCGACGGCCGTGTGCGGGCAGCCGAGCTGTCCGCGCGCGCCGTAGCCGCACGCCAGCACGCGCTCGCCCACGCGGCGCGGCATGTGGCGCCGCTGTGTTACTGTGTGTGACTCACGGGCGAGAGGTCGACGGACGTGAAGGGCACGGGCGTGGGCACGAGCGCGACGGCCGTGTGCGGGCAGCCGAGCTGTCCGCGCGCGCCGTAGCCGCACGCCAGCACGCGCTCGCCCACGCGGCACAGCATGTGGCGCCGCTGTGTTACTGTGTGTGACTCACGGGCGAGAGGTCGACGGACGTGAAGGGCACGGGCGTGGGCACGAGCGCGACGGCCGTGTGCGGGCAGCCGAGCTGTCCGCGCGCGCCGTAGCCGCACGCCAGCACGCGCTCGCCCACGCGGCGCAGCATGTGGCGCCGCTGTGTTACTGTGTGTGACTCACGGGCGAGAGGTCGACGGACGTGAAGGGCACGGGCGTGGGCACGAGCGCGACGGCCGTGTGCGGGCAGCCGAGCTGTCCGCGCGCGCCGTAGCCGCACGCCAGCACGCGCTCGCCCACGCGGCACAGCATGTGGCGTCGCTGTGTTATTGTGTGTGTGACTCACGGGCGAGAGGTCGACGGCCGTGAAGGGCACGGGCGTGGGCACGAGCGCGACGGCCGTGTGCGGGCAGCCGAGCTGTCCGCGGGCGCCGTAGCCGCACGCCAGCACGCGCTCGCCCACGCGGCACAGCATGTGGCGCCGTCCACACGCCACTTGCGTCACCGTGCTGCCCATCAGCTCCAACACCTGTCCAACACATGACACGTGACACGACACCAGCGACTCTGGCTTCTTAGAGTCGGTTCACATTGGCGAAGAGCAGAGGCGAAGCGCATCGAAGCGAAAATCCAAAATTTTACACATCATATTGTCCTCTTATCTCTCCACAAATGCACTTTCTACCGACATAGAAAGTCTTTTTTTTTAATTAATATTATTTATTCGAGAAGCGCATACGAAATATTACAAGGGATGTTTTACTAAAAATTCTGTCTATTTTTTGTTCTTAACCTCCGACGCAAAAACGACGGGGTGTTATAAGTTTCACGTGTCTGTGTGTGTTTATTTTTATTATTTTTTTATATTCAAAAGTTAGTTTTAATAGTCGAGAGTGTTGTTAGTTAGTAGTGTTGTATGTTTGATGAAAATTGATCCAAGATGGCCGCCGCTACAAAATGGCGGATTACATATTTTTTCACAACTCCCTTAATATGGGTATCAAATAAAAGGGCTTGACTAGTAGAATAGCACTATGCAAATCCAAGATGGCCGCCGCCACAAAATGGCGAATGTCGGGGGTTTTTAAATTTTTAATTTATACTTGTAAATAAATGCACATGCACATCCAGACTTCGGATTTCGCTTGAATACTGTTTCCATTAAATTTTGACCAATATTAAGTAAAAATAGTACAAATAAACGGCGCTATTTACATTCAATAACAATAGTATACCTTCTTAGGGACTAGTTCGTCCTTTGTGTGGCCGTGCCCCGTCTGACCGTATTCACCGGCGCCGCAGGTGAACACACCGCCGTCCAGCGTAAGGAAGGCCGTGAAATCTTCACCGCAGGATATATAGCAGACCTTTAAATTAAACAATACATTGAAACCATTAATCGAGCTATGCTCGAACTGTCTAGTACACTAGTATTAATAGAGGTCAGCGATTGAGATGAGAGCTGGAGTGACTGGTATCAATTACCTTAACATTTCTGAGAGTTTTCAAGTGTGTGGGGTAGCACCTGTGTTCTCTATCTTGCAATCCTAACTGTCCGTGGCTATTTTTTCCCCAACCGTACACAGCTCCAGACCTGGTCACAATTGCAATTGCAATAATTTAAGTTAAATACATAACATAATATAAATATAAATATTCATCACTACATAGTATAAAACAAAGTCGCTTTCTCTGTCCCTATATCCCTATGTCCCTATGTATGCTTAAATCTTTAAAACTACGCAACGGATTTTGATGCGTTTTTTTAATAGATAGAGTGATTCAAGAGGAAGGTTTATAAGTAGAATTGGACCCGGTAGGTGGCGCTAATAGCGGGCAGGACGACGTCTGCCGGGTCCGCTAGTATACATTTAAATATACAATTGAATACATAGTAATACTTGCTTGGATAAAGCAAAAGTGTGGTTACTACCACTTGCTATCAATGCAATAGGTATGCCGAGCAGCGACGCAATCAGCTGCGGCGTGGTTTCCTTGTTTGATTGAGTTCCCAAACCACACTGGCCATATGTATTTGCACCCCATGCATAGAGATCGCCAACTGAAAAATTGTACTTTATAGATGTGGACCTACAAAGACGAATATTAAAATTTTCATAAAAATTAAACTTAAAAAACTGGCCAAGTGCGTGTCGAGCCTCGCTCTTTTAGGGTTCCGTACATAATTATGAACAACATATTTTGGGTGTAAAAAATATTTAATTTCCATCGCAACAAACCGTAAAAGAAAAACCCAAAAAATGATCGTTTGTTTTGGTCACAGCATACAAACTCCTTCATGAATCGTTGTTTTCAGTATTTTGTTGTTTAAATACAATAATATATGGTACATAATACACTGAAATTTCATATTCCTAACTGGTTTAGTTTTTGAGATAGCCCTCATCACAAAAATGGTCTAAAACTGACAACTTTGATGGCCCCCCATTTCCTTATTATTTGAGCGAAAAATATAAAAAATATATATTCATACTCTACTCAATGAGCTCTAAAGAATGATACCCTACAAGTTAGGGTAAGAATTTTTTTTGGCTCCTTTTTCATGTATGGGGGCTCCCCTGAAAAATAATTTAATTCAATATTTGATTTTGTGTCAACTATCAAAATTTCAGGTTTGTAAACTCATTTCGTTTACGAGCTAGAGACCTGTGACCAGCGGATGGAGAGACAGACAGACAGCAGATTCACATTAATAGGGCTCTGTTTTTACCCTTTGGGTACAGAACCCTAAAAATGTGTCAAAACATTGTAAACAAAATTTAATCATTGTGCAAAAATGGATGAAATTATAATTACTTAAATAAATTAAATTCATAACACATTTTTTAAAATTGCATTCATAATGATTGTACTCACAATTTGTTAAAGCTACAGAATGATAAGAACCACAGTCTACTTGAATTACATTTTTAGTGGCAAGAAATTTTATTATTTTTGGTTTATCCTGAGCGTGAGCCCCCAAGTTGCTGCCAAGCTGGCCCATACTGTCTGATCCCCAACTGAACGGCTGTCCCCACTCATCCAAAGCCATGGAATGCTGCAGGCCACAAGCAATTGCTGATAGAGTGCAACCCTTGAATGTTTCTACTAGAGCTAAAAGAAAACATATTATAATAATTATGTTATGCTGTGTAATAATGTGTTTTGAACATCTATGAATAGTTTATTATTCATGTCTGCCAATCTTAAAATATAGAAACAACCATTATGTACCATACTAAAAAACATACTAAAAATAAATAAATAAATAAATAAATAAATAACTGGTAGTTTATGAACTGTATTGCATTGTCTTTTTGGTGTTTAGATCTTATTTAATAAAGTAAAAGTCTAGAGAAAGTCTAGAGAAAGAGATTCAAATAATTGAGAAGAAAAAGCACAACCATACAAAGGTTATTGTCTTTTTCTCCACATTAACATTGGCAGAATTTTTGCAGACAAAATCACAGTACAGAGGGCCAGAGAGAAAGATCAATATTGACTAAGCTTAATTCTTTTTGAACATAGATTATATAACCAAAAACACTTAATATAATATAATTAGTTCAGCAGCTCTATGCTAAATTCCATCTATAATATAATAAAACTGTAACAGATGCAATTCTGTACATTGAAGATATTTTGAAATTTTTTATTGGAGGGCACTCTATAATCGATACTGAAGCCAAAACTGCAATTTTTTTCATTTTTGTCTGTCTGTCTGTCTGTCTGTCTGTCTGTCTGTATCTTGGCCGCGCATCACGCCGAAACTACTGAACGGATTCAAATGAAACTTGGTACGATTTGAGTTTATACTCCGAGGTAGGACATAGGATACTTTTCATCCCGAAATTCAGCACGGTTCCCTTGGGAGAGGGGAAGAAAGTTAAAACGAGTATTTAGCTGTAATTCATTAACGCGTTGTTCGATTTCACTTATTTTTTTTTATTAGAATGGTATTACTTTAAGTATTGTCCCGTAAATATTTCAAGGTCATAGGTTTTTTAGTTCAGAAATGACAGACATTTATTGGGTATCAAATAACTTGGGACTAGGATCTTTGAACGTACGGCTTATTTTAAACTGGTGTGCATTTAAATTTATGTTTGTCGGTCTGACAGTTTGTTCCAACTAATCTCTGAAACGGCTGGATCGATTTTAACGGAACTTTCAATGGCAGATAGGTGATGTTATAAGGAGTAACTTAGGCTACAGTTAGTTTAGGTACATAAAAGAATTATGGGATCTGATCCGATCCTATATAAAACCTATAAACAGGCGAACGAAGTCGCGGAGGTCAGCTAGTAATAAATAAAGTTCAGAGGTCAAGCCACATGACAGACAGACACTTTCTTTTTTTCATAATATTACAAGTATTTTTATAAGTATAGAAGCATAGATTAACATCAAAGAGTGTCTTTTTAAACAGGCTCGTCCAATGTGATTTCATACTTTGTAAAATTTTTGTCTCTTTTACAAAATTGTATCAAGACAAGTCGACTTTTTTCACGGCTGTCAATTATTTTAAGAGGAAATATGAGCAGAGAGAATTTGAAAATTAGGTATTTGAAAAAACTGTCACTGTCGCTCTGTGAGTCTCTGCCCTCAAATTCGTGCAATAAGGACAACTGCACAGTGCAGAACTGCACTCAATAGCCATTAGAGTAAAAAGTCATTAGAGGTTTGGCTCTCTACTATTTCCTCCTCCAATATTGGACCAACTGAAAAAATATTTCGTAAACTGAATATAAAGGATATAATACTGTGTCCCTATATTTTTCTTTCTTCATTAATAGCTGTTGTCAAATTTGTACACTAGGTCTGTGAAAGTTGAAAGCCGTCTAATTAGCCAATTTTGAGTATTTTGTAAGGGTTCTAGTGCCATATCATCAAAAAGGAAAACATAGGGACATAGAAAATGTTGATATTTATTTTACTGTAAAAAATCATTGCTTTAAGATCATAAACTAGAAATAAAATAGGCGCGAGTGTGTGTATGGAAAAAAGACCACCCGTATTTCCTCTTAAGGTGGAACAAGATGATGGCAAGAGCCTGTAAACTTTAAAGTTTTCTAACCTGGGGATTTGCCATCATTTAAACCTGTATGTCTGCCAAGCTGTCCTACTTCATTGCTACCACACGAGTATAGGTGGCCCATGTTTGTCAAATACAGGCTGTGGAACTCTCCAGCCTCTACACACTGAATGTGATTGCTCTCCCGCCATTTTGATAATGTGGGTCTTATTACCTGAAGAAGACAGTTCTAATAATATATATTAAAAATACATGAAAGGAAATAATATGAGGCATTCAACTTGATATAGATCCTTCAATCATAAAATATGTCATAAGATTTTTTACCTAATAGAAGTTCTAGGTTTCTTTTTTCAATGTATTAAGGTACCTAGTAGGTTTAGGAAAAAAAATACTTACTAAATCGAGGGATTCAGAATCAGTTTCTATACAAAGTTCATGATGAGTTGCATTTCCCCAGCAAAACATTTTGCTATTCTTTGCTAATTTGTTATTATTGTGATAATCTACCTGTATTTATAACCTCTGTTAGTTTACCCTGATAAGTTTTTTCATAAAACACAGAATTATGGCTGCAGCTACCAAGCAGAATCCATTTAACTATTGGATGTTTACGGCATCATTAAAAAATTTTATTTAAATGTAATAATTTGAGTAAATCGAGAACAATCTTCGTTTTTAGGTTTTTACTTCTAACAACACTTGTCAAAAATTACATTGCAAATAAAATTACAACAAATGATTGTCATTCATTGTTCTGATTGTCAATGTCATATTTTAGGCCATTAATTGCGCGATTTGCATTTGCGCTTGGTGCTTACCTAGAAACATAGAACTTATGGAATTTGCGCTCCAAACAAAACGTTGAAGCTTTGGACTCGTCTGGTTATTTTATTTCTCGTTCTCACCTACTTAAATAGAGTGTGTGAGGTATAGAAAAATTAGGGAAAGAAATAGCCCAAGTGAATGACTTTGTCTTCATTTTTCTTTCTGATTTTTAATTCCGTGGAATTCTGACCTTTCATAATGTTACCAAAAATAAAACAATTCCCACAAAAAATATAATAAATTCAATATTTGTCTTATTTAAATAAAAATCAACTGCCGCATGTAAATATGACAAATGCCTGACAGAAACTTCATGGTGATAATGTCATTTGAATTCCATTTTTGAACGAATTTTTCAATGTGCTTCTTTTGTTTTATATTGCTGTTATTTTGCACTTTCTAGTTTCCACTCTTGGCGATTTCTATTTTAGGGCGAAAAAACTAACATTATTACGACAATGACAGCTGTTAGAATTCCACCGAATTAAAAATCAGACTATACCTACAATGTTTTAGGCGCAGTCTCCAGTGTCTATATAGAATATATAGATATAAGCTTCTTGGTGCTTACTTTGCGCAAGTTTTTTTAATTAAGTCGAAGCATCAGAGAATTTTTTACCGAAAACGCTGATAATATGCCTTTAAATTATTTACATTTACGTTAAATAACTCATAATTAAAGAATTGGGTTATGTATAAATATTATGTCGCTTTAAAAATTATTTACTATAACATCTAAAAATTTAATGAAATCTTTAACTATACAAAAAAAGAAAGAAAAACTTTACCCTTTTTCGTCGTCGCAGTCGGATAATTAACCGTTAATAACTGCATTTTATCAGTATTTAACCATTTTGGTTAATTAACGGTAGCTAACGGGTTTGTTACAACTATACCAAAAACGCCTCTGCTCTCTTGCACAATAGTGTAAAAGTAAAAAGGATGCACTATACCCGTATTACTAATTCCCTGGAATTCTGACGTTTCGTAATGTTACCAGAGATAAAACAATTCCCACAAAAAAGATAAAAAATTCAAAACTTATGCAAATACAAATCAACTGCCGCATGTAGATATGACAAATGCCTGACAGACACTTCATGGTGATAATGTCATTCGACATCCATTTTTGACTAAATTTTTTCAATGTGCTTCTTTTGTTTTCTGTTGCTGTCAGTGTGCACTTTCTAGTTTCCACTCTTGGTATTTTCTATTTTAAGGCGAAACGAGTAATATTATTACGCGGCTTAAGGCTTTTTATGATGACAGGGAATTAAAGTAGTTTGGGGTAAAATCGTACTTCGTAGATGTTAACCTTGTTCTCCATACAAATAACTCATCTGTAAATGACAATGACAGCTGTCAGAATTCCGGGGAATTCGTAATACGGGTATATCACAGTGTGTGGTGTGACCATACTCTAGAAATCAGAGTGCGTTTAAATTACTATCTGCATAATAAAGAGCTTTAAAGAATTACTAGCTTTTGCCTGCCACTCTCACTGTCGGGTGTCGACCGGATTGATTTGGTCATGTTAATCTTATCATTTTATTTCCATTTTACCGTCGATTCACGATTAAAACGATTATAAAGCTATCGGCCTTCTTTATATTATTTTTACCACACTTTTACTTTTATTTTTGTTCTGACTTCTGAGCATTGGTCTTTAAAGTTTAAAGCCGCAACCACACTTACGTGTCGTGGTAGAGTTAGGCCGGAACCACACTTACGTGTCGTGGCGTGTCGTGACGCGCCAGAAGCCTATCGGTTTCATACATTTAGTATGGTTAGAGACACACTTGTAGGGCGTGTCGTTTTTACTAAATGTATGAAACCGGCGCATCACGACACGCCACGACACATGAGTGTGCCGGCAGCCTTATGGTTAGACAGACTTGTAGGGCGTGTCACACGCCCTACAAGTGTGTCTCTAACCATAATAAATGTATGAAACCGATATTATGTATCTGGCGCGCCACGACACGTAAGTGTGTTTTAAGCCTAATTACTTAGGCTGCCGGCGTCGTGATGCGCCGGTTTCATACATTTAGTAAAAACGACATGCCCTACAAGTGTGTCTCTAACCATACTAAATGTATGAAACCGATAGGCTTCTGGCACGTCACGACACGCCACGACACGTAAGTGTGGTTCCGGCCTTGTCTACGTTTATTCTACGCTTCTGAGATGCTTCTCTATGTGGCTAATTCTGTTGTACACAATCTCTAAACCTAAACTAAAATGACAGGTCTAAATTTATTCCTATCTCTTTCACAGTGATCACTGCGGAAAAGGATAGCAATAGATTTAGACCTGTCATTTTAGTTTAGTTTAGAGAATTGTGTACAACAGAATTGGCCACTATGTGTGTTTAATGCATAGGGATAATAATAATAATATAGAGGTGCCCTAATGTCCTATACAAAATAGTGGATCGGAAAATAGCTCAAGCTTATCAAAATTTTCATAAGTGTGTAAGAGACAACATTACATTTTTGACATAATAATAAATCAGTTTGAGGCAGACTGAAAACAAAAGATGGCCTCCCTAAAATGTATACATGAACACGCACACACGCACAACTTGATCCATCACAATGAACACGCGCCATTTTATGTTTTCGGATTGTGCGTGTATCTGTGCGTGTATGATACCTAATCTAAGCGTGTGTGAGTGTATTTTTGACACGTTTTTAAAGTAGGTACCTATGGCTCCTCCACTACTATTAATTTCCATAGAGATAATAATAATAAATAGAGTTAGCATACCTACCTTAAAAACGTGCCAAAAATACACTCACACACGCACTATCCGAAGACATAAAATGGCGCGTGTTCATTGTGATGTCTCAAGTTGTGCGTGTGTGAGTGTTCATATATACATTTTAGGGAGGCCATCTTAAGTCACGAGTCTGCTGCAAACTGTTTTATTATTATGTCAAAAATGTAATGTTGTCTCTTTCACACTTATGAAAATTTTGATAAGCTTGAGCTATTTTCCGATCCACTAATTTCTATAGGACATTATGCCAACTCTATTTATTATTATTATCTCTATGTTAATTTCTCAGTGGTTTAATGTTGCCAATTGCCATGTTCTTTTTCATTATGAAAATTGGTGAAAATCATGGTCTATGGTCGAGACGGGACGTTGAACGCCATATTTGTTATTGTGCTCCAGCTAAAGAATTTATTTAGACCCCTTGATTTCTGACTAGGAAGTGCTATAATTTTCTGAGTTTGTGATGTATTTTATTTCTATTTACACTTTCATTGAAATTTCAACCCAGTCACTTAAAATCTTTTGTATATAGGTAGCATGTACATTTAGCACTGTGGATACCCCCAAGAAAGTGTTATTCGCTGGATAAATTCAGCGAATCAGTTCTTAAATTCGCTTTAAAATAGCGATAAAGTGGCGGGGGCATCAAATAATAATGGGAAAGGGGGACGACCATCCGCCCCAGTTGACGTGGGATCACCTTTACTTGACTGGGAGGAAGGCGATCATTTTAGTTTCGAGGACTCGGAACGTTTTGAAGAAGATTCTTTGTGTAGCTGGAGTTCAGAACCCGAGAGTCTGTGCAACAACTGGCGAGGATGGAGAAGACCAAATCTGCAAAACGTATTCGCCACTCGCCCAACAAAAAAATCCATTCAAGGTAACTCAATACAGCTGATCCTTTGTTTGCATAATATAGGTATCGAAAAAAAAACATTTCATTTTCGGAACGAAACACTTCTCAATGTTTAAGCATTGTTATAAATTATATTAGTACAGATTTTGTGCGAAGTTTGATGAGTTAATATTTTTTTATGTATAGTAGTAACTTTTCTTTGTGTGTATTTGTAGTTACAAAGACAGGTGTTCAGAAGTCATTTACCTCTTGGATGAGCATATAATAATACCATAGATTCAAATCTCTGTTTTATTATAAATTCTTTGTTCTTTTGGATTACTATTTGGTTTGAGTATATTGATATAGATTTTTTGCTTTTATATGAAATTATTTACCATGTAACTTTCACAAACTTTCACTTATCCAACATGAAAGTGAATTACAACTTGATACTGTTTTTAAGTTAGGGATATTAAGCTTATTTTCACTTTAGATTTTATGCATTAAAAAGATTTTTTAATAAATTGATATTATAAAATTGACTAAGTAGGTATATTATTTTAATAAATATATTGTATTTATTTTTAGTATTAGTGATTAGTTTATACATAGGTAATAATGTGGCCAATTCTGTTGTACACAATCTCTAAACTTAAACTAAATTGACAAGTTTAAAAATAGTGCTATCCTTTTCCGCAGGGAGCATTGTGAAAGAGATAGGAATATATTTAGGCCTGTCATTTTAGTTTAGGTTTAGAGATTGTGTACAACAGAATTGCCCACAATGCATACTAATTAATGGACATGGAAAATTAAATTGAAAATGCAATAAATTTCGAAAAGGGCATATCTCCTATTTTGACAACACCATATTTAAAAAAAATAAAATTAAATGAGCTTTTTTTATTACTACACTGGTGTTTTTTTTTTTGCTATATATTATACAAATCAACCATAGTTATAAAAGTACAATATGTATCGTAAAAATATGGATTGCAGCTTTCTTAACAAAATATACACTTAGAATACATACATTTAGAAATCAAGTTAACTAGATTGCTAGCTAATGTAGTTCAGATCTCTAACACACTTGTAATATTGTTTTAGACAAATCCGTTTCAAGTTTAAGTGAATTGGCAGCGAGATGTGTGGCCAGTCACATACCATTTGAACTGGTGGAGCATGTGTACCCCCCTGTGCCCGAACAACTCCAGCTGCAAATAGCCTTCTGGAGTTTCCCAGACAGTGAGGATGATATCCGGCTGTACTCATGCCTTGCAAATGGGTCTGCTGATGAGTTTCAAAGAGGGGAGCATTTGTTTAGGGACAGAGCTGTTAAAGATGTCCTACAGATTGGTAAGATTAATTTTATTAGTGTTTATTATATGACCTTGTCTAATACTTTATCACTTGCATATTTTACTGCTTAATGATGGCCTTTTATGACAATAAAACAGCTTCACTCTAATATCTTAAAATTATTATATTTATGTAAGTTTCAGCTTTTGTTACAATATTTGTTTTTTTGCTAAGCTCAACATTTTTTGTAATAAGCATACTTTATCATCATAACCATTCATTCATTTTAAGTAGTTAATTGGTTTTTGTTTTTCTCTATTAAAATTTAAACAACAAAAACACATTCAAGTTATTGTACTGTGTAAAATATAACTATTTCATTTGCATGCTATATGTCAATATTTCAAATAAACTACTCAGAATTAATAAATATACTAAAAATATTTAACAAAGTATATTTAGAACTTACTAATATGTTAAGTACTATCTAGTCTTTATATTGTCAAATAACTCCCCAAACCTACTAGCAAGCTGAGTTAAATGTCAGAGGTTGTGAACTTTACTTTCTCTTTAGTAACATCTCAACAACATTTACCAGTTTTACTATAAACATGATTTCTCCTTCTAACTTTTTATGTCTGAAAATTGAAATAAGTGTTAAACGTGTGTTTATATAAAATAAACCCAAATAGTACAGTACCTATTAGTAATCTATACTAATAAATAAAATCTTTACGGAGAGCGCTCACGGAGCGGTTTGGAATCGCGCCCGCCGCGGCTGCGGGAGAGAGGTTAGAGAGAGCGCGCTCACGAGCCCGCTTGTTTTTGCGGGACCGCAGCCGCCGCGGCTGCGGGCGTCGCCCGCCGAGTTGGCGGGCGACGCCCGCAAGACCGGCGGTTATATTTATATATGAAGAGCTGGCGAACAAAATGTTATATTTTTTAATCCGATGGTCTTTGGCTTGCTGAATAAGAATATCAACTTAATTTCACTTAAAACGGCCCGCAACTGTATCAAAATTGCATCCATAGGTCGTGGTTTCGATCATAACGGCATAATTAAGGTACTGGCACATACGAAGGCCCGGCCTCTACGAAAGCCCACATTGAAAAAACGCACTTGCCACTGTCTAAAGCATTCGAAATTTCGGGCCCATATTCACCTTGACCCCACATTGAATATTGAATGGCACCAAATCATTTCCGCGCCGCCATTTTGTTACATTTCGTTCATTTCTCTCTGAACGCTGTCGATATCGCGTGATTATAATCTCGCTGTGATTGTTTTTGCCAATTTTTCCACAAATAGCGTCAGTTTTCGAGTGATTCTGTCATCATATTGTAAAATAATCATTGGAGACTAGAATGCGATGCTAAGTTTACCGATTATTTAGATATTTGTGATTATAAGTTAATTTTTCCGCCACTATGAAAAATCCGTAGTATGGCCCGGGCCTACGTAGAGGCCTATGGGCTTTACTACATCTATGAAAATGTCAAATGCACTTGGATTGTAAATACTTAAGTACTAAAGTATAAATAAAACGAATTTAGTTTGTTTAGTTTACAAATTTTTTACGATTTTTTTAGCAGTTAATCATAATTTTCATTGATAATTTGTTAAATTATTGATAGTTCTCAATATGGATAGGTACTTTATTTTTGTAATATTTGTACTGATTTTTGTATGTTTGCATACATTTTCAATTTATTAGTTTTTTTTTTATTAAAAAGTTGTTGATAAAGCTGTATAGCTTGTGAAAATAAAATAAAAAATATTCAATAGCCCTAGTAAGGCCCACTTAAAATTTAAGTGGAAAATGAGAACTGAATATTTTGATTCTTAAATTAATACTGTCTAAAGTTACGAATTTGTCATTAGAAATAATTGTTTTTTTATTGATTTAAAGTAGAATTTTACTTTTATGACTATTTTTGTTTTTCATACATGGGTCAAGGCCCAGTGTGCAATTTTTTCATTATATCTCTAAAGTATAGGTTAAATAACTTATATCTTAAACTGTTAAACGTGATTTGTGAATTATTTTGTAGAAATATTAAGTTGATGTAAAGTAACAGTTAGTTATAAACGGGCCTTAGTAAGGGACAGTGCCTTTAACAAGGCCCACTATAGTGTTTTTTTAAAACACTCTTTAATATAACTTTGAGTAATTAAATTATAGTTTATTGATTATTTTTAGAAGGGCAATAAAACATTGCAATATTATACATAGTTGTTTTTGTCAAATCTTTGAAACATTATTTTTTATTGAGATTTTAAATAAGGTGGGCCTTCCTATGTGCCAGTACCTTACAATAAAGTTTCGAAAGATTTGAATAATCGAGTACGTTTTCGTTCAAAATGAATTAATTTCCATACTTTGTAAGATGTCAATCAAAATGATTATTTCTTTTTCAGAAGAAAAATTTGTTTTTTTTTTACTAAGAATTTTTTTTTAATTAAAAAGTTTATCATTTAAAAACTTTATTCACTAATAAAGTTTTTAAACAATTTATGTTGAAATTGGCCTAAACTAACTTACAAATGTCAGACTGACTTACAAATGATAGATTATTGTTGAAAATTAATTAGAATTTTTAGAAATGGTTTACGAAGTATTAATTTCATAATTGAAATAGGTTAGAATTAACTGACATTTGATTCATTCAGTGGCGCCGAACCGCCATCTTGAATTATTGGTATAAATACGGGTAATTCGAAGCCATGAATTGAGTCTCCTCCAAAGACTCAACCGACTATTAGATGCTTCAGCGTCTAGGTCGTGATATTTGATTGAGGGCTGCGATAGCAATCACACCCTCATCGAATAAATGCTGCCATTTTGGACTTGGCTGAGTGTAATTAATTAATTAGTATAAAATATATTTGAAAATAGATCTCAGTTAAACTAATCTCTGAGTTGATATAAATTGAGTTATGTGCGGGTGATAAACGCAGATATTTTAATAATAGTTTGATTTAGTTTTAATATTCATTGATAGTCTGCTTCTGGAGTTATGTGTTTACACAAACAAGTTATTGCTTGCAATATTAATTAATTATTGCTTCCGTTAACTTATATGAGATAGCAAACTGAATTTAACATATTATGTTCAATAAAGTCACAAACTACATAATATGGGTAAATAAAAATCCACGCCAAAGCTCACTGTAAGTATGTCATTCAGTTTAATATTAATATTTAATAATTAATATTTAATAGGTTACCTGAATCAATACAGGCCATGCCTCTTTAAACTTTTAAAGTAAAACTCAAGAACTGGCTCATGGAGAAATGTTTTTACAATTTAAAAGAATATAGGTATGACATAAATTCTATTTATTGCAATTAATTTTATATTTATATCTTTAGAACGTTGACATGTATGCTACTTACGTCATTTTGTTTAGTCTTAAAATCAATAATTCAATTTGCACACTAATTTATTAGTTAAATGTGTTGGAAGACAATAAGCTTTAAGATCCATAATATTTGTACCACATTTTTGCAAATAAAGACTCTTACTCTTTAGTTTGATGCAACTATACCGTTTTGTTCGCCAGCTCCTATAAGAAAAATGCGATCGCGCCCGCCAAAAAACCGCAGAGCTTGCGGGCGACGCCCGCAAAGCTCGCGGGCGCCCGCTGCCCGCCTTCTGCGGGAGTAAATCGCGTCGTGAGTTTTGCACTCGACATTTGTATGAATTTCGAGTATTGCGGGCCCGCAACCGCGGCGGGCGCGGGTGCGAACCGCTCCGTGAGCGCTCTCTCTAAATATTCTTTGGTTTTAAACCAAATTAAAATTTGACAGATTTTCAATACAAATCTGACAAGACATATATCTTTAATTATCAGTGATGTCTTTTTGAATCTAAAAAAATATAACTTACAAATCTGTTAAGTGTTGCCCATGGAAGGGTCATTTTAATTGCCCTTGTCACTCTCAAAAAAATCATTAGGTTTGAAAAATGCCTCATAATGTTTCATTGTCCACATGTCACAGGCCAACTGACTTCATTACAATTTCAAGATGGTTGATATGACAAGCTAAATTATTTAATTAAAAATTGAGACAGTGATCCCCCAAGGAAATTATTGGGGGGGGTATTTATATTTTTAACCAGTAGTTGGGTTTATTTGAATTTAATTTGTTAAAACAACATTCATGTGCTTGCGACCACATGTGACGATACAAGTTTTTTTTTTACAAAAATGTAACAATGATCATATTATAATTATATATGCTTTATTTTAAAGGTTTTCACCTATCGGCGAGTGTCACACTCAGTATGACCAGAGCACAATTCAATGTGGCAGTAACATTTGACAGACAGAAAATTTCTTCATGTAATTGTACTTGCTCATCATCAGCACATTGGTGTTCCCACATAGTTGCAGTCTGTCTCTACCGAATACATTTAGTGAGTATAAAAAAACCAAGTCAGTTTTTAAAACAGCTGATTGGGGATTTTGTGAATTTCTTTAAATTTTACATAAGTGTAATTTGGAAATTATTGTGTTAATTTTGTGTATTTATTAAAATGAAAAAAAAAGAAAACTATATTTTTAGTGTGTAGGTAAGTGTTATTTGAATATGAATATTATATAAATAATTTTATAAGTCGTAGCTTATTAAATATTATATTATACATATTGTGAGTCATATAAATAATAATAATAATTTATGAACAACATTCTGTATAATTCCTATGACTCACTTTATAAATGCACTAAGAATTAACAGTCTTACTCATACAACTAAGAATAAAGCTTAAATATCATCATCGATGGTGCTACTGATGCTACTTTATACATTTGCATTCAAGATCAATAAAGATTTAGATGTGTTTTCTGTGGCTGTTAATGCAATTTTGTTTTAGTTCATTTTACTGTTTTTTTAAAAAGAAGAAAAAGCGGTAAAAATGAACTAATATCAAAAATCTTTTGGAGTTTGTCACGACGCGTTGTGGTTATTTATTTACGTGCCTTAACACGAATGTGCCGCAACGCGTTTTGATCAATTTTTTCGCTCAATAAGCGATTTTTTTTGAGTCTGGGCTCTAAAAAACGATAAAGATTATGATCAAACATTTCAGCCAACACAAGTATGTCTCCGAGCACCCGTATCGGAATCATTACAAAGACTGCGAAGAGATCAATTACAGAAGTTTGCACAATACCTAATATCGGAACTACCCCGTCAAGTCTTACCAACGGCTCAAAGGATTTTGGACGAGTTACTATCGGCCCAACCGAACCAGATAAACACGACCTGCGGCGCGCCCGATCCCACCGCTGGGGCGTCCGCCTATGAGTACACGTCTTGGTTCCTCGATGAGAAAACCTTGCATAACAACATCAATAAGATATTAGTGAAGTTTTGCGTTCCAACACCAATAGTATTCAGGTAAATACTAGTCACACCCCAAGCTAAAGCTGTAGTGCTATTTTTAACCCCCGACGCAAAAACGACGGGGTGTTATAAGTTTGACGTGTCTGTGTGTGTGTGTGTGTGTGTGTGTCTGTCTGTTCCCCTGTAGCGCTCAAACGGGTGGACCGATTTGAATGCGGTTTTTTTTGTTCGAAAGTAGAATTAGTCGAGAGTGTTGTTAGCTATGTTTGATGAAAATCGATCCAAGATGGCCGCCGCTACAAAATGGCGGATTAGATATTTTTTCACAACTCCCTTAATATGGGTATCAAATGAAAGGGCTTGACTAGTAGAATAGCACTATGCAAATCCAAGATGGCCGCCGTTACAAAATGGTGAATGTCGGGGGTTTTTTAAATTTCTAATTTATCATAAAACTATGTATCTGTAAACCTAGCTCTGCCTGCTTTGAAATCTTTAAATGCACTTTTATTTTCTTTTAAATGGATACTAATATAGTTACTTATGCCAAACTTCTCTTAATGTAATTTTATAAGTTTTCACTTCTCTGACCGCTTAGTAAACATCCTATAGTAAGATAGCAAGCTTTAATTTAGTTAAAGATTTGTATACAACCATAAGGCTCACTTGCACCAAACATCAAGGTTTAGTAAAATCTTGTAATGCTGTTACTTTCTGTCAATTTTATTACAAGGTTAACAGTTGAAATTCAAAGTTTTTATAAAACGCAAACTTATTTCAAAATGCCTTTACATTGCAAATAAAGGATTGACGAAACAACAACATCTTGGGAATGATATACCTTTGATTTTGAGCTGTCGTAAATATTATCTAATAGAAATGTTTTTCTTTCAGAAAGTGTAATGTACTTATTTTGAAATAAATCTTTAGTCAAAGAAATTAACTAAAGATTATTTATTAATTAAATTATTTAATTAATTATTAAATTTAGTTCAGTTATTATGTACCACCGATTTAGCACCAATTTTACTACTAAACACTTAATATGTTTATAAAAAAAAATACGTTAACGTTTAGACAAATTCAACAGGTTATTGCAAGTGGATCTAGGAACACCAATGTCAACTTGAATTTAAATTTTTAGCGATGTGAACTACCTCAGCACCAGCGCCCCGCCCGCGGCCGCGGAATGGTCGTCGCTGCTGAGACCGCTGCGAGGCAGAGAGCCAGAGGGCATGTGGAACTTGCTCTCTATCGTACGGGAAATGTTCAAAAGGAGTGACAGAAACGCCATACCTCTGTTGGAGATCATCACCGAAGAGGTCATGGCTTGTGAACAGGTAATTTTATTTTGTGCTTAGATACTAGCAGGGAAACCAAACAGGAAATCAACATTTACACACTGCGAATAATATCACGTGCGAAGTGAGAGCGATATCTTATGAGCTTTGTAGAATTAATGCTAACTAGATTCGGCAATGAAATAAATACGAAATCAGAAACTCAGTATCGCTAGCGAAGGAGCATATTATATTCTTATAATTTTATAGAATAAATCGTTACTAGATTTGTAAACGAACAGGAAATAATAATTTTATCACGGGAATTAAGAGCGAGCGCGAAAATATTTCTTTCAATGTCAAATAAATTTACATTAAGATTACATAAGTAATATCCTTATCTTCAATCAATATTATCTAAATCTATTATTATCTATTCTCTAAATAATATCTTCAAAATTTTCTTAATCTTAATGTTTTCACCCTAATTTTTGTGGGGGCCACGAATTCCAATCTCGTTGTTTCGTAAAATGAGAAAATGGTGAAAAATATTTATTTAATGTTTCTTTTCCCTTTCGTGAATAGATCATAGTATGGTGGTACAGCACAAAGGCGGCGCTAGTAGCGTGGGGCGGCGGCGGCAAGCACGGCGCGGCCGGCAATTCCGCCGCTCAGCACGCCTGCTCATCGCTTTGTGACGAGGTAATCTATCTTTCTCTCGCTCGCACATTATGAAGAGCTCTAGTGTGCGAGGGAGAGAGTATGAAGTAAATTGCGGCATTCGTGCGGCGGCGGTAACCACGGCGCGGTCGGCAACTCCACCGCTGGAATAGTAAGTGAAAGAGAGAAACAACATTAGTAAAAGGCGACATAAGTCATGTAGCAAACTAGGGAGTTTTTCAGTAAGACAGATTCGTAGATACGCAAACTGCATACACAAATGCACCGTGCATTTGAAATTAATGGCAAAGAACAAGAAAAATCAGCATCTAGGAGGGATATCATAGACATTTCAATACCTCTCCCATTTGAAGTCTTTAGCAAGAAAAATTGTTTTTTATGTACAGATCTTAAAAGATTCCAGCAAGCAAAAGCCAATTAAATAAAAAACTAATTTTATGTGATACTTTTTAACAGGTTGTAATTCTATGGCGACTGGCGGCTCTGAACCCAGGACTGGCGCCGCACGAGCGGGACACTTTACACGAACAGTTTGCACAGTGGCATATGAAAGTACTTGATAAGGTAAAACGGATTTTTACATGGTGCCTTTACTATATATTTTTTTGGAATGTTTAGGACCTGTTTCGCCACATTCTGATGAATGTCGGATAGCATAAACGTAAGTTTTGTCACTTTCTTACTTTATGTCAAGTGACAAGGATAAAATATGTGAGTAAGTTATCCAACACATATCAGAATGTGGTGAAACAGGCCCTTAGACAAATAAGATTTGCAGCCTACCATCGTTGTTTCAAGCTAGTGTAGCAATCGGGCTGACACTTTCTCGCTACTTATCGGCTAAACTGCACAAGTGCAGCAAGAATGCCATTGTAGCGGTGCAACAATCACCACACCTTTTGTGCCCAGAGGCTACGATTTTTAAAGTAAACCAAAAGTTAAATAGATTTTCTTTTAACAATGGTTTGTAATCTTTTCTCGACGTTTGGCAAATTAGAACTTCAATGGAATCTTGAAAATAACAATGACAAGATAATGTACAACAACTATCTGTTCAATGACCCGGGTGAAGCGGTGATAGCCTAGCAGTTAAGAGTACAGTCTCCCTTTCAGGAGGAACCGAGTTCAATGTCACCATGCACTTCAGCTTTTCAGGTTTTAAGCAATTAAACATCACTCACTTTAATGGTGAAAGAAAACATGGTGAGAAAACCTGCACGCCTGAGAGTTCTCCATAATTGGCTTCTTCAAGGGCGTGTCTACTAATCCGGCCAGCGTGGTGGACTACGGCCTAAAACCCGTCTCATTCTCATTGAGGGGAGACCCATGCCCTGCAGTGATGATTTGTTTATGTACACAAAACGTGTATTTTTACCCGACTATGGAAAAGCCAAAATGAAGAGTTACGATTATAGCAGTCTATGTATTTATGTATGTATGTATGTATTTGTGTATGTACATATTATGTTTGTATCCGATTTTTGTATCAGATATTGTGTGTTCTACTGGAGCGTGTACTACTACTACTGGGCCGATTATGATGAATGAGGTGTCAATTGATTCATTGTTATGGTCCGGATGACATAGGCTGCATTTTATATGCGAAAAAACCGAGAAGTTACGTACGCGCGGCTAAACTGGTATATTAAGTTAGTTTCAAATATACATAACAGATGGCGCCACTAGCTGCTTGCCCCATGCTTTTTCCATTAGTATGCAGTTGAATACATGTTTTTCTGCACATTAAATTATTATTATTACTGTGAGTAGTCGAGTTTTAGTTTAGTAACTGTATCTGTTGTAGGTGGCAAAGAATCGCAACAACCACAACATAAACACGTCGTCGTCGCACGCGCGGCACTCGCGCGCGCACGCGCACCCGCCCTACATCAACGGCATCAGCGAGAACGAGGTGTTCCCCGGCTTCCACCCCGCCATGGAGGCCTGCTTCCTCGAGTGGGACGACTACCAGATCCCCGGCGTCACCTACACCAAGGACCTCAACCCCCTCTACCCCAGCCCCTTCACCATATTCCGACATTCGGAAAAGGACAACGTTCATCAGGTACGTGTAACAGAACATCACCGGCATCAGCGAGAACGAGGTGTTCCCCGGCTTCCACCCCGCCATGGAGGCCTGCTTCCTCGAGTGGGACGACTACCAGATCCCCGGCGTCACCTACACCAAGGACCTCAACCCCCTCTACCACAGCCCCTTCACCATATTCCGACATTCGGAAAAGGACAACGTTCATCAGGTACGTGTAACAGAACATCAACGGCATCAGCGAGAACGAGGTGTTCCCCGGCTTCCACCCCGCCATGGAGGCCTGCTTCCTCGAGTGGGACGACTACCAGATCCCCGGCGTCACCTACACCAAGGACCTCAACCCCCTCTACCACAGCCCCTTCACCATATTCCGACATTCGGAAAAGGACAACGTTCATCAGGTACGTGTAACAGAACATCAACGGCATCAGCGAGAACGAGGTGTTCCCCGGCTTCCACCCCGCCATGGAGGCCTGCTTCCTCGAGTGGGACGACTACCAGATCCCCGGCGTCACCTACACCAAGGACCTCAACCCCCTCTACCACAGCCCCTTCACCATATTCCGACATTCGGAAAAGGACAACGTTCATCAGGTACGTGTAACAGCGTTTTATGTTATATTATCTTAATACTATAATTCTTATGTATGTGTGTTTGTCACTTAACTCCTCCTAAACGGGTGGACCGATTTGTATGAAATTTTGTCTGTATATTTCAATGGGGTCCTGGATGGTTTGAAAACACAATTAGGTGTTAGGACCCGTTAGGTGGCGCTGATGTCGGTATGACATCGGGCAGGACGACGTCTGCCGGGTTCGCTAGTTTATTATAGACTTATAGGGTCACCATATCATTGCAGATTTAAAGAGATAAGACCATTATTAATATCTTGTCTTGTCAACTTGTAACCAATGCGAGTTTTCCAATTATGAAAGTTTGAATAATTAAAGTAGTGTTTAAATGTAAATAAATTGATTGTCTGTAAAGTCGGTTTACGGACGACAATTTTACGTGATAACGTCATAAGAAAACATTACCTCTCTCGCTTGTTCCGCGCTCTCACTTGCACGCTCTGCTCAGGCGGAACTTGACAATGAGCCGTGCTTTTTCGTGCGTGCGGCCGGCGTTCATCGATTTATAAGACGTTATCACGTCAAGAAAAATGTTTTAGATGAGATTTACTATCGATAAATATTAAGGAAAAAATATTTAAACTAAACATTAATCACATACCTACATAATAAATTCGCTATTAATAATTAACATTCACCATTTGACCCCTATATTTACTTACTGAATATTGCTTAAAACTCCAGGTGAACTCTTCGAAGGCAGTGCTGAACAACGAGATGTCGCTAAGTTACCGTCTCACGAACCCGGACCCCGCGCACCAGGGACACAGAACATTGGTGCACCGGCCCAATAGAGTCGCCGTCGATCTCGCGATGCCGGGGCCCTCGAATCAGGTAATGTCTTGAAACAATATCAATATGTGTTCAAATTACTGTTATAACCCGCGGCACGTACATCGAACGCTGAACGAAACGTGGAGGGGATAGCTGCGCATGGGAACTTTTGCGCGCGTAATACAATAGCTTATCCCCTCCGCTTTACTTCAGCATTCGATATACGTGCCGATGTTTATACTACGCTTACTACCACACAAATCCTAATAATATAAGCCATTAGAAGTGCTATGTACTATTCAAACTATACAGAACATGTCGCCGCCTTACTACACACACACACAAACATTTATGCAAATACGCATACACGTTTACGGTCAATGCTGTGCAGACGGAATGAAGCAGGATTAGCGCGTTAACGTTGCAAATGCGTCGCATCGTTCGCTTACCTCACACATCGTTGCACTGGCGACGCGTCCGCGTCCTCAGCACAACGACAAGATCACGCGTACACCGCCTTTCTAATGCCTTATATTATTAGGATTTCTGTGGTTACTACATAATATAAAACAGAGTCCCCCGACGCGTCTGTCTGGCTGTTCGCCATAAACTCAAAAACTACAGAAAAACAGTGCGGTTTTCACCAATAGACAGAGTGGTTCATGAGAAGGGTGTAGGTGTATAATTTGTTAAGGTTATGTGTAAATTGGTTGAAATATGACGATAATTGTTGAAAATGTCGGAAAAAGTCAAGCTTGGGAGCTTTCATCGAAAACGCTGCTAACCCTTCGATCAACGAAGTGCTAACCCCTTTGAGATATGGTATAACAACTGGACTGCAATATGTGAAACTGCAATTTTGCAGTTGGCTTACAGTGTATGTGTGTAACTCGCGGCACGTAAGTCGAGCGGTGACCTTCAAGTGCGCGCAGCGTCGTATGAGTGAGCGGGACACAATACGATTAGAGAGCCAATCAGCGCTTACGAGGGATCCGCGAGAGCTAATCAGTGCTTACGAATGATCCCCACGCCCTCCCCGCGACCCCCTCGCACCCCGAGATACCTCATTTTCGAGTTCTGCGCTTTGAAGGTCACCGCTCGACTTACGTGCCGCGGGTTGTACTCCGTTCTTCTAGTTCTAGATACATAAAAATTATATTAATTTTGATATTATTTTGACAGCCCTGCGGGTCTGGGGACAGACAGAGTGAAGTTCGAGACACTGGCCCGAATGACGGAAATCATTCCAGCGTATCATCCGAAGGTAGACAAATAATAATAATTAATTAGTTATTTTGTAGTAGTTAACAGTGATTTGTTGTTATTTAGTTTGCAGATGACGATTCACAACACAAATAAAATTTATTCTGTACACGTGTGGAAATTTTAAGTTTACATACTAAACCAGTATGAAGATGAAGAGTAGGAACACGGAGCGGTGTTCACCCGCGCCCGCCGCGGTTGCGGGAGTTGTTTTATTTGTATACTCACGAGACCGCTTGTTTGTGCGGGAACCGCCGCCGCCGCGGTTGCGGGAGTTGTTTTATTTGTATACTCACGAGACCGCTTGTTTGTGCGGGAACCGCCGCCGCCGCGGTTGCGGGAGTTGTTTTATTTGTATACTCACGAGACCGCTTGTTTGTGCGGGAACCGCCGCCGCCGCGGTTGCGGGAGTTGTTTTATTTGTATACTCACGAGACCGCTTGTTTGTGCGGGAACCGCCGCCGCCGCGGTTGCGGGAGTTGTTTTATTTGTATACTCACGAGACCGCTTGTTTGTGCGGGAACCGCCGCCGCCGCGGTTGCGGGAGTTGTTTTATTTGTATACTCACGAGACCGCTTGTTTGTGCGGGAACCGCCGCCGCCGCGGTTGCGGGAGTTGTTTTATTTGTATACTTACGAGACCGCTTGTTTGTGCGGGAACCGCCGCCGCCGCGGTTGCGGGAGTTGTTTTATTTGTATACTCACGAGACCGCTTGTTTGTGCGGGAACCGCCGCCGCCGCGGTTGCGGGAGTTGTTTTATTTGTATACTCACGAGACCGCTTGTTTGTGCGGGAACCGCCGCCGCCGCGGTTGCGGGAGTTGTTTTATTTGTATACTCACGAGACCGCTTGTTTGTGCGGGAACCGCCGCAGCCGCGGTCGCGACCGTCCCCGCGCGTGCAGCGGGTGACCGCGCACTCCGCGGGAATACATCCCGTCGTGAAATTCGGTCTCTATATTTCCATATATTTCGTGTTTATACGAGTGTTGCGGTCTGTGGCGGCGGGCGCGGGTGAAAACCGCTCCATGAGTTCCTACTGGAAGACACGTTTTTGATGTAGGTTTCTGCGAGAACGAGGAGGAGATGCTGCAGCAGAGCGGCGGCGACACGGACTCGCAGGAGTCGAGCTCGACGGGCGCGTCGTCGGAGGACGCGGCGCGGCGCGTGTCGCACGAGGACTCCGTGTCCGACGACGAGTGCAACCTGTACTACTACGACGCGGCGGCGGCGCGGCGCGTGGCGCTCGACAGCGCCGCCGTCGTGCACCAGGTGAGCACATCGCGCGATCGCCGTCGACAGCACCAGCGTTCTGCGAGAACGAGGAGGAGATGCTGCAGCAGAGCGGCGGCGACACGGACTCGCAGGAGTCGAGCTCGACGGGCGCGTCGTCGGAGGACGCGGCGCGGCGCGTGTCGCACGAGGACTCCGTGTCCGACGACGAGTGCAACCTGTACTACTACGACGCGGCGGCGGCGCGGCGCGTGGCGCTCGACAGCGCCGCCGTCGTGCACCAGGTGAGCACATCGCGCGATCGCCGTCGACAGCACCAGCGTTCTGCGAGAACGAGGAGGAGATGCTGCAGCAGAGCGGCGGCGACACGGACTCGCAGGAGTCGAGCTCGACGGGCGCGTCGTCGGAGGACGCGGCGCGGCGCGTGTCGCACGAGGACTCCGTGTCCGACGACGAGTGCAACCTGTACTACTACGACGCGGCGGCGGCGCGGCGCGTGGCGCTCGACAGCGCCGCCGTCGTGCACCAGGTGAGCACATCGCGCGATCGCCGTCGACAGCACCAGCGTTCTGCGAGAACGAGGAGGAGATGCTGCAGCAGAGCGGCGGCGACACGGACTCGCAGGAGTCGAGCTCGACGGGCGCGTCGTCGGAGGACGCGGCGCGGCGCGTGTCGCACGAGGACTCCGTGTCCGACGACGAGTGCAACCTGTACTACTACGACGCGGCGGCGGCGCGGCGCGTGGCGCTCGACAGCGCCGCCGTCGTGCACCAGGTGAGCACATCGCGCGATCGCCGTCGACAGCACCAGCGTTCTGCGAGAACGAGGAGGAGATGCTGCAGCAGAGCGGCGGCGACACGGACTCGCAGGAGTCGAGCTCGACGGGCGCGTCGTCGGAGGACGCGGCGCGGCGCGTGTCGCACGAGGACTCCGTGTCCGACGACGAGTGCAACCTGTACTACTACGACGCGGCGGCGGCGCGGCGCGTGGCGCTCGACAGCGCCGCCGTCGTGCACCAGGTGAGCACATCGCGCGATCGCCGTCGACAGCACCAGCGTTCTGCGAGAACGAGGAGGAGATGCTGCAGCAGAGCGGCGGCGACACGGACTCGCAGGAGTCGAGCTCGACGGGCGCGTCGTCGGAGGACGCGGCGCGGCGCGTGTCGCACGAGGACTCCGTGTCCGACGACGAGTGCAACCTGTACTACTACGACGCGGCGGCGGCGCGGCGCGTGGCGCTCGACAGCGCCGCCGTCGTGCACCAGGTGAGCACATCGCGCGATCGCCGTCGACAGCACCAGCGTTCTGCGAGAACGAGGAGGAGATGCTGCAGCAGAGCGGCGGCGACACGGACTCGCAGGAGTCGAGCTCGACGGGCGCGTCGTCGGAGGACGCGGCGCGGCGCGTGTCGCACGAGGACTCCGTGTCCGACGACGAGTGCAACCTGTACTACTACGACGCGGCGGCGGCGCGGCGCGTGGCGCTCGACAGCGCCGCCGTCGTGCACCAGGTGAGCACATCGCGCGATCGCCGTCGACAGCACCAGCGTTCTGCGAGAACGAGGAGGAGATGCTGCAGCAGAGCGGCGGCGACACGGACTCGCAGGAGTCGAGCTCGACGGGCGCGTCGTCGGAGGACGCGGCGCGGCGCGTGTCGCACGAGGACTCCGTGTCCGACGACGAGTGCAACCTGTACTACTACGACGCGGCGGCGGCGCGGCGCGTGGCGCTCGACAGCGCCGCCGTCGTGCACCAGGTGAGCACATCGCGCGATCGCCGTCGACAGCACCAGCGTTCTGCGAGAACGAGGAGGAGATGCTGCAGCAGAGCGGCGGCGACACGGACTCGCAGGAGTCGAGCTCGACGGGCGCGTCGTCGGAGGACGCGGCGCGGCGCGTGTCGCACGAGGACTCCGTGTCCGACGACGAGTGCAACCTGTACTACTACGACGCGGCGGCGGCGCGGCGCGTGGCGCTCGACAGCGCCGCCGTCGTGCACCAGGTGAGCACATCGCGCGATCGCCGTCGACAGCACCAGCGTTCTGCGAGAACGAGGAGGAGATGCTGCAGCAGAGCGAAGGCGACAGGTGACCGCAACAAGCGAACCCCCCTTACAATTATCTGCAAGGCTTATTGTTATCGATAAATAATATTAAGTTTCTAGGAAGCGCGTTCTAGCTCGGTTTGCAACATAAATATGTTATATTCCGCTGATATAAATCTGTCTCGTTTTAACTTTGTCTTGAGGCTGAGTAGAGTCAGAGTACGCTCTATAGTCTATAGATTTGATGATTGAATGTAGATGTTTGTCGATCAGAACGCGAGCGGCAGCAGCGGGCTGGGTCGCGGCGGCGCGCTGGGCGCGGGCTGGGGCTGCGGCTGGGAGGTGTCGTTCGCGCGCGCCGAGGGCCTGCACGCGCACGGCCACGCGCGCGACGCGTGCGCGCTCGGCGCCAGGCTCGCCGCCGAGCTGCTCGCCTGCCCGCCGGCGCTCGGTACGCTTCTACGCCCTTCTTGTAGCCCCAACAGAAACATAAAATAAATAAGGGTGGGTCGGAACACGCATAATTAGGGTTCCGTGTAGCGTCTTAGACCCGCTATTTAGATGAACACGGGTGCTAATTTGGTTTTACGCAATTTCTAAACTACACTAAATTATCAGTTAAAAATAGTGTTATCACTTTTACATTTCTCATTTTAATTTAAAGTGTGCACAAGTAAAAAAAATATCTCGGGGAGGTCCAATCGTTATTGTAAATCCAGTAGAAAATAAATAAATGTGTGTGTGCGCAGCGAGCGGTGGTATATCGGGCGTGGGCCCCGGCGTGGGCGCGGTGCTGAGCGCGGCGGCGGAGGCGCGGCGCGCGCGGCGCCGGCACCCGCCCTCGCCGCGCCTGTGCGCCGCCAGCCACCGCCTGTCCTGCCTCGCGTCCGCCACGCTCGCCAAGTGCGCCTTCCTGTGCACTGTGAGTATACGCTGCGTGCGGTGGTATATCGGGCGTGGGCCCCGGCGTGGGCGCGGTGCTGAGCGCGGCGCCGGCACCCGCCCTCGCCGCGCCTGTGCGCCGCCAGCCACCGCCTGTCCTGCCTCGCGTCCGCCACGCTCGCCAAGTGCGCCTTCCTGTGCACTGTGAGTATACGCTGCGTGCGGTGGTATATCGGGCGTGGGCCCCGGCGTGGGCGCGGTGCTGAGCGCGGCGCCGGCACCCGCCCTCGCCGCGCCTGTGCGCCGCCAGCCACCGCCTGTCCTGCCTCGCGTCCGCCACGCTCGCCAAGTGCGCCTTCCTGTGCACTGTGAGTATACGCTGCGTGCGGTGGTATATCGGGCGTGGGCCCCGGCGTGGGCGCGGTGCTGAGCGCGGCGCCGGCACCCGCCCTCGCCGCGCCTGTGCGCCGCCAGCCACCGCCTGTCCTGCCTCGCGTCCGCCACGCTCGCCAAGTGCGCCTTCCTGTGCACTGTGAGTATACGCTGCGTGCGGTGGTATATCGGGCGTGGGCCCCGGCGTGGGCGCGGTGCTGAGCGCGGCGCCGGCACCCGCCCTCGCCGCGCCTGTGCGCCGCCAGCCACCGCCTGTCCTGCCTCGCGTCCGCCACGCTCGCCAAGTGCGCCTTCCTGTGCACTGTGAGTATACGCTGCGTGCGGTGGTATATCGGGCGTGGGCCCCGGCGTGGGCGCGGTGCTGAGCGCGGCGCCGGCACCCGCCCTCGCCGCGCCTGTGCGCCGCCAGCCACCGCCTGTCCTGCCTCGCGTCCGCCACGCTCGCCAAGTGCGCCTTCCTGTGCACTGTGAGTATACGCTGCGTGCGGTGGTATATCGGGCGTGGGCCCCGGCGTGGGCGCGGTGCTGAGCGCGGCGCCGGCACCCGCCCTCGCCGCGCCTGTGCGCCGCCAGCCACCGCCTGTCCTGCCTCGCGTCCGCCACGCTCGCCAAGTGCGCCTTCCTGTGCACTGTGAGTATACGCTGCGTGCGGTGGTATATCGGGCGTGGGCCCCGGCGTGGGCGCGGTGCTGAGCGCGGCGCCGGCACCCGCCCTCGCCGCGCCTGTGCGCCGCCAGCCACCGCCTGTCCTGCCTCGCGTCCGCCACGCTCGCCAAGTGCGCCTTCCTGTGCACTGTGAGTATACGCTGCGTGCGGTGGTATATCGGGCGTGGGCCCCGGCGTGGGCGCGGTGCTGAGCGCGGCGCCGGCACCCGCCCTCGCCGCGCCTGTGCGCCGCCAGCCACCGCCTGTCCTGCCTCGCGTCCGCCACGCTCGCCAAGTGCGCCTTCCTGTGCACTGTGAGTATACGCTGCGTGCGGTGGTATATCGGGCGTGGGCCCCGGCGTGGGCGCGGTGCTGAGCGCGGCGCCGGCACCCGCCCTCGCCGCGCCTGTGCGCCGCCAGCCACCGCCTGTCCTGCCTCGCGTCCGCCACGCTCGCCAAGTGCGCCTTCCTGTGCACTGTGAGTATACGCTGCGTGCGGTGGTATATCGGGCGTGGGCCCCGGCGTGGGCGCGGTGCTGAGCGCGGCGCCGGCACCCGCCCTCGCCGCGCCTGTGCGCCGCCAGCCACCGCCTGTCCTGCCTCGCGTCCGCCACGCTCGCCAAGTGCGCCTTCCTGTGCACTGTGAGTATACGCTGCGTGCGGTGGTATATCGGGCGTGGGCCCCGGCGTGGGCGCGGTGCTGAGCGCGGCGCCGGCACCCGCCCTCGCCGCGCCTGTGCGCCGCCAGACACCGCCTGTCCTGCCTCGCGTCCGCCACGCTCGCCAAGTGCGCCTTCCTGTGCACTGTGAGTATACGCTGCGTGCGGTGGTATATCGGGCGTGGGCCCCGGCGTGGGCGCGGTGCTGAGCGCGGCGCCGGCACCCGCCCTCGCCGCGCCTGTGCGCCGCCAGCCACCGCCTGTCCTGCCTCGCGTCCGCCACGCTCGCCAAGTGCGCCTTCCTGTGCACTGTGAGTATACGCTGCGTGCGGTGGTATATCGGGCGTGGGCCCCGGCGTGGGCGCGGTGCTGAGCGCGGCGCCGGCACCCGCCCTCGCCGCGCCTGTGCGCCGCCAGCCACCGCCTGTCCTGCCTCGCGTCCGCCACGCTCGCCAAGTGCGCCTTCCTGTGCACTGTGAGTATACGCTGCGTGCGGTGGTATATCGGGCGTGGGCCCCGGCGTGGGCGCGGTGCTGAGCGCGGCGCCGGCACCCGCCCTCGCCGCGCCTGTGCGCCGCCAGCCACCGCCTGTCCTGCCTCGCGTCCGCCACGCTCGCCAAGTGCGCCTTCCTGTGCACTGTGAGTATACGCTGCGTGCGGTGGTATATCGGGCGTGGGCCCCGGCGTGGGCGCGGTGCTGAGCGCGGCGCCGGCACCCGCCCTCGCCGCGCCTGTGCGCCGCCAGCCACCGCCTGTCCTGCCTCGCGTCCGCCACGCTCGCCAAGTGCGCCTTCCTGTGCACTGTGAGTATACGCTGCGTGCGGTGGTATATCGGGCGTGGGCCCCGGCGTGGGCGCGGTGCTGAGCGCGGCGCCGGCACCCGCCCTCGCCGCGCCTGTGCGCCGCCAGCCACCGCCTGTCCTGCCTCGCGTCCGCCACGCTCGCCAAGTGCGCCTTCCTGTGCACTGTGAGTATACGCTGCGTGCGGTGGTATATCGGGCGTGGGCCCCGGCGTGGGCGCGGTGCTGAGCGCGGCGCCGGCACCCGCCCTCGCCGCGCCTGTGCGCCGCCAGCCACCGCCTGTCCTGCCTCGCGTCCGCCACGCTCGCCAAGTGCGCCTTCCTGTGCACTGTGAGTATACGCTGCGTGCGGTGGTATATCGGGCGTGGGCCCCGGCGTGGGCGCGGTGCTGAGCGCGGCGCCGGCACCCGCCCTCGCTGCGCCTGTGCGCCGCCAGCCACCGCCTGTCCTGCCTCGCGTCCGCCACGCTCGCCAAGTGCGCCTTCCTGTGCACTGTGAGTATACGCTGCGTGCGGTGGTATATCGGGCGTGGGCCCCGGCGTGGGCGCGGTGCTGAGCGCGGCGCCGGCACCCGCCCTCGCTGCGCCTGTGCGCCGCCAGCCACCGCCTGTCCTGCCTCGCGTCCGCCACGCTCGCCAAGTGCGCCTTCCTGTGCACTGTGAGTATACGCTGCGTGCGGTGGTATATCGGGCGTGGGCCCCGGCGTGGGCGCGGTGCTGAGCGCGGCGCCGGCACCCGCCCTCGCCGCGCCTGTGCGCCGCCAGCCACCGCCTGTCCTGCCTCGCGTCCGCCACGCTCGCCAAGTGCGCCTTCCTGTGCACTGTGAGTATACGCTGCGTGCGGTGGTATATCGGGCGTGGGCGCGGTGCTGAGCGCGGCGCCGGCACCCGCCCTCGCCGCGCCTGTGCGCCGCCAGCCACCGCCTGTCCTGCCTCGCGTCCGCCACGCTCGCCAAGTGCGCCTTCCTGTGCACTGTGAGTATACGCTGCGTGCGGTGGTATATCGGGCGTGGGCCCCGGCGTGGGCGCGGTGCTGAGCGCGGCGCCGGCACCCGCCCTCGCCGCGCCTGTGCGCCGCCAGCCACCGCCTGTCCTGCCTCGCGTCCGCCACGCTCGCCAAGTGCGCCTTCCTGTGCACTGTGAGTATACGCTGCGTGCGGTGGTATATCGGGCGTGGGCCCCGGCGTGGGCGCGGTGCTGAGCGCGGCGCCGGCACCCGCCCTCGCCGCGCCTGTGCGCCGCCAGCCACCGCCTGTCCTGCCTCGCGTCCGCCACGCTCGCCAAGTGCGCCTTCCTGTGCACTGTGAGTATACGCTGCGTGCGGTGGTATATCGGGCGTGGGCCCCGGCGTGGGCGCGGTGCTGAGCGCGGCGCCGGCACCCGCCCTCGCTGCGCCTGTGCGCCGCCAGCCACCGCCTGTCCTGCCTCGCGTCCGCCACGCTCGCCAAGTGCGCCTTCCTGTGCACTGTGAGTATACGCTGCGTGCGGTGGTATATCGGGCGTGGGGCGCGGTGCTGAGCGCGGCGCCGGCACCCGCCCTCGCCGCGCCTGTGCGCCGCCAGCCACCGCCTGTCCTGCCTCGCGTCCGCCACGCTCGCCAAGTGCGCCTTCCTGTGCACTGTGAGTATACGCTGCGTGCGGTGGTATATCGGGCGTGGGCCCCGGCGTGGGCGCGGTGCTGAGCGCGGCGCCGGCACCCGCCCTCGCTGCGCCTGTGCGCCGCCAGCCACCGCCTGTCCTGCCTCGCGTCCGCCACGCTCGCCAAGTGCGCCTTCCTGTGCACTGTGAGTATACGCTGCGTGCGGTGGTATATCGGGCGTGGGCCCCGGCGTGGGCGCGGTGCTGAGCGCGGCGCCGGCACCCGCCCTCGCTGCGCCTGTGCGCCGCCAGCCACCGCCTGTCCTGCCTCGCGTCCGCCACGCTCGCCAAGTGCGCCTTCCTGTGCACTGTGAGTATACGCTGCGTGCGGTGGTATATCGGGCGTGGGCCCCGGCGTGGGCGCGGTGCTGAGCGCGGCGCCGGCACCCGCCCTCGCCGCGCCTGTGCGCCGCCAGCCACCGCCTGTCCTGCCTCGCGTCCGCCACGCTCGCCAAGTGCGCCTTCCTGTGCACTGTGAGTATACGCTGCGTGCGGTGGTATATCGGGCGTGGGCCCCGGCGTGGGCGCGGTGCTGAGCGCGGCGCCGGCACCCGCCCTCGCCGCGCCTGTGCGCCGCCAGCCACCGCCTGTCCTGCCTCGCGTCCGCCACGCTCGCCAAGTGCGCCTTCCTGTGCACTGTGAGTATACGCTGCGTGCGGTGGTATATCGGGCGTGGGCCCCGGCGTGGGCGCGGTGCTGAGCGCGGCGCCGGCACCCGCCCTCGCCGCGCCTGTGCGCCGCCAGCCACCGCCTGTCCTGCCTCGCGTCCGCCACGCTCGCCAAGTGCGCCTTCCTGTGCACTGTGAGTATACGCTGCGTGCGGTGGTATATCGGGCGTGGGCCCCGGCGTGGGCGCGGTGCTGAGCGCGGCGCCGGCACCCGCCCTCGCCGCGCCTGTGCGCCGCCAGCCACCGCCTGTCCTGCCTCGCGTCCGCCACGCTCGCCAAGTGCGCCTTCCTGTGCACTGTGAGCATAGATAAAATGAATAAGACGAGATATGGCAAGGGGGCGTGGTTCCTGAGAACTCTTCTGGCGTTAAATACACCCGAGAACCGTTTTTGTCTTGAGTCGAATGTCGTCCAACGATCGCTTCACCGCTCTCGATTTTTAACAAAATGCCGTGTTGTTCAGTGGTTGTTTGCAAAAAATCAAGCAAAAAAGTGAATCATACAAAATATGGCATCTCATTTCACACTTAAGTACAAGCTATTGTTGTTATTTTCCATAAAAAACAAGAAAACATTATTTTGTATATTTACATTATGCTAAAAATGTGCTAAATTGAGAAGTTTATATCTCATTATGAACAAAATCCATTGCTTGCTTAGTAGAAATCAATCATCGAATCGGTCGGTCTTAGGACGCAATGGACTTGTACTATATAAATATATTCCTTCACTAGACGTTAGACTCACGGTATGGACGCCGATCGGGTGGTCGTGGTCGTAGAGATGTCATGATGTTAGCTAAGTACATTGTTATCGATATTTTAACGACCAAACGATGATTTTTGATACAGTTATTATTAATTAACCCCCGAAGCAAAAACGACGGGGTGTTATAAGTTTGACGTGTCTGTGTGTGTGTGTGTGTGTGTGTGTGTGTGTGTGCGTGTGTCTGTCTGTTCCCCTGTGGAGCTCAAACGGGTGGACCGATTTAAATGCGTTTTTTTTTGTTTGAAAGGTGAATTAGTCGAGAGTGTTGTTAGCTATGTTTGAAGAAAATCAGTCCAAGATGGCCGCCGCTACAAAATGGCGGATTACATATTTTTTTACAACCCCCTTAATATGGGTATCAAATGAAAGGGCTTGACTAGTAGAATAGCACTATGCAAATACAAGATTGCACCACCACCACAGAATTTTGGGTAAAAAGAAACCCAGCCCCTCATTTTTATTTCGAAATTAATTTATTTGAATCGTTATATCTCAAAAACGGTGGCTCTTAGGAAAAAAAGTATACAGACATTTTTTATAGATAATTATCTGATCTACAATTTTGTTTAAAATAATTTTATGATAAGACTTACCGTTTTGCTGAAAAATTTCCCGTGAAAACTTTGACACCGAGTAATTTTTTTCCAGGTGTCGGATCGATGAGGACTTTTCACATTTCATTTATAATAGTGTTTTGAACAATCCTACCAATTTTCAGCCAGGTGTGAATATTGTAATCTTGGAAGTCTAAATTGATCGTATTATATAAGTAGGCATTTTTTATATCGTATTATTTTTGATTCATAATAATAATAATATATCGCTTTTCTTAATATATAAGTCATTGTCAAAACCCAAATAGTAAAAAAATTAAGAATCGATAACTTTACATTTTAGTCAATCACTAAAGTTTTAATGGCTTTTACTCAACATTTTTATTTACTCATCAGTGCATACATACCAGCACTTTTATTTAATTTTATAATTACCTTTTTTAATTTTCTTTTTGCGAATAAACAAAATAACGAGTATCTATCGATATCGATAGACAATTCAATGAGTAGCAATACAGCGCCATCTATGGTCAAGTAGCGGAATTAATTGGACAATCGAATCTAGTGTGACTATAGCTCATAAATACATTCTTCCGTTAAAGCAAAATAAATCTTATTTCTACAAAATCAGGGTTTGTTTCCAAATCTGTGAGTTCTGTGAAGTAGGCTAGTTTTGACTAAACTTAAAACGACAAATCAAACGATTTGTTTCTTTGTAGTGCAATATAGATTAACGGTATATTTGTGTGAGTTTGGCGACAGCGGTTCCTATAGTAGTTTTGGTGCATTTCACTTCCCCTGCCTTCTCTCTTCCGTGACTGTGAGTATACGCTGCGTGCGGTGGTATATCGGGCGTGGGCCCCGGCGTGGGCGCGGTGCTGAGCGCGGCGCCGGCACCCGCCCTCGCCGCGCCTGTGCGCCGCCAGCCACCGCCTGTCCTGCCTCGCGTCCGCCACGCTCGCCAAGTGCGCCTTCCTGTGCACTGTGAGTATACGCTGCGTGCGGTGGTATATCGGGCGTGGGCCCCGGCGTGGGCGCGGTGCTGAGCGCGGCGCCGGCACCCGTCCTCGCCGCGCCTGTGCGCCGCCAGCCACCGCCTGTCCTGCCTCGCGTCCGCCACGCTCGCCAAGTGCGCCTTCCTGTGCACTGTGAGTATACGCTGCGTGCGGTGGTATATCGGGCGTGGGCCCCGGCGTGGGCGCGGTGCTGAGCGCGGCGCCGGCACCCGCCCTCGCCGCGCCTGTGCGCCGCCAGCCACCGCCTGTCCTGCCTCGCGTCCGCCACGCTCGCCAAGTGCGCCTTCCTGTGCACTGTGAGTATACGCTGCGTGCGGTGGTATATCGGGCGTGGGCCCCGGCGTGGGCGCGGTGCTGAGCGCGGCGGCGGAGGCGCGGCGCGCGCGGCGCCGGCACCCGCCCTCGCCGCGCCTGTGCGCCGCCAGCCACCGCCTGTCCTGCCTCGCGTCCGCCACGCTCGCCAAGTGCGCCTTCCTGTGCACTGTGAGTATACGCTGCGTGCGGTGGTATATCGGGCGTGGGCCCCGGCGTGGGCGCGGTGCTGAGCGCGGCGCCGGCACCCGCCCTCGCCGCGCCTGTGCGCCGCCAGCCACCGCCTGTCCTGCCTCGCGTCCGCCACGCTCGCCAAGTGCGCCTTCCTGTGCACTGTGAGTATACGCTGCGTGCGGTGGTATATCGGGCGTGGGCCCCGGCGTGGGCGCGGTGCTGAGCGCGGCGCCGGCACCCGCCCTCGCCGCGCCTGTGCGCCGCCAGCCACCGCCTGTCCTGCCTCGCGTCCGCCACGCTCGCCAAGTGCGCCTTCCTGTGCACTGTGAGTATACGCTGCGTGCGGTGGTATATCGGGCGTGGGCCCCGGCGTGGGCGCGGTGCTGAGCGCGGCGCCGGCACCCGCCCTCGCCGCGCCTGTGCGCCGCCAGCCACCGCCTGTCCTGCCTCGCGTCCGCCACGCTCGCCAAGTGCGCCTTCCTGTGCACTGTGAGTATACGCTGCGTGCGGTGGTATATCGGGCGTGGGCCCCGGCGTGGGCGCGGTGCTGAGCGCGGCGCCGGCACCCGCCCTCGCCGCGCCTGTGCGCCGCCAGCCACCGCCTGTCCTGCCTCGCGTCCGCCACGCTCGCCAAGTGCGCCTTCCTGTGCACTGTGAGTATACGCTGCGTGCGGTGGTATATCGGGCGTGGGCCCCGGCGTGGGCGCGGTGCTGAGCGCGGCGGCGGAGGCGCGGCGCGCGCGGCGCCGGCACCCGCCCTCGCCGCGCCTGTGCGCCGCCAGCCACCGCCTGTCCTGCCTCGCGTCCGCCACGCTCGCCAAGTGCGCCTTCCTGTGCACTGTGAGTATACGCTGCGTGCGGTGGTATATCGGGCGTGGGCCCCGGCGTGGGCGCGGTGCTGAGCGCGGCGGCGGAGGCGCGGCGCGCGCGGCGCCGGCACCCGCCCTCGCCGCGCCTGTGCGCCGCCAGCCACCGCCTGTCCTGCCTCGCGTCCGCCACGCTCGCCAAGTGCGCCTTCCTGTGCACTGTGAGTATACGCTGCGTGCGGTGGTATATCGGGCGTGGGCCCCGGCGTGGGCGCGGTGCTGAGCGCGGCGCCGGCACCCGCCCTCGCCGCGCCTGTGCGCCGCCAGCCACCGCCTGTCCTGCCTCGCGTCCGCCACGCTCGCCAAGTGCGCCTTCCTGTGCACTGTGAGTATACGCTGCGTGCGGTGGTATATCGGGCGTGGGCCCCGGCGTGGGCGCGGTGCTGAGCGCGGCGCCGGCACCCGCCCTCGCCGCGCCTGTGCGCCGCCAGCCACCGCCTGTCCTGCCTCGCGTCCGCCACGCTCGCCAAGTGCGCCTTCCTGTGCACTGTGAGTATACGCTGCGTGCGGTGGTATATCGGGCGTGGGCCCCGGCGTGGGCGCGGTGCTGAGCGCGGCGCCGGCACCCGCCCTCGCCGCGCCTGTGCGCCGCCAGCCACCGCCTGTCCTGCCTCGCGTCCGCCACGCTCGCCAAGTGCGCCTTCCTGTGCACTGTGAGTATACGCTGCGTGCGGTGGTATATCGGGCGTGGGCCCCGGCGTGGGCGCGGTGCTGAGCGCGGCGCCGGCACCCGCCCTCGCCGCGCCTGTGCGCCGCCAGCCACCGCCTGTCCTGCCTCGCGTCCGCCACGCTCGCCAAGTGCGCCTTCCTGTGCACTGTGAGTATACGCTGCGTGCGGTGGTATATCGGGCGTGGGCCCCGGCGTGGGCGCGGTGCTGAGCGCGGCGCCGGCACCTGGCCACATTGTTGTGGCCAGGTGCCGGCGCAGGTGAAGTCATGGAGTCGTATCGCGTCACGTTGTCGCATCGCATTTGTCGTACACCTAGGACAGTGGGTGAAAAACGCACGCGACAAGATAACGTCACCGCTCTAGCTTTTGAAAGTAACCCTTATTTTTTAAATAACTCGATTTCTTCTTGGACTTGAATCATTTAAAATCTTTAATGCTATTCTCGAATTTATAGCGTCATACTATTTATAAATCAAAAATTTCGTCATGCCACTGATCGTCATTCGTCGGCAGGTGTTGGCGGAGTTCAACGATCACTACCAGCTGGCGTTCCGTGTGGGTCTGTTCGCGCTGGAGATGGCGCGGCCGCCCGCCAGCACCAAGGCGCTGGAGGTGAAGCTCAACAACCAGGAGACCGAGCTCGTCGCGCTGCTGAAGAGACTGCCCACCGGGCCCGAGCAGCTCGTGCTGGCGAGGGAGAAGGCCGAGCAGTTGCGAGACGGAACGCTCAGGTACATACATATTTTGGCCTTAGTTTGGCCTTGGGATAGGCTGTGTCCTAAATATGAGAATAGGATACTTTTTATTCCGGGGGGAAAAAAAAGATTCTACTTAATTTTTCAAAAAAATAATTCTTGTGGGTAATGTTGTAACAAATGTAGTTTATAATTACATAATATTATGAATATTATGTTGACTGTTCGTCTGTCGTGGTTATTATGAGTAGTCGTCGGTAGTCGACTTTTAGTTTTTGACCTTTATCTGGTACTAGAATGTCGTGACCCTAATAAATAAATAGTGTAAAATACATTTAATTATTAGTTTAAATCATAGTATTTTCCAGAAATCGAGGTCCCGCTCTGCTGCCGATTGCGCTTGCAAGTTTCCTATTCGATGTTCTGGTTTTGTCCGGTACTGAGAAAGAAAATAAACTACCTGTGAGTATAATCTATTTTTCCTTAGCGGAATCAAAAGTCTCGAAGAAGCGCGTAAGCGACGCGCTCGACGCTTTAGACTATCTGATGTTTAGGTTCCACTAAGTTGTATCACGGTTTCATCGTTAGTTCGGGTTAAGAATGACCTATCATCATCATGATCAACCCATTACCGGCTCACTACAGGGCACGGGTCTCCTCTCAGAGTGAGAAGGGTTTTGGCCATAGTCTACCACGCTGGCCAAGCGGATTGGCAGACTTCACACACCTTTGAGAACGTTATGGAGAACTCTCAGGCATGCAGGTTTCCTCACGATGTTTTCCTTCACCGTTAAAGCAAGTGATATTTAAATACTTAAAACGCACATAACTCCGAAAAGTTAGAGGTGCGTGCCCGGGATCGAACCCACGACCTCCAATTAGAAGTCGGTTGTTCTAACCACTAGGCTATCACAGCTTTTTTTGAATGACCTATGCGCCGTGCATTAAGTGCGTCTGTGACAAGAGACTTGTTAATCTTTTAAGATTCAAACGGCACAGATGTATGTATGTTTTAACATCAACACAATGGTAATCGTTGGTATGTTAAATCAATAAAATAAAATAACAATATTTAAGAAAAATTAAACTGACTTCAATATACCGAAATAAAGAATAACTGGAAATGGAAAAGTGTCACTTCAAGTCTGTTAAAAATGATACTAGCATCCTCGTAATGTAGTCATTAGACAAGATTTCCGTCGGACTAGTTGTTGGGGAATTAAAACCTTTTTTGAAGTCTGTTAAAAATCACACTAGCACCCTTGTAATGTGTTATGTTACTAGATAAAAGTGCCGTCGGACGAGGTGTTGGGGAAATAAAACTTCCTTTTTTAAAGTCTGTTAAAAATGAAACTAGCGCCCTCGTAATGTATTATGTTACTAGACAAGAGTGCCGTCGGACGAGGTGTTGAGGTATTAGAACCTCCTTTTTTGAAGTATGTTAAAAATGATACTAGCCAAGATTGCCGTCGGGCTAGTTGTTGGGGAATTAAAACCTCCTTTTTTAAAGTCTGTTAAAAATGAAACTAGTGCCCTCGTAATGTATTGTTACTAGACAAGAGTGCCGTCGAAAGAGGTGTTGGGGAATTAAAACTTCCTTTTTTTGAAGTCTGTTAAAAATTAAACTAGCACCCTTGTAATGTATTATGTTACTAGACAAGAGTGCCGTCGGACGAGGTGTTGGGGAAATAAAACCTCCTTTTTTAAAGTCTGTTAAAAATGATACTAGCGCCCTCGTAATGTGTTATGTTATTAGACAAGATTGCCGTCGGAGTAGTTATTGGGGAATTAAAATCTTTTTTGAAGTCTGTTAAAAATGAAAGTAGCACCCTCGTAATGTGTTGTGTTACTAGACAAGAGTGCCGTCGGACGAGGTGTTGGGATTCGAAGCGGCGGTGGCGGCGCTGGGCCTGAAGGCGAACGTGTCGGAGGCCGACCACCCGCTGCTCTGCGAGGGCACCAGGCGGCAGCGCGGCGAGCTGGCGCTCACCCTGCTGTCCTGCTACAAGGACGACCCCGTCAAACTGGCGAGGATCATGAACAAGGTAACAGTGCCGTCGGACGAGGTGTTGGGACTCGAAGCGGCGGTGGCGGCGCTGGGCCTGAAGGCGAACGTGTCGGAGGCCGACCACCCGCTGCTCTGCGAGGGCACCAGGCGGCAGCGCGGAGAGCTGGCGCTCACCCTGCTGTCCTGCTACAAGGACGACCCCGTCAAACTGGCGAGGATCATGAACAAGGTAACAGTGCCGTCGGACGAGGTGTTGGGACTCGAAGCGGCGGTGGCGGCGCTGGGCCTGAAGGCGAACGTGTCGGAGGCCGACCACCCGCTGCTCTGCGAGGGCACCAGGCGGCAGCGCGGCGAGCTGGCGCTCACCCTGCTGTCCTGCTACAAGGACGACCCCGTCAAACTGGCGAGGATCATGAACAAGGTAACAGTACCCTCAGGCCGTGTCCCCATCAGGCGAACAGTTAGAGCTAAGGCCTAACCCGCACTTCGAAATTTATTAGTGCGATTTTTGTGAAATGTATAAAGCTGCATGCACTTGCGACTTAAAATTCGCGAAAAAAAAAAATTTAAATACGGAAAATAAACCGCGCGAATAAAAGCAGTGCAGGCTAGGCCTAATTGTTTGCTTTCAGTTCTTTTCAGTTATAGTCTGATTTTTAATTCGGTGCAATTCTGACAGTTGTCATTTTATACATAGGATGACTTATTTGTATGAAAAACAGGGTTACCATCTGAAGTTCGATTTTCGGCTGCCGGCTTTGCGTCGATGTAACTAACGAGTCGCCGGCCTAAATTTTTAGTCTCTTAACTACTCTATAACTGAACGCATATATCAATGGATATGTAATGTTTGTAGCTACTGGATCGCGACATCCACCAGCTGACGAAGGGCCCGATGGTCAGCATGTACTACACGAACAACGCGCGGCTGGTCGCCGCCTACCGCACGGAGCCCACCTACAGCCACCAACTCCATACTATCCACATACAACATGCCGCTCCCATCGTACCACCGCCGGTAAGTTAGCTTACCTAATTGTTCTCTCTATAACAACGTTTATGTCCTGCTGCCTTTGATCACGCATTAAAGACGGATTAATAATCCGTAGAAAACAAAACAAACTGAATACCTATTATAGTTCGGCCGTTCAGAGAATGCGTTCCTGACACCTATTAGTTAGTCACGACTAGTGATTGGCACAACATAACACTGAGTTCGTTACCGTTCCTCCAAAATGAACCGGTGCATTATTTTAAGATTATTTTCGTTTTAAATTGGCGGAATCATTTAAAATTTATATTTTACTTAGTTATTTAAGTAGAAACCAAAAAAAGGTAATATTCATATAATAAAATTGTCAAATAAAAACAGATCGAAAACACTTGAAGAACGTGGTCTATGCGCACGAAACGACAACAGACGACTGTTTTAGCGTCACAAAATGGCGGCCCAACGCCATTTGGGGTTACCATTTTCAACCTAAATATAAAAATGCTACTTTCTTTCGCGCGTTCGGTTTGGTCATAGTTTTATTTTTATATTTCATAAAAGTTATCTTATAGTCCATTATTTTCAAATTCTTAAAAAGAAAAACAAAGCGTATTATTTTATATTATAAGTATAACTGTATAAGAACAGATTACGATACTTGCCTGTTATTTTTAGCACAGCACTATTATACAAATATAAAGCGCTGACATAACCTTGTAATAGCGCAGTATAGATTTAGAAAAATATTGTTTACCAAGTTATTTGACACTCAGTTTGGCACAAAATTATAACATTCATTGATTATTGATATAATAATGTTGTTTTAATGCTCATCAATTGTTAAAACGGTAAACAACCAGCAAAAATATTTTTTCGTAACTGCAACGCCATTACAAAGCTACGTCGTCAGTTCAATCGCGATGTGTCAGGAACGCATTCTCTGAACGGCCGAACTTTAATGATGATGATGTCCTCTGCGGCGTGTCCGTCAACGGCGACACCTTAACGTAAACAGGCCCTAAAGGGCCTATTTCACCACCTTCTGATAAGTGTCAGATAGCTTGTTCACAACTTTTGTCTTTGTCACTTGACATAAAGTATGAAAGTGACGAAACTTACGTTTAGGCTATCCGACTGCCAACACCTATCAGAAGGTGGTGAAACAGGCCTTAATTTAAAAGTATTTAAGTTAACTCACTTGTTTTTATTTTGAATGCGTAATAATGTGTTTGTTATAAAAACAGGCACCAGTATGTCCGCTCGTCGGCGAAATGGATCGGATGGCGGTCGCTGAAGGCGGCCCGTCCCCGCCCGCGATGCCGCACTCGTCGCACCAGTCGCACCAAGTGCACCAGGCGCACCAACCGCACCAAGTGCACCAACCGCACCAAGTGCACCAATCGCACCAAGCGCATCAATCGCATCAATCACTCCAAGCGCATCAGTCGCATCAAGGGCATCAGTCGCATCAACCGCACCAGTCTCACCAATCGCATCAATCGCATCAAACGCATCAATCACACACCAACACGCACCAATCCCTCCCCAGACTTAAGGACTCAAGGTCAGTACTTACACTACACCGTCTTCTTGAGATGAACTATCTTATTAACCATAGTACGCGACAACAAAGTTAACAAAAAAGCGAATAAAGAAAAAATAAAAATGTGGTGCATGATAATAGCAAGCAAACGGATCCATTTATACGAGGCCAATGCGCTGGCGCCAATCGTACAGACAAGCCAGCGCTGGCAAGAATAGAGGGGTGCTCTATTCAAGCCAGCGCCGACTTAACTTGAAAAAATGTTTACACGAGGCCACTATAACGCCAGCGCTGGCTACAAGTGGGACTGGCACGCAAAGCTGGATTCGTATAAACTAGGATTTATTGTTCGTTCGGTAACTTAGTGTCGGTACAGGCGCAGGTGCTCTTAGTATTCTGCTTTTATTTTTATTACTTTTTTCTGTTTGTAATTTTTTTTCTATTCTAACAGAATCTCTGAATAGTCTGCCAATCCACACTTGGTCAGCGTGGTAGACTATGGTTAAAATCCTTCTAATTTTGAGAGATGACCCGTGTTCATGAGAATATTGTATTTTATGTTTATGGTTATATTGTAATAAAATACGAATATAAAAAAATATAAAAAGGAAAGAGAATTTTAATGAAAAAATATGAGTAGGTATAAAACACCAAAACCCCTTGTGCCTGTACACACCGCGCGGCATGCTTTGAAGTCACGGCGGTGTCTTTGGCAAAACACCGCGCGGCGGAGGCGGCTAGACACAAAAGGCGACCGTAAGAAAACGAACAGACTATACTGATCTGTTATTTGTTTTGTAGATACAAAGGCAAACGGCTGTACCCGTCGGTGCCGAACCAACCGTCCGAGGCCCTGGCCCACTTCATGTTCGAGCTGGCGAAGTCTGTGCTGTTCAAGGCCGGCGGCTCGTCCAGCACCAGCCTGTTCACGCAGACGTCGTGCGCGAGGGAGCACCACGGCCCGCACAGGTGCGCGCGCAAACAAGCTTGCTATTCATTGCATTCATGTCAACGTTTCTGACGTGGTAACGTCTTATAAATCGATGAACGCCGGCTGCACGCACGAAAAAGTGTCACGTTCCGTCTGAGCCGAGCGTGCAAGCGAGAGCGCGGAACACGCGATAGAGAGGCACGATCGGCCTGTACATTATGTGTTCTATAATTTTTTTTTAAGACGTTATCACGTAAAATTATCGTCCGTAAATCGACTTTACAGACAATCAATTTTTTTTATTGTGTTACTGTGACCGTCACGAAAGTTGAAATTGAGCAAGTCAAAGTTCCTTAGTTTTGTCACTGTGGCTAATTCTGTTGTACACAATCTCTAAACCTAAACTAAAATGACAGGCCTAAATCTATTGCTATCCTTTTCTGCAGTGAGCACTGTGAAAGAGATAGGAACAAATTTAGACCTGTCATTTTAGTTTAGTTTAGAGATTGTGTACAACAGAATTAGCCACACTGACACACCCACCACCACTACAGCCTTTTTATCGTTCCACTGCTGGGCACAGGCCTTTTCTCCATATAAATATATATAACAGCCGTAAAACACTTTCGTATGTGTGGACACCTTGTGCAATAACTGCGTACTTTTCAACATTCGTGATGCCTCAATCGGTGTGTTAATGTTAGTATTGATAGCCCAGTCAATTTAGACTTTCAAGGCTACAATAATTCCCACCTGGCTGAAAATTGGTAGGATTGTTCAAAACACTATTATAAATGAAATGTACAAAGTCCTCATCGATCCAACACCTGTAAAAAAAATTACTCGGGTTCAAAGTTTTCACGGGAAGTTTTCAGCAAAACGGTAAGTCTTATCATAAAATTGTTTTAGACAAAATTGTAGATCAGGTAATTATCTATAAACAATGTCTGAATACTTTTTTCCTAAGAGCCACCGTTTTTGAGATATAATGATTCAAAAAGATGAGTTTCGAAATAAATATGAGGGACTGGGTTTCTTTTTACCCGAAATTCTGATATTTATAATATTTTATATGTGTAAGTGTGTAACTTACACATATAAGTAAAAACGGTGGCTCTTAAGAAAAAAAGTATTCAGACATTTTTTATAGATAATTATCTGATCTACAATTTTGTCTAAGCTAATTTTATGATAAAACTTACCGTTTTGCTGAAAATCATGAAAAACCCGTTTTTGTGACCTTTGACCCCGAGTAATTTCTTTTCCAGGTGTCAGATCGATGAGTACTTTTCACATTTCATTTATAATAGTGTTTCGAACAATCCTACTAATTTTCAGCCAAGTGTGAATAAACTGTGCGTGTCCAGGAGTAAATTTTTTTCCAGGTGTCGGATCGATGAGGACTTTTCACATTTCATTTATAATAGTGTTTTGAACAATCCTACCAATTTTCAGCCAGGTGGGAATTATTGTAACCTCACCCCTATATTTTAGTCTAATTTGACCGGGCTATGATGTGTGTAAAAATGTATTCTTTTTCTTTTAGAGGGTTACATATGGCGGCATTTCAGTTGGGCCTTTACGCGTTAGGGCTACATAATTGTGTTAGTGCGAATTGGTTAAGTCGTACATACTCTTCACATGTCAGTTGGATCACAGGTTTGATACTATTTTTTTTTTGGTATTTATTTTTTAATGCAACCCAATTCTTTCTTCTATTTCAAAGTATTCATTCATTTTTAGTAACTGGCTTCACGGCTTTAGGTTCTAGACCTTTTGAGCCGAATATTCATTCAGTTCTAAAGTTTACATAGAATATGCTTTGTTTTTTTTTTATTATTCATCACTTTTATTTATAGATGATGGAATTATTGTATATATTGTGATAGGCAATAATCATTTCCTTGTTTTAAACGTAACGGTAAACTAATTCTCGTAGGGCAAGCGATGGATATTGGAGCCCCCGCCATTTTATTCCTGATCGATGCTTGGGAGGGTCATCTTACGCCACCCGAAGCGGCCGGAATAGCTGATAAGGTAAGCAATATCGCTCTATCGTTATAATCGTTTTTGAGTAATTATTTATCAACCCCATTCTAATTTCTATCCCCATCCATAGTGAGACGACTATCGCATAATGAGATAATCTTAAGAGGAAATGCGGTTGCTCTTTTCTCCATACAAACGTTCTCGCGTGTTTTCTCCCTGGTTTATGATCCTAAAGCAATGATTTTTTACAATAAAATAAATATCAACCTCTTCTATGTCCCTATGTTTTCCTTTTTGAAGATACATTGTGGCCAATTCTGTTGTACACAATCTCGAAACCTAAACTAAAATGACAGGTCTAAATTTATTGCTATCTCTTTCACAGTGCTCATTGCGGAAAAGGATAGCAATAGATTTAGACCTGTCATTTTAGTTTAGGTTTAGAGATTGTGTACAACAGAATTGGTAGCATTATTTTTATAAGCACTAGAACCGTTACAAAATGCTCAAAATTGCCTATTTTAGATCGCTTTCAACAGAGGCCTAATGTACAAATATGACAATTAATAATGAAAAAAGCAAAACATAGGGACACAGTATAATATATCCTTAATATTCAGTTTACGAAATATCTTTTAAATTGGTCCAATATTGGAAGAGGAAACACTAGAGAGCCAAACCTCGAATTATGACTTTTTACTTACGGCTACTGAGTCGGATTTGCAGTTGTCCTTATTGCACGAATTTGAGGCGCGGGACGGTCGAACGCGACAACGATAGTTTTTTCAAATACCTAATTTTCAAAAGTCTCTTGGACCACATTTCCTCTTAATGACTTCTTAATCAGAATTTGCGTAGTACATAAATGGGTACCATCTGATAGCCTCGCTCCATTTCTCCGACGTGCTTTGTGGTTACGTACAAGTACACGGCACGGTAAGTGGAACCTAATTTATTTTATGAACACATTTAATAGTTTTCTAAAACTCTTGGTAAAAAAAAGCAAATATAAAATTTGATTGGAATTTTATTATAGAACGTCGCGTGGTATGGTTCGAATGGTCATACATAATATAAGCCCCGCAAATTGCTAATGCGCCTGGCCGCCATTTCAATGACGTCAGCACTAGACAGACGTCAGCATTGACAAAAACTGTTGGCAGAGTACGCGTATCGAGTTTTGAATACTTATTGTAAATTCACACATTTTGACATTATTGTTGTTTAATACTGGCGCAAAGACGAATTAATTGATGAGTTATTTATTATAGTCTGTTCATTTTCTTACGGTCGCTCTTTGTGTCTGGCCGCCTCCGCCGCGCGGTGTTTTATTTTTTTATATTCGTATTTTATTACAATATAACCATAAACATAAATTAATATAATATTCTCATGAACACGGGTCTTCTCTCAAAATGAGAAGGATTTTAACCATAGTCTACCACGCTGGCCAAGTGCGGATTGGCAGACTATTCGGAGATTCTGTTAGAATAGAAAAAAAATTACAAACAGAAAAAAAGAAATAAAAATAAAAGCAGAATACTAAGAGCACCTGCGCCTGTACCGACACTAAGTTACCGAACGAACTATATTAACACAGAAAATGATAGTGATTCAGACACAGGAGACTGAAAAAAACTTCGAATCCGAATTACAATAATGTGATTACATCAGTGGAGTTGAAGAATTAGGATAATTTTTTCATTTAAAATCTATAAAAGCTGAAAATTATTTGTTCATTCGGTTTAATTTATTTATAAAAAAAACTTTTGTTGCCGACGGTATATTTTAGTTTCGTATGACGTCACGCTGAAGTTAATATAACAAGGTTCCAGCGCAATAGCAACGTGCGACGGTTATATTTAGTGTGTTGGCGGCAGGCGTCGTCGGGGTGCGACGTGCACATGGTGCGCGCGGCGGCGGAGCTGGCGCTGTCGGTGCTGCCGCACGCGCACGCGCTCAACTACAACGAGATCCAGCGCGCCGTGCTGCAGTGCAAGGAGCAGAGCGACGCCATGCTGGAGCGCGCCTGCCTCACCGTCGAGGCCGCCGCCAAAGGTACTATTGTGTGTTGGCGGCAGGCGTCGTCGGGGTGCGACGTGCACATGGTGCGCGCGGCGGCGGAGCTGGCGCTGTCGGTGCTGCCGCACGCGCACGCGCTCAACTACAACGAGATCCAGCGCGCCGTGCTGCAGTGCAAGGAGCAGAGCGACGCCATGCTGGAGCGCGCCTGCCTCACCGTCGAGGCCGCCGCCAAAGGTACTATTGTGTGTTGGCGGCAGGCGTCGTCGGGGTGCGACGTGCACATGGTGCGCGCGGCGGCGGAGCTGGCGCTGTCGGTGCTGCCGCACGCGCACGCGCTCAACTACAACGAGATCCAGCGCGCCGTGCTGCAGTGCAAGGAGCAGAGCGACGCCATGCTGGAGCGCGCCTGCCTCACCGTCGAGGCCGCCGCCAAAGGTACTATTGTGTGTTGGCGGCAGGCGTCGTCGGGGTGCGACGTGCACATGGTGCGCGCGGCGGCGGAGCTGGCGCTGTCGGTGCTGCCGCACGCGCACGCGCTCAACTACAACGAGATCCAGCGCGCCGTGCTGCAGTGCAAGGAGCAGAGCGACGCCATGCTGGAGCGCGCCTGCCTCACCGTCGAGGCCGCCGCCAAAGGTACTATTGTGTGTTGGCGGCAGGCGTCGTCGGGGTGCGACGTGCACATGGTGCGCGCGGCGGCGGAGCTGGCGCTGTCGGTGCTGCCGCACGCGCACGCGCTCAACTACAACGAGATCCAGCGCGCCGTGCTGCAGTGCAAGGAGCAGAGCGACGCCATGCTGGAGCGCGCCTGCCTCACCGTCGAGGCCGCCGCCAAAGGTACTATTGTGTGTTGGCGGCAGGCGTCGTCGGGGTGCGACGTGCACATGGTGCGCGTGGCGGCGGAGCTGGCGCTGTCGGTGCTGCCGCACGCGCACGCGCTCAACTACAACGAGATCCAGCGCGCCGTGCTGCAGTGCAAGGAGCAGAGCGACGCCATGCTGGAGCGCGCCTGCCTCACCGTCGAGGCCGCCGCCAAAGGTACTATTGTGTGTTGGCGGCAGGCGTCGTCGGGGTGCGACGTGCACATGGTGCGCGCGGCGGCGGAGCTGGCGCTGTCGGTGCTGCCGCACGCGCACGCGCTCAACTACACCGAGATCCAGCGCGCCGTGCTGCAGTGCAAGGAGCAGAGCGACGCCATGCTGGAGCGCGCCTGCCTCACCGTCGAGGCCGCCGCCAAAGGTACTATTGTGTTGGCGGCAGGCGTCGTCGGGGTGCGACGTGCACATGGTGCGCGCGGCGGCGGAGCTGGCGCTGTCGGTGCTGCCGCACGCGCACGCGCTCAACTACAACGAGATCCAGCGCGCCGTGCTGCAGTGCAAGGAGCAGAGCGACGCCATGCTGGAGCGCGCCTGCCTCACCGTCGAGGCCGCCGCCAAAGGTACTATTGTGTGTTGGCGGCAGGCGTCGTCGGGGTGCGACGTGCACATGGTGCGCGCGGCGGCGGAGCTGGCGCTGTCGGTGCTGCCGCACGCGCACGCGCTCAACTACAACGAGATCCAGCGCGCCGTGCTGCAGTGCAAGGAGCAGAGCGACGCCATGCTGGAGCGCGCCTGCCTCACCGTCGAGGCCGCCGCCAAAGGTACTATTGTGTGTTGGCGGCAGGCGTCGTCGGGGTGCGACGTGCACATGGTGCGCGCGGCGGCGGAGCTGGCGCTGTCGGTGCTGCCGCACGCGCACGCGCTCAACTACAACGAGATCCAGCGCGCCGTGCTGCAGTGCAAGGAGCAGAGCGACGCCATGCTGGAGCGCGCCTGCCTCACCGTCGAGGCCGCCGCCAAAGGTACTATTGTGTGTTGGCGGCAGGCGTCGTCGGGGTGCGACGTGCACATGGTGCGCGCGGCGGCGGAGCTGGCGCTGTCGGTGCTGCCGCACGCGCACGCGCTCAACTACAACGAGATCCAGCGCGCCGTGCTGCAGTGCAAGGAGCAGAGCGACGCCATGCTGGAGCGCGCCTGCCTCACCGTCGAGGCCGCCGCCAAAGGTACTATTGTGTGTTGGCGGCAGGCGTCGTCGGGGTGCGACGTGCACATGGTGCGCGCGGCGGCGGAGCTGGCGCTGTCGGTGCTGCCGCACGCGCACGCGCTCAACTACAACGAGATCCAGCGCGCCGTGCTGCAGTGCAAGGAGCAGAGCGACGCCATGCTGGAGCGCGCCTGCCTCACCGTCGAGGCCGCCGCCAAAGGTACTATTGTGTGTTGGCGGCAGGCGTCGTCGGGGTGCGACGTGCACATGGTGCGCGCGGCGGCGGAGCTGGCGCTGTCGGTGCTGCCGCACGCGCACGCGCTCAACTACAACGAGATCCAGCGCGCCGTGCTGCAGTGCAAGGAGCAGAGCGACGCCATGCTGGAGCGCGCCTGCCTCACCGTCGAGGCCGCCGCCAAAGGTACTATTGTGTGTTGGCGGCAGGCGTCGTCGGGGTGCGACGTGCACATGGTGCGCGCGGCGGCGGAGCTGGCGCTGTCGGTGCTGCCGCACGCGCACGCGCTCAACTACAACGAGATCCAGCGCGCCGTGCTGCAGTGCAAGGAGCAGAGCGACGCCATGCTGGAGCGCGCCTGCCTCACCGTCGAGGCCGCCGCCAAAGGTACTATTGTGTGTTGGCGGCAGGCGTCGTCGGGGTGCGACGTGCACATGGTGCGCGCGGCGGCGGAGCTGGCGCTGTCGGTGCTGCCGCACGCGCACGCGCTCAACTACAACGAGATCCAGCGCGCCGTGCTGCAGTGCAAGGAGCAGAGCGACGCCATGCTGGAGCGCGCCTGCCTCACCGTCGAGGCCGCCGCCAAAGGTACTATTGTGTGTTGGCGGCAGGCGTCGTCGGGGTGCGACGTGCACATGGTGCGCGCGGCGGCGGAGCTGGCGCTGTCGGTGCTGCCGCACGCGCACGCGCTCAACTACAACGAGATCCAGCGCGCCGTGCTGCAGTGCAAGGAGCAGAGCGACGCCATGCTGGAGCGCGCCTGCCTCACCGTCGAGGCCGCCGCCAAAGGTACTATTGTGTGTTGGCGGCAGGCGTCGTCGGGGTGCGACGTGCACATGGTGCGCGCGGCGGCGGAGCTGGCGCTGTCGGTGCTGCCGCACGCGCACGCGCTCAACTACAACGAGATCCAGCGCGCCGTGCTGCAGTGCAAGGAGCAGAGCGACGCCATGCTGGAGCGCGCCTGCCTCACCGTCGAGGCCGCCGCCAAAGGTACTATTGTGTGTTGGCGGCAGGCGTCGTCGGGGTGCGACGTGCACATGGTGCGCGCGGCGGCGGAGCTGGCGCTGTCGGTGCTGCCGCACGCGCACGCGCTCAACTACAACGAGATCCAGCGCGCCGTGCTGCAGTGCAAGGAGCAGAGCGACGCCATGCTGGAGCGCGCCTGCCTCACCGTCGAGGCCGCCGCCAAAGGTACTATTGTGTGTTGGCGGCAGGCGTCGTCGGGGTGCGACGTGCACATGGTGCGCGCGGCGGCGGAGCTGGCGCTGTCGGTGCTGCCGCACGCGCACGCGCTCAACTACAACGAGATCCAGCGCGCCGTGCTGCAGTGCAAGGAGCAGAGCGACGCCATGCTGGAGCGCGCCTGCCTCACCGTCGAGGCCGCCGCCAAAGGTACTATTGTGTGTTGGCGGCAGGCGTCGTCGGGGTGCGACGTGCACATGGTGCGCGCGGCGGCGGAGCTGGCGCTGTCGGTGCTGCCGCACGCGCACGCGCTCAACTACAACGAGATCCAGCGCGCCGTGCTGCAGTGCAAGGAGCAGAGCGACGCCATGCTGGAGCGCGCCTGCCTCACCGTCGAGGCCGCCGCCAAAGGTACTATTGTGTGTTGGCGGCAGGCGTCGTCGGGGTGCGACGTGCACATGGTGCGCGCGGCGGCGGAGCTGGCGCTGTCGGTGCTGCCGCACGCGCACGCGCTCAACTACAACGAGATCCAGCGCGCCGTGCTGCAGTGCAAGGAGCAGAGCGACGCCATGCTGGAGCGCGCCTGCCTCACCGTCGAGGCCGCCGCCAAAGGTACTATTGTGTGTTGGCGGCAGGCGTCGTCGGGGTGCGACGTGCACATGGTGCGCGCGGCGGCGGAGCTGGCGCTGTCGGTGCTGCCGCACGCGCACGCGCTCAACTACAACGAGATCCAGCGCGCCGTGCTGCAGTGCAAGGAGCAGAGCGACGCCATGCTGGAGCGCGCCTGCCTCACCGTCGAGGCCGCCGCCAAAGGTACTATTGTGTGTTGGCGGCAGGCGTCGTCGGGGTGCGACGTGCACATGGTGCGCGCGGCGGCGGAGCTGGCGCTGTCGGTGCTGCCGCACGCGCACGCGCTCAACTACAACGAGATCCAGCGCGCCGTGCTGCAGTGCAAGGAGCAGAGCGACGCCATGCTGGAGCGCGCCTGCCTCACCGTCGAGGCCGCCGCCAAAGGTACTATTGTGTGTTGGCGGCAGGCGTCGTCGGGGTGCGACGTGCACATGGTGCGCGCGGCGGCGGAGCTGGCGCTGTCGGTGCTGCCGCACGCGCACGCGCTCAACTACAACGAGATCCAGCGCGCCGTGCTGCAGTGCAAGGAGCAGAGCGACGCCATGCTGGAGCGCGCCTGCCTCACCGTCGAGGCCGCCGCCAAAGGTACTATTGTGTGTTGGCGGCAGGCGTCGTCGGGGTGCGACGTGCACATGGTGCGCGCGGCGGCGGAGCTGGCGCTGTCGGTGCTGCCGCACGCGCACGCGCTCAACTACAACGAGATCCAGCGCGCCGTGCTGCAGTGCAAGGAGCAGAGCGACGCCATGCTGGAGCGCGCCTGCCTCACCGTCGAGGCCGCCGCCAAAGGTACTATTGTGTGTTGGCGGCAGGCGTCGTCGGGGTGCGACGTGCACATGGTGCGCGCGGCGGCGGAGCTGGCGCTGTCGGTGCTGCCGCACGCGCACGCGCTCAACTACAACGAGATCCAGCGCGCCGTGCTGCAGTGCAAGGAGCAGAGCGACGCCATGCTGGAGCGCGCCTGCCTCACCGTCGAGGCCGCCGCCAAAGGTACTATTGTGTGTTGGCGGCAGGCGTCGTCGGGGTGCGACGTGCACATGGTGCGCGCGGCGGCGGAGCTGGCGCTGTCGGTGCTGCCGCACGCGCACGCGCTCAACTACAACGAGATCCAGCGCGCCGTGCTGCAGTGCAAGGAGCAGAGCGACGCCATGCTGGAGCGCGCCTGCCTCACCGTCGAGGCCGCCGCCAAAGGTACTATTGTGTGTTGGCGGCAGGCGTCGTCGGGGTGCGACGTGCACATGGTGCGCGCGGCGGCGGAGCTGGCGCTGTCGGTGCTGCCGCACGCGCACGCGCTCAACTACAACGAGATCCAGCGCGCCGTGCTGCAGTGCAAGGAGCAGAGCGACGCCATGCTGGAGCGCGCCTGCCTCACCGTCGAGGCCGCCGCCAAAGGTACTATTGTGTGTTGGCGGCAGGCGTCGTCGGGGTGCGACGTGCACATGGTGCGCGCGGCGGCGGAGCTGGCGCTGTCGGTGCTGCCGCACGCGCACGCGCTCAACTACAACGAGATCCAGCGCGCCGTGCTGCAGTGCAAGGAGCAGAGCGACGCCATGCTGGAGCGCGCCTGCCTCACCGTCGAGGCCGCCGCCAAAGGTACTATTGTGTGTTGGCGGCAGGCGTCGTCGGGGTGCGACGTGCACATGGTGCGCGCGGCGGCGGAGCTGGCGCTGTCGGTGCTGCCGCACGCGCACGCGCTCAACTACAACGAGATCCAGCGCGCCGTGCTGCAGTGCAAGGAGCAGAGCGACGCCATGCTGGAGCGCGCCTGCCTCACCGTCGAGGCCGCCGCCAAAGGTACTATTGTGTGTTGGCGGCAGGCGTCGTCGGGGTGCGACGTGCACATGGTGCGCGCGGCGGCGGAGCTGGCGCTGAAAAGATAGTACGGCTTTGCCTTTGTTTTTTGTTTTTGCTCGACTTGGCAGGTAAAATTGATGATGATGAATACCTTAAATAACGCTGGGAAACTGCTAAAAACCATAATACTGAAGAGTTCGTTAAATAATGCTTTGCAATGTTCTATGTGGAAGAGGATGGCATTGCTTTTAAACTTGTCGATATAGTTTAGAGATTGTGTACAACAGAATTAGTCACTATCTTACGTAACTTGTACAATAATGAAATTGTAGGTGGCGGAGTATACCCCGAGGTGCTGTACACGGTGGCGCGGTACTGGCACGAGCTGTACCTGCGGCAGGCCAGCGAGGAGGGCGAGGGCGCGCCCGAGGAGCCCGCCTACCGCACGCTGCCGCAGGTGGCGGTGCCGCTGCCCTACCCGCTGCCCTACCCGTTCTACCCCTACCCGCCGCCCGCCATCTACCAGCTGCAGGTCACGCAACCCGCGCATGTACGTAGTTTTTACCTTACAATTTGGTCAAGTACACTAAGTGCCTGTTTCACCACCTTCTGATAAGTGTTTGAACAATTAGGATAATTTCTTTATTTATAATAATATTTCAAAGCTGAAAATTATTTTTTCATTCAGTTTAATTTATTTCTAAATAAATTTTTTGTTGCTGACAGTATATTTTAGTGTCATCTGACGTCACACCGATGTTAATGTGACATGGTTCCAGCGCAATAGCAATCTGCGGGGATTGTGGCTAGCAAACTTTTTTAAAAAAATTCACTGCGCTCCTGCTTCAAAGTTTATAAATGGAAATGTAAGTGTCGATATTGTATGGGCAACAGTTCGGCGGCGCGGGCGCGGCGCACCCGGGCGCGCAGTACGCGCTGCCGCCGTACTTCGTGCGCGGCATCGTGGCGCCGCCGCACGCGCACGCGCCGCTGCCGCAGCACGTGGCGCACGCGCCGCTCGCGCACGCGCAGCCCATCGCGGTCAACGTGAGTCTTGTATTTCTATTGCAATTACAAATTCACTATCCTCATTCCTTATGTGTATATTATGAGGGGAACCTCAGTGCAAAATTTCAGCTTTCTAGCGCTTAAGCTTAAAGTATGGGCTGGGCGTTGATAAGTCAGTCAGTGAGCGAGTCGAAACGATCAGGACTTTATGTGTGCTGATTTATTTTCTCTAAAGTTTTACCCACCGTTGCCCCTCAGCCCGATACGACTACGATTATTTGACCAAACCATCAATACCTTAAAAAAAATGCATTTTTTTTTTTCATTTAACACTACGTATATTTTGGTAAATATTATGAATGATCGAATCAGCAGCACCCGGCGCCAATTCCGCCGCCATTACCGGCGGCAGTGCCCGCGGCTACCGTCAGCACCGTGGGCGTGAGCGCGGTCAACGGAGTGGCCGTGAGCACTGTGAGCGTGAGCGGGGTGGGCGGCGCGGTCGGCACCAACGGGGGCCCGCCGGCGCTGCCCCAAGCCCAGCTGAGGAGGCTGTTGGCCGCCTACCGCGTTGGAATGTTGGCTCTGGAGACGCAAGCGAGGCGCGTGCACGATGACCGCCCCCAGAACAAGTTCGGGAGGTAAATAAAAACATATTGCTTATTACAATTACACCGCCTGTACTTACATAATTACAAACCCGCCTACACAACACTCTCGCCTACACACAGGGCCACACACATCACGCCTATACGCACTCACAAACACTCACTCACATACGCACACAAACATACACACACGCACACTCAATCTTGCACGCTTTATTTATACATACTATGTTTTGCTATATTATTATAAACATTCTTTAGCACCTTTGTGATTTGAAAATTCGATGAAACGAAAAAGCGACACCAAAATGCTATCTTAAACACCAGCAGTCCATAAGATGACAGGAGGTCGTTTGAGTTCCTGCGCTGCACAAGTGACAGAGAGGGACAAACGTATTCATAAACATAAATAGGATTTAGCCTGCGAGAGAATGAGATAGAATACAAGTGACATGCTTTGTTCCTAGGACGTTTCCATGATGACCGCTCTCCGCCTATGTTCCGTTTTTGAACCCAAAGATTTCATAAACAAGGTTTTAATGTTTACCTAATATTTTGGAGCATTCGAAAAATTAGAATATAATTTCACTTCTGCTGTGTGAATTGCACACACTTTTTTTTTCTTTTGAAATTCTGTACAACTTTTTGTTTCGAAGATGGGCGTGACGACTAGAATGCAATTTATAAATTTTTCAGCAGTCATCATTCATGCATATTGTATAAGTGTAATAATTTAATACATTTCAGGAATATAAAAATAAATTCCAAGTAAGCATATATTACAGGCTCTTTAGTTTATATCTGTTTGTACTTTGTAATAACGTCCTCTTGTCAAACTTTTTCAGTAATAAATCTTACGGTAAGAATATGTGCACTGTGCACATCTTGTAACTTGTTGCAATTCCTTTTAGAGGTTGTTTAGTCAAATAAATTTAAAACATACGTGTGATTTTGAAATTACTCACTTTGATAAGCAGATAAGTTGTTCTGTCACATTGGTCAGAAAATATAAGTTAAAAATTCTGGATGTCGACAACAGAGCCACCTGTCAGGTCTAACTGTAGCTAAGAATCATCCAGGTGATCCCACAAGTACAAATTAAAAAAGTGTATTCTGCGTACTAATGGAAGAAAGTGCGGGGTGCTTGCCCCGCGCTTTCTTGGCGCTAGTGGCGCCATCTGTTATGATTATCTGAAAGTAACTTAATATTCCAGTTTAGCCGCGCAAACGTTGCTTCTCGATTTTTTCGCATATAAAATGTAGCCTATGTCACCAGGACCATAACAACGAATCAATTGACATCTCATTCATCAAAGTCAGTTTAGGCGCTACAGTGGAAGAAAAATCGGATACAAACATACATACATAGACTGCTAAAATCATAACCATTCCTTTTGGCTTTGCCGTAGTCGGGTAGCAAAATATATGAAGTTACGAACACGCCCAAGACTATGTATAATATATATAATTAAGGTCTTGATTATGCACAGACTAACTTGCATACCAATTTATTTATTTAGCTATTCATGATTACGTACGAGGACGTTAGCATTATTATTTGCAAAGTTTAGTTTGGTGTCGCGCAGAAACCCGCCGTACGGCGAGCACGTGAAGTGGCTGTTGCGTATTTCGAAGCGGCTGGGCGCGCAGTACCTGCACCAGTTCTGCGTGTGCGCCGTCAACTCGGTGGTGTCGCCCTTCGTGCTGTATGAGCTGTGCGTGGAGTCCGCGCACTGGCTGGCGCGCGGCGGACCGCACCACCTCGTCATGCAGCACCTGCGCGGCACGCTCGCGCCGCTCGTGCACAAGTGTCAGCAGATGTGAGTACCACCTCTGACAACACGTCACGTCCATTGCAGTGAACATACGTCTCTAGCAGGGATCACCGCAGAACACGATCTCGCGCCGCTCGTGCACAAGTGTCAGCAGATGTGAGTACCACCTCTGACAACACGTCACGTCCATTGCAGTGAACATACGTCTGTAGCAGGGATCACCACAGAACACGATCTCGCGCCGCTCGTGCACAAGTGTCAGCAGATGTGAGTACCACCTCTGACAACACGTCACGTCCATTGCAGTGAACATACGTCTGTAGCAGGGATCACCACAGAACACGATCTCGCGCCGCTCGTGCACAAGTGTCAGCAGATGTGAGTACCACCTCTGACAACACGCTACGTCAATTGCAGGTAATAGACCTCTAGAGCACGATCTCGCGCCGCTACTCGCTAACAAATTTTTGTTTCGTTAAAAAAATCAAGACGTAGTTATGATTTTACAGACATTTAAACTTTCCATAGTATCGAGACCCGCTAGCAAGCTGTCCTTGGCAGGCTAGTCCATGCGCGTTTAGTAACGGAACTTTATCGTGCAGGTACATCCAGTGCATACATCAGAAGCTGTACCACCTGACGTCGGTGGAGTACGAGGAGTTCGTGGGCATCGTGCTGTCGGCGCGCACCGCCTTCCAGCTCACGCCTGAAGGCAACACGCAGTTCAAGGAGTGGCTCGCCTCGCTGCGCAGGTGGGTGGACATCATTATCATAAATTAACCGATGCCCGCGACTTGGCCACGTTTATGAAGGTTTTCTAAGATTTATCGGAATTAAAAGCAAGCTATCTTTGTGTCCGTCGAGATCGGCTTAGCAGTTGAGCCACGAATAGGTAACACAGACAGAAATACTTTCGCATTTATAGATTTTTGACGCAATAACGTCTTATAAATCGATGAACCCCGGCTACACGCCCGACAAAGCATGACTCATTGTCACGTACCGCGTGCAAGTGAAAGCGCGGAACAAGCGATAGAGAAGGCTTGATTGTCTAAGCGTTCGGCTTGTGACGCATCTATCTCTCTTTGTTTTCTTATGTAAAATTATCGTCCGTAAACCGACTTTACAGACAACCGATTTTTTTTGAAGATTATAGAATAGATGTTGTTGCGACCACCTCAAAGTAGATTGTTATGCAGATCCAAGTCGTGCAAGAAGGACCTGTGGACGCAGCTGAACGCGGCGCTGCAGACGAACGGCAAATGACGCCGGCAGCCGATAGTTTGTAGGATGCGGTGCGCCGCGCGCAAACTGTCACACTCCCGGCGCTGGCCGCGCTGCCGGCTCGTCTACCAGCTGCACACGCTCTGACTCCGCCCGCCGCCCGCCGCCCGCCACCCGCCACCCGCCACCCGCCACCCGCCACCGCGAGTCGCCTCTCTAACTTATTCCTTTTTTAAATCGAGTTAATTCCTTTTTTAAACTCGATTCGTTCTTTAACTCGAGTTGATTCTTTTGTCAACTCGAGTCGTTTCGCTCTTTAGCTCGAGTTGATTCACTTGCAACCCGAGTAGCTTTTTTTGGTTGTCGAATTCACTTTAACCTGGCCGTTAATTACATAGTAACTGAGATACGAAATACGCTCGCTTATAATGTCATATGCCCTAGTAATTAATGAGCGAACTGAGGAATTAATTAAATAAATAAATTAATTGAGTACGCTTGAGAAAATCTACTAGGGTTGACGAGTTAAAGAAGTCACTCGAGTAAAATAACTCGACTCGACCATCGCTACGATCATGCTCGTATAGCGTCATACAGACCAAAACGAACGAGACCGAGCCAAGGCGAATAATGGGTTCGGCGATGAACACCGCACGCTTGTTCGCCTTCGATTTGAACTGTGAACATCAGCGAAGAGAAACGCCGCTCGGCGAACGAACAATGCTTCGTTGGTCGTGGACTATCTGAATATTAATTTTGTTAAAGTCTCTCGGTTACGTTTTGGATACAAACGAGGTTTATTTTCTCATTGACCTGCTCGCATCACAAAATCAGACGTGACATATTTAGATCTAGCATTCACCGTATGAGCAATCGCCGAATCGTCCACAATGCGAGCGATTCGTTCGATTCTCCTTTGAATTAGCACTCGCTCGCCTTTATTCGCCTTCATTCGCCTTCGCTGAATCGTTCACACGTACCATATGCGTTCGTTCGCTATGCTTTGGTCTGCACCCGGCACAACACGAGGTTTTCTATCGTACAGCCGTGTTCGCAGCGATATTGATACAATGCAAAGTTCCGACTGTAATGCGAATGGAAATTAACAACAAACTTAATTTTGTTTAAGTTCACGGCATTAGTTCACAAACTTGACACAGATTAGATCTCATTTAAGGCGAAAGAAAATAAAGTAAGCCTTCGATGAAATGTTCCCAGCTCCTGGGATGCGTGCTTATAATGCAGTTCTATCGCATTAATTCATGAACCAGTTAATCATTTAGTAAAAAAAAAAATCTTTGTGTACCCTCATTTTGTTTAAAACCAATTCACCCTAAATTCACGCGGACGTAAATGCGGTCATAATATCATATAAAAAACTTTTACTCGTTTTTTATGCGTTCGCGTTAGGATACTCTGCATCCCGAAAAAGTGTTAGAGTTCCCATGGGAACGAAGTCGCGGGCATCAGCTAGTGTACATAATAACAAACAAAAACCTTAAAATTATACGGCATGTGTGTCTTCGGTAGGTCGTTGACATTAACGAGCACTGGGAAAATAATATAATCGCTGAATCAACACTTCACATGACGGTACTATTATGAGTTATGACATAGCATTAATTATAATCACAATTTATAATATTTTGAATTGATATTTATCAAAATTAAATAATTTGTTAATTAATTGTGAACAATATCATTAGAGTTAAATAAAGCTCATTTAAGGGTTGTGCATAAAATAGTTTAAACTTTTCGACGGTAGAAAATTAAAATCGAATATCTCGGGAGCTCGCAACATTTTTCATGTTGGTTTATACAATTTTCATTTAATTAAAGACTAACTACTATGTCACAGGGAGCCAGTTTTTTCATAGTCAAATAAGATTATCTTTTGTGTGAGTTTTGTGGGCTGCGCGATTGAGTATTTGTGTACGGGTTGCCATTTGCAGTGACGTCACTCGTCACGCGTCGCCTTCTACATACTTCATAATTGCACAAAAGGTTTTACAATCATTTTGTCATTTCAGTGTCCATTTATAATATTACGATGATACACTTTACTAGTCATGGGTTTTGGAAATTTATTGGTGAATCTATGACTGTCACTGTCTTATTTTTATTTCTTTGTAGGCTAAGTATTTGAATACCTCTTCACGCAAGATCTCTCGGTTAATACTCTATTCAGGGAGGGGTATTGAAATAAAACAATGATCGTCGAAAATGTTTATCATTGAACCGACATTCTTTTGATGACGCACACTGTAGCTGTTATTTTTTGTGTTGTCAAGAAAGATTCAGTTTTGATGGGCATTTTTGGTATAATAATAATAATAATAATAGATAATTCGGGTTCAGTGACCGACTGTAAATTGACTCTTTAATTTTATTATTGCTCAATATATATTTGAAGTATAAATATTATTTATTTATGCAAGTAAGCAACTTGAAATTATTCGTACCATCCACAATTATTGCAGTCGTTTACTAACCCATGCTCTTAGCATAACGTACGAAATTCAAGTTAGTACAGTTTTGTACAATTCATTCAATTTTTCAATTTAACAAACACGCATACGTATATGATTCGTAGTTTTGAGATTAATGTGGTTTGAAGTCATACAAGTATAATAGACAACTCACAAATGATCCATATTTAATTGTTATCAAAGAATGCTAGCAACGAATTGAGCGATTTGTATAAACCTGCACTAATTACTTTGTACTGTGTTGATATGCTCACTTAACATTAAACACAGTGTTAGCTAATTTTTTTCGAGATCTCCAATACGTTAGAGCTTTTAAAACTTTTTTTTTTTAATTATTTAATTACGATCTGACTGGTTATATTTAACAAAAGCAAAAATGTGTATTTTTGTGTGTAGCAAATACGTGAGATGTAATCGGTTGTTTGACGTACTTTTAGATTGGTATTTTGAGTCGGATTGAATGCGATCGTAATGACAGTATCGGGTGCCATTCCCCGCGATCATACTGTGTCGGTTTCCTTGAGGTCGCCTCTGAGATATTGAGGGGAGACGAAAATTCAAAATTTACAATAGTCCATTTTATATCGAGGATCGGCTGAGAAGTTCCAAGTGACCTAAAATAGTCGTTTAGACTACAGATTATTAGACAGATTGTAGATGACGACCGTCGATTCACTATTTTTGATAAAATCTTGTCGAAATTTGCAGTTTCACGGATGTTTAATCGATAAGGAGTTGCGGAAATACACGTAACCTAATGTTTGATTAGCTAGAGTAACATTTATTTACAAGTTTATATGTATTATTATTATATTAGTGACGTAATGCAAAGTAGCATCTTGGGAGCCTTTGAAATAAAACTATATTATAACTAATAGGAGGGAAGCTGGCGGCAGTCGCCTCGTTCCGATGTAAGACTAGTTTTCAATCAATTTGGAAACTGTTCAAGCACATTTAGACGGTCCGTGCCGCAGCGAAATAAGCGTAATAGAATCTGTGTCATATTTTTTTTAATATACATTGCTTAATTCGAGGAGAACAAAAAGTTGCTGGATTTGGTCAACATTGCATGCGATTTCAGTAACTTCGATCAATTTTTTTTTGTACAGTCCGTCTCAGTGCGGATTATATTTTGCGTCTGCATTATACAGAGTGTTTTTTTTAATGGGACAGTATGGGGAAATCCGAAACCATAGAAAAAATAGAGGAACTATGAAGAAATTAGATATCGCTACATAGTTTTTGTGTATTTTGATTAAAAAAGTATAGAACTAAAATGGCCTTTCTTCGACGAAAGCAATATTTAATAATATCAATGTAATTAATGTAATAATAATAGTGGATACAAGTGACATAATATTTTTTAAATAATTTTTTGACAAATAAGGAAAATTAGGGAAAATAAGTAATAACTATCATAAGGTATCATATCTATTATAGGTACCTAAATAATCAAGACTCGTAGTGACAAAACATACATAGACTCAGAACTTGCAATAGTCAAATATTGGCATACTCCAATAAGTTCAAAATACATTAAAATACAAATTAACAAAATACACTAACTAATATAACCTTTAAACATCATTAAAAAGATTAATATCATTGATCAATTATTATCCTTATTGTTTTTCAGAATAAACGTCAGGATTCCGCTATATTCCTCTTAGCGGTTAAACGGTATAACTTGTATTGGACATGTTACGTTTTGTCGAGTTTTGTGATCTCTATATTTAGAGATTAAATGCGTAATAGAGATATTTTATGAATATTAATTTTTAAACGTTTATGGCACGAGATTAAACTCAGAAATGACTCCGTATGTACCAAATAGTCTAACATCGGAATGACGATGTATGTCGCCGGCTTTGACGTCGAATAGATTTAGTTCAATATTCTTATTAATTAGGTACCTACTGTTTATGCATTCATTAAGCGTGGATGTTCTTTGCATTCAGTAGTTAGTAAATTTTAGAATGCTAGTTAGTATAAATTCACGTTTTGTAATCGTTGGACGAGTCGCGTCCACGATCCTTGAATTCGGCCTTTAGAAATGCATAGTTTAGCGAATGTTTATAGTTTTCTGAGAGTAAAATATGAATAACCCATTGTACTTACCTAAATATTGACTCCACATTGATTTTCATGTTACCGGATCGTTAATAATGCACTTTGAGATTTACATGGCTATACAAACCTCGAGCTATATGTTAGATATGAAATTCTAGATATTTTGCTATACCTAATAAAGGAAACTAAAATGTTATTCGGTTATAAAGTGCTAGGTGCAATTGAACACATTCTCGTATTAAAAACTTAAAAATACTTCATAATAACTTGCCGTCCATGATTATTTTGTGTGTGTACATTTCTTTGCGACAACATTTACTTATCCTACACTGTGTAACATAAGTTAATTTGCCATATATTTACATTTGAGCATTTCATAATAATTACATAATATACATATTATATTATTATCTACATTAGTCATTGACACGAGTCAATGGGCATTATTAACATTTTCTGGTATCATAGAAGCATACGGAACCCAGTTGAAAAATGTTTAAGTATGAATTCGTCTCAAAAACTATTTTTACACTAACATAAAACATATTATATGATATTGAAAGGAAGATTAAATATATCGTAGTTTCATAATAATTATAAGAAGTTAGTATGAAGCATATTTTAATTAGTCGTTTAATGCATGTCATAGATGTAACTAGCCCAGTATCAGGCGACATTGCGAAGTTTCAAGTGTTTTGGTATTTTCATTTGCAGAACATTGATATTTAACATATCAGTTAAATTTTTGCTATTATACATACACTGTTGTTTGTTCTATTTGTGCTGTGCTCGAAATATTCATCACAATTTTAATTAGGGTAGTAAAAGCTTATAGAAATGAAGCGTGGACGACATTCACTGTTATGTGAAGCAGTGTCGATTTGTGTGGAATGTAAACCCATCATAATTATTAGTTGAACACAATTAAGTCAGTATCTTTTTTTTAATCTTTTATTTGAAGAAGTCAGTATCTTAAAATATAAGAAGAGAGGGGATTGCCCCGTCCGAACTGCAAGCTAAATTTTTATGGCTTCTGCACAGTTTGTCTTTCTGTAAAAATGGGCCTCTCGATTGATATATATATATAATATGTATATGATAAGATGATAACTCAGGCACGATGAAATGCATGTTATTTCTCTGGTTACTTAGTCAGACCCAGGTGTATAAAAAATATACACTATAAAGATCGAATTATTTAGTATGCATAATATAATTATTGTTGAGGGAAAATCTACGTCGTCACATCACAATTGAAACTATTTCTCACAGTAGATAAATTCTTAGTCACAATGATGCATAATTTTATACATCTGGATTGTAGTTTAATTATACACTTTGTAAGTGTGTTGTCCGCCTATTAAATTTGTAACCATTACGATTGAAATGGCTACTCGTTAGTGTACGTAATACGTTTATATATATTATATAGCATTGTATCGTCCATATCGCATAATTTTCAATTTGCAGTCACCATAGAGGGACAGCGAGGAACGATCCTTATTGTTCATTAATTTTTGATTATTTATTTATTATGGCTATAAATGAATTGTAGTATAAATTACAGATATTAGTAAAATAATAAATTGTCACAAAGTTCAAGTGTGAATTTTTTAGTAAACGAAATCGTTGCTAAGTTCTCCGTTGAATGCCCCGCGATCGCTTTGACGTGCCTATCGAACAAACGATACTTAGTACGACTTTGCACATCTCGACAACTTTGATAGCTGTACACTTCGAGTATCGAAACATTATAACGTCATAAATATTATGTTATATAACCTTATAAATAAAATGGATTTTGACTGCATTGTTTAAGGCTCGAGTTCATCCATACATGTGTATGTCATACAACCAGAAACATAGCAAAATAAAAATCGGCACTACTGAATTTCCGACTGTAAAATAAAGGGGCTTTAAGTTCGCTTTACGCTGCCGTTATAGTGTTTTCGATACTGGAAGTTTATCAATGTTGTCGAGATGTGCGATGTTGTACTAAACACTTATAGTATGCAAGGCAGGAGGGCGGGTGACGTATGAGGTCCTACCTTGTCTAATAGTATACCTGCGTTTGCTAAAACAATTCACGCTCGGGGTACCGTTTGAGTTGGTCTCCGTGTCACACTTGCAGGACTAAAGACTGACAAGACCACTCTGCGAAATAGTCAAACGAAAGTCTTAATTTAATATCACCGGGATGTCTGTAAACAAAATCAAAATAATATCGAACACGATTGTTCATATCGACATGAGTAGTTTCAAAGTTTGTTTTAGGACATCCTGTATTTATTAATAGGAGTGCCCATATAAGGACTTAAATATTAAGCACTAGAGTTCCGTTGTCGCAAATGGTTGTAATAATAAAGTTATTATTATTAATTATTATTAGTAAAAGGATAGACTGTTACGCACGATTTCTGATTTAACCGTGTCGACTCTTAGGCACAACGCCCACCGGCGGAGCGTGTTTTTTCCATATAGCGACATAAATACGGCTTTATTTATTTTGACATAGCGCCAGCGATTTCAGAACGCGCAACGCGCCGAGTCTTCCTCCGTGTTATACCAATTTCAACCGTATATCAAGTGAATAAAGCTGTTTAGAGTTGTTAGAAAAGACGCTGCGCCCCGGCTCCACTGAAACGCGTTGGGCCCTACACGCATGTTGTCTTAGAAGTTTAGGTTGTTGTGAACACTTTGTGATGACAAGTCGGCTGCAGGACAACTTGTGTGTTAACAAACGTTTGGTATAATCTCCTATTCGCAATATTTATCTCTCCACGTTTACCTACTGTAATATGTTTTTACTCAAACTAAACATTTTGACCTCTTAGATAATTTTAACGATTACTTTTATGGATACAATCTACACCTAAGTCTTTTTTGGCAAAATATTTGAAGTAACATTATTTAATTATTCAATATACTTATTCTATATTTAAGAGCAATGTGTTTTATTTCGGCTTATATTGTCAACTAGCACCTAATTAAACAAAGAGGTTTATATTTGTAGGTTACCTTCATTATCTTAATTCATACTTGATGTAACACGTATTTAAATAATTTAATAATATTTGCCTTGTGGCAAAATTAGCTAATGAAGTCCCAAGCTTCCACAAAGTAGGTAAGTACGTCTCTTTTACCTTATCGTCTATCGGATCACTGATGTTTGCATGACAAATATCACGAATACTCTGCTCTCTGTCATTCGTTCGTTCGTCGTTTCAACCAATGGACGTCCACTGCTGGACATAGGTCTCTTGCAAGGATCGCCACAGCACACGATCTTTGAAATGAATGGAAGTTTATATATCTATACCTATATTACGACCGATATCTGTATACCACGACGACCTTATTTATAACAAATCATTATCGTAACTATCGTTCAACAATTCTCTTCCGGATTGATGCATTGCTAACATCCTTGTTTTGCTAACGGATGACGGATGCACTGCTTCGACCTTCATTCCCGCGCCAAGTGCTATTTTCAATGCGTTTCAATTTGTTCTAGATAATGCACTCTTTCTGAAATAATAATTATTTTTCATTTAAGAGTTAATTTCACGTGTCAAAAACCGAATATTATCTATGGCAGCAATTCCATTAATTTTAATTTAAAAATTTAAATAAAATTAACGGAATTGCTGCCATAAAAATAAAAATTAAGCGAGCGAGCGTCACGCGTCGGTTTTGTCGTTTCTTCTTATGCCCCTCCGAATTCATCATACCTACCTACCTACTCAAGGTAGGTTCGTTTTTTGAAAAGAATTTTCATTATTTATTCTTCATGTCATTTTGTTCACCAGGAGTTTCAGTGCCCAATTCTTGAATATCTCTTTTATTGAGAAAATAATCGCTTGCGCACTTCGTTCGTTCGTTCGTTCGTTTCAACCAATGGACGTCCACTGCTGGACATAGGTCTCTTGCAAGGATCGCCACAGCACACGATCTTGTGCCGCCTGATTCCAGCGGCTGCCAGAGACTCGCTTGAGATCGTCTGTCCAACGAGTGGGGGGTCTACCTGCGCTTCGTTTACTGGTGCGAGGTCGCCATTCAAGCACCTTGGGACCCCAACGTCCATCGGTTCTTCGAGCAATGTGCCCCGCCCATTGCCACTTCAGCTTTGCGACTCGATGAGCTATGTCGGTAACTCTGGTTCTCCTGCGGATCTCCTCATTTCTGATTTGATCCCGCAGGGATACTCCGAGCATAGCTCTCTCCATCGCCCGCTGAGTGACCCTGAGCCTTCTTATGAGGCCCATTGTCAGCGACCATGTCTCAGATCCGTAAGTCATCACTGGCAACACGCACTGTTCGAAGACTTTCGTCTTCAGACACTGAGGGATATTGGACGAAAAGACATCTCGAAGTTTCCCGAACGCTGCCCAGCCGAGTTGGATTCGGCGGTTGATCTCTTTCTCAAAATTGGACCTACCTAACTGGATCGTGTGTCCTAGGTATATGTACTCGTCTACAATTTCGAGTGCAGAATTCTCAACGATTACCGGGTGGAGCGGAACATGAGCGTTAGACATGATCTTCGTCTTACTCATGTTCATTTTTAGGCCCACCTGTTGAGAAACACTGCTGAGATCGTTGAGCATTGTATTGAGGTCTCCCAGAGTCTCTGCCATCACGACTATATCATCGGCAAACCGTAGGTGAGGGATGTACTCGCCGTTTATGTTGATGCCAAGTCCGTTCCAGTCCAGAAGCTTAAAGACGTCTTCCAATGCAGCGGTAAATAGCTTCGGGGAGATAACATCTCCCTGACGCACTCCTCGCTGTAATTGGATTGGCCTCGTATTCTGGTCCTGTATACCTACGGACTGACATAGTGGCGTTTTCGTACAAACACTTCAGCGCTTGGATGTACCGATAGTCGATCCGGCATCTCTGCAGTGATCTCAATACAGCCCAAGTTTCCACCGAATCAAAGGCTTTCTCATAGTCCACAAACGCTAAGCAAAGTGGCCGGTTATACTCTTCGGTCTTCTGTATAACCTGCCGCAGCGTATGGATGTGGTCTATGGTGCTGAAGCCTTTTCGGAACCCGGCCTGTTCGGGAGGCTGGAATTCGTCGAACTCTGTCATTCATCACACGTGATTAACGGACTGATGAGAACTTATCTTCTAGTGGACCCCAATGTGTCTAGACAGTTGGATTGCATTTGCACTGCTTTAATGCCTTGACTGCAATTTTGCAGTCTATCTATCATTCTTTCTAGACACTAGAGATTTTTTGCTATATACGTTACTCGAGATAGGAACGGTGAGGGGGAACACTCCCCTCACCGTAGACACACGAGTAGATAGGTACAGAGAGGAAGCTTCATACAAGCGGCCCGCTGTAGGTACACTCACATAGCGCCGCTCACGCACATACGAACTCTCACCAACGGTTCACGGACGCTCCGCTGGGGGTCAGTTGGGTGGCAAACGACAAGTATTGAATAGGTATTTATAAGAATAGGTAATTTTTGGAATTTGTTAGGAAGCTTCCCCTCTGTACCTATCTACTCGTGTGCCGTATATAATAATTGATTGCTCTGTAATTATTATTAGGTTATTTAGTAATTCATCGATAACAATGTAACTATCGGTTTGATAAGAATGTAAAATCGCTCGATTGCTGCCGAGTGCCGCACACTTTATGCGCACGTAAACAAAGCGTGAGTCTCGTGCGTGACGCACGGTTTTGGGTCAATAATAGTTTTATCTTTACGTAGGTACATTTATATTTCGTAAATAGGTGTCTACATACAATTTGATCATTTGATTTATTGTCAAATATTGCTAGGCTAATAAACGATTGGAATTGTAGGTGCTAGATAGGTATCATACCTATTTATACATACAATAAAACTACCTATAGGTGGTCTAGCGGTTGGTGTGGTCGGTTGCGGATCACGAGGTTCTGGGTTCGATTCCCGAGTCACGCTAAAAATTGTACCTATTGGGTTTTACCTGTCAAGGAATTCTCAGTGCCTCAGACTATGAGTGGAGGAATAGAGTGCACTGTGCACCTGTACATGCGCGCATACTCGTGCTCCTGCCTGATGCCTCCTAGACGCAGTTGGCTGGTCCCCGTCACGGGATGGAGGAGGATTATAAAAGTGTAGAAACCATAGAAATATATTATCAAGGATAGAACGACATTCATCATTCATTGTGTAACACTTGTACATAACACTGGTCAACAGTGGTTTTGTTGCCCTGGATATCTCTACAGATTTCTATAGTTTCAAGTACACTGTTACAAATATAATCATGAAAATACTGAAATGGCTCTGGTTTTTATGATTTTGGTGTATTTATATATTACGTCTGATCATCAGAACACCAATTATTAAATGTTTGATTTCTGGTTAAATTCGCTTTCTGAGCATTTATTTCACGCAAACATACATCACGTGATTGTTTAAATGATCCTCCATACTCGTTACTATGTTAAACTGCTAGAAATATGAGTAATTTAACAAGATTGCGGACGCACAACGCGCGTTTGAGTGAGTTGTTAATGTGAGGATTAAAACTTGGTTTTATTTATTGAATTTAGATTTTAATGTTGTTATTTTTGCGTAGAAATATGAGTTCATATCGAAGAAATGTATTGCGGTGTTTATATAATAACTAAGCGGACACGAAATAGCACAGGCTTAGCACAGGTTTTGTGCAGGAGGTTTATACTGCTTCTTTCTACATATTGAAAAACACTAAACAAATCGTGGGTTCCTCATAAGGTTTGTTAATCGTGTGTTGTGTCTTTACGTATTTATAAGAAAGGAGAACACCACTGGTTAGATTTTCAGTATCCCATGATCTGAATGGAACCCCAGAATCATTTCGATGACTGCTATTTTTGCGTAGTAGACCTTTTGATGTTTAAATCGAAAGTGTAATGAAAAAAATAATAATATAAATACCTATCCAACTTTCCAAAATACATTTCTTCGATATGAACTCATATTTCTACGGACAAAAAATAACATTAAAATCGAAATTCAATAAATAAAACCAAGTTTTAATCCTCACATTAACAACTCACCCAAACGCGCGTTGTTTGTCCGCAATCTTGTTAAATTACTCATATTTCTGGCAGTTTAACATAGTAAGGAATATTGGGGATCACTTACATAATCACGTGATGTATGTTTGCATGAAATAAATGCACAGAAAGCGAATTTTAACCAGAAACCAAAAATTTAATAATTGGTGTTCTGATGACCAGACGTAATCTATACTAATAAATAAAATTGAAGTGTCTGTCTGTAATATCGAAATAACTACCTCATATTAAGCTCATATGGTTATTTGAACGATACTATAACCGAATCACACGTTTTTAAAATTTTTGTCTGTCTGTCTGTCTGTCTGTCTGTCTGTCTGTCTGTCTGTCTGTCTGTCTGTCTGTTTGAACGGGCTAATCTTTGGAACGGCTGAACCGATTTTGACGGGACTTTCACATACAAGTAGAGAATTAACCAGGGAGTAACATAGGCTACTTTTTTAACCGACTTTCAAAAAAGGAGGAGTTGTGTTTTTCTACTTATGTACACCGATATCTCCGAGATTTCTGAACCGATTTGCGTAATTTTTTTTTAATCGATAGTAAAACATTGCGACACTGTCCTACAAAAAATTTGGATTCCAACTCCTCAATCCTGATGCTGTAGGGGATCTGATCCCCAATACTAATGGGATTTAGGCACTGTCGGTTATTTAAATTGATATTGGGGATACCAATTAAAGACTTTATTGTTGAATGACCTCGAGTAGGTACATGTCCAACTCCTCAACCCTGATGCTGTAAGGAATTGCATTCCGAAATCGTAAGGATCCCACGGAATTTTTCCGTTTTGTGGACGGGTTACTACTTACTACAGATAGGCTACTTTTTGTTCTGGAAAATCAAAATTCCCACGAGATTTTTACAAACCACACGGGCGAAGCCGTGGGCATCATCTAGTAATATATAATACACCAAAATCATAAAAACCAGAACCAATTTAGTATTTTCATGATTATATTTGTAAACAGTGTACTTGAAACTATAGAAATCTGCAGAGATATCCAGGGCAACAAAAAAAAAATGTTTTTTGTTGAGCAGTGTAATATTTAAAAATCACACTCAGTAGGTACGCACCCGAGATTACGACGTAATTTAGTGCGTTTTAGTGCACAGAAATAAACGTGAAAGTGCCATTCTGCACATAATTTATAAGGTCATATTATTATAAGTATTTTTAAATATGCTTAAATAGGGTATTTGATATCCGTGGCTTCGTCCGCATGGATTAAAGATTTTCAAAAGCTCACCTTTGATTTCCGTGATGAAAATCCTTATCCTAAGTATTGAGTGTTTTCTCTGCGCCAAGAAGTCCATAATAATTCGAGTTAATTAAGCATGTTGCCTAATTGTGACATTGCATACCAGCTGAAAAGCGGTGATTAGTCTAGCCGAGTTCGATCCACGGACCTCAACTTTTCGGATGAGCCCGTTTTAAGCAATTAAATATCACTTGCTTTAACTTATTTTAAGAAAACTTTTTATGTTAAGAAAAATAAAGAAATAATGTATAAGTAGTTTATGCGAAAAACGCTTAGGTATACCTACTCATAGCTATTAAATTCTTAACAAGTTTCGTATTCCGTCAATTTACCGGTCGCGGTCTTTGAAGGTAGTTACAAGTTACAACGGCTTTGCCGGCGCATTTAAGAGGAGCTTCTTACGCCCTAAACAAGCAGTGGCGTTTTTTTTTTCGATCGTAAAAGTGATCTAATTAATTAGTCACCTGTGGCCCACAGGTGGCGCGAGGCCCTCACGAGTGCGAGGCCGTGAGCGAGGGCCCACATGGCCCACGTCTAGCTACGCCACTGCAGTCAGCTCGGGAGCCGCGTTGGACACGTTTGTTGACGCGTCGATTATTCCAATGGTCATCTCGCGTAGGTACTACGCTTATGCATAACTTCCGTTATGTACGTACCTATCTAGGTTTAATCTACCAATATCACTATTCATAAAATGGAATAGGTAAATGAGTAATGATTTTCAATAGGAAGGTAATAGTTTATCTATTCTGCAAAGCGTCAGAGATGCATTCGGGAACGCAATGGATTTTAATCTATATACTATATACTTACTTAATATAATAAAGCAGAAGAGTTTATTTGTTTGAACGCGCTAATCTCAGGAACTAGGTACTGGACGGATTTCAAAAATTCTTTCACCGTTGAATATGTACGTGATCCTTGAGTGCTATAGGCTATATATGTACCACGGGCGAAGCCGGGGCGGACCGGAATAAGTAGGTACATAATATGAGCAATACCCACCTATGAAAATGTATTTGTTTTAATGTGCCTAGGTAGGTACCTACTTTGTAAGTAGGTACACTAATAAATCTGATTAAAAATTATAACCATAATAATATAAATCTCCAAACAATTTTTAGTTTAGACGAAGTCACGGATTTTTCTAGCTATTTAACTATATAAAATGTTTGCACATTGTAGCACCGATATCTAAAGGAAAATTTCATAAACAAGCTTGTCAAACACAAGTATAAATTAAAAATTTATAAAAACCCCCGACATTCGCCATTTTGTGGCGGCAGCCATTTTAGATTTGCATAGTGCTATTCTACTAGTTAAGCCCTTTCATTTGATACCCATATTAAGGGAGTTTTGAAAAAATATGTAATCCGCCATTTTGTAGCGGCGGCCATCTTGAATCGATTTTCATAAAACATAGCTAACAACACTCTCGACTAATTCACCTTTCAAACAAAAAAAACCGCATTCAAATCGGTCCACCCGTTTGAGCGCCACAGGGGAACAGACAGACACACACACACACACACACACACACAGACACGTCAAACTTATAACACCCCGTCGTTTTTGCGTCGGGGGTTAAAAAATAATAGATAATAATTAATTATATTTATACTTATACTTATCCCATCTGCAAACTGATCTATTTTTAGACAACTGATATAATTAATATATTATAATGAACCTTTGTAATTACGTACGATTTTTGTGATTAGGTACCTACAGATGAGAGAGTTATACTCGGAGTTTCTCTACGCGATCAAATCTGATATCCGTACCACCAGTACCAGAGGCACCGACACATGTAGTTCAACGGGTTGCGAAACTGAAGTAGCAATGGGCGGGGCACATAGCTCGAAGAACCGAGACGTTAGGGTTCCAAGATGCTAGAGTGGCGACCTCGCACCGGAAAGTGCTCAAGTGTTGTAGGGGCGATGACATCAGACGAGTCGCAGGGAACCGCTGGATACAAGCGGCACAGGACCGCAGCACGTGGAAGTCCCTATGGACCCTATGAGAGATCTATGTCCACCTGTGGACGTCTATCGGTTGATGACGACCGACGACGACAACGATTAGGTACAGGATAAATCTAGGAATAAATATGACTCTGTAACAGTTACATAAGTTTATATAAATAAAATTAAATGAGTTATTTATTTTTCTATTAATATGAGGTTTCTTCTATTATTATTCTCAAAATATATTTTAAATCTATACTAATAAATAAAATTGAAGTGTCTGTCTGTAATTTCGAAATAACTACCACATATTAAGCTCATATGGTTATTTGAACGGTACCATAACCGAATCACACGTTTTTAAAATTTTTGTCTGTCTGTCTGTCTGTTTGAACGGGCTAATCTTCGGAACGGCTGAACCGATTTTGACGGGACTTTCACAGACAAGCAGAGGATTAACCAAGGAGTAACATAGGCTACTTTTTTAACCGACTTTCAAAAAAGGAGTTGTGTTGAAATCGGTAAGTACCGAGTACCGACACTCGCGCTGCACGGAACTCCCCGCGCCACGCCGCGCGCCCCTGCGCCCGCCACACGCGGCACCGCGGCACAGAGTACTGGTAGTATATAGGTAGTACCTACCACAGAGTACCTATCTAGGTAGGTACTTACTCTTTTTTTAAGCTTGCATTTAAAAAACCGAAATTTACGCGGGCGAAGCCGCGGGCAAAAGCTAGTATTAAGTAAAATTAGAGGTCGTCCAATTCAATTTTATCATAATATGTAATAGGCATACCTAAGTACCAAGACACTCAGCTGTCTGTAGTTTATCAAATTTAGAAATCCTTATCTAGATAAATCTGTCAATCGATACCTACCTATTATTACGCCTATTCTATACCTCTTGACTCTAAAAACCGACAAAGTGTGAGCCCCACTACCTTGGAACTTGGAAGGTAAATTAGTTCACGGCCGTCTCAAAAACAAATCCCTTTTATTTGAACTAAGTTTTTTTATAAAATATTTTTCTTGATAGTTAAAAGAATTGTCTGGCACAATTTAGTGATCATTTTATTTTCCGAAGGTGGGGGAACTATGCGGCTAAAAAGGAATTAAAGTCTAATAGGACTTGGCTTACCTAGTAACCCCACATTTTTTGCAATGATTTTTTTGTCTTATGTGAGTGGGAGGTCCCATGTTCGATTTCCGGCAGGGGTAAGTAATTCAGGATTTTATAATTTGTAAATTTTGTCTCTGGTCTGGTCTGTTGGGACTTGGGAGGCTTCGGCCGTGGCTAGTTAGCATCCTACGGGCAAAGCCGTGCCGCTAAGCGATTTAAGTAGCGTTCCGGTACAATGCCACGTAGAAACAGGTTTCAAGGGTTTCAAGGGTCAACAAAACTGCGATACTTAATAAAAAAAGAATAGAATAGAATAGAAAAGTTTTTTATTCAAATAAACTTTTACAAGTACTTTTGAATCGTCAATTGAATCTACCACAGGTTCGGAATGCAGTTCCAGCCGAGAAGAACCTGCAAGAAACTCGGCGGTTGCTCTTTTTAACCCCCGACGCAAAAACGACGGGGTGTTATAAGTTTGACGTGTCTGTGTGTGTGTGTGTGTGTGTCTGTCTGTTCCCCTGTGGCGCTCAAACGGGTGGACCGATTTGAATGCGGTTTTTTTTGTTTGAAAGGTGATTTAGTCGAGAGTGTTGTTAGCTATGTTTCATGAAAATCGGTCCAAGATGGCCGCCGCTACAAAATGGCGGATTACATATTTTTTCACAACTCCCTTAATATGGGTATCAAATGAAAGGGCTTGACTAGTAGAATAGCACTATTACAAATCCAAGATGGCCGCCGCCACAAAATGGCGAATGTCGGGGGTTTTTTAAATTTTCAATTTACACTTGTTTAAAAATAACATTATAACAATTATTATTATTAATGCACATGATTGAAATGCCTCGCGCATTGCTGGAACGAGTTAAAACCAAGCTTTTTTATCGTTTATATAATCTTCAATTGTATAATAAGCTTTTTTTATGAGCATACTTTTAATAGAGTTCTTAAACTTGTGTAAAGGCATGTCTAAGACATATTTTTTATTCAGATAAACTTTTACAAGTGCTTTTGAATCGACAAATGAATCTACCACTGGTTCGGAATGGTGGGTTCGAGAAGGTAGGGAAGGGATTAACAAATCCATTTTTGGATATTAGCCAATGATGTGTGTTTTGTCATATTCCATGCCTGTTCACGTTCGTAGATCCACGTTAACGTAGATATTAAAGGGCGTGAATCATGTGGATGACTACCTACCAAACGGAACATGCAATGAACGTTTTTTAACATGTGTTGCCAGCAATATCGTAACAACAGGCAAACGACATAAATAAACACTTGGTATTGTAACTCGTAAGGCAACAGTTAGACCGTGCAGTACCTACTTACATACCTATTAACTATTTGCCACAGAAATCTATAGGATATCTGTGGTATGTTGGTACCTGCTTATCTTTTTAGGGTTCCGTACCTCAAAAGGTAAAAAAAGGAACCCTTATAAGATCACTTTCTTGTCCGTCTGTCCGTCTGTCTGTCCGTGTGTCACCACCAATTTTCTCAGGAACGGGTGGACCTAGCAAGTTGAAATTTATACCAGATACAAAGGTCTATAGTCCCTGTTAGGTGTATTACACACAGTAAAAATATATGGGCAAATTTAGATTTTCACGAAAACTTGTAAGTACCTACCAAAATTTACCTTAATTTTCAACTTTCTTATTTTTCGGAATTTTTCCTTTACTTGATTTGTAAGGCCTTGCTTTTGACCAAAATTGACAAATCTATGTCAACCGGAAGTACCCTATAGGTTTTGGGTCGAAAACCTAAATGGTAGTTCCAGTTGACCTAGAATAACGAAATTTGGCAAAAAGCCAGGTCTTACAGCGCAAATAAAGGAAAAATTCCAAAAACTAAAAAAAGTAGGAAATTAAAGGGTGTCCCCATACATACATAGTTGAGCCAATTAAGATAGACCTCTCAGTTGTATGAGCGCTCATACAATTCAGAGGCCTAGCTTAATAATTAGCACCCTACTTTTTAAGACAAACTAATGAAAAACAGATTGTACTTATATACTTCTGGAGTACGGAACCCTCGTCGGTTCGCGAGTCTGACTCGCACTTGACCGGTTTTTTATTTTTAGGATATCTGTGGTACTGACAATAGGTACCTACACGGTACCTAACTATATATCTTCCTATGATATCGACATAGATACTTAGTTTAACACAATCAAAGCAATAGGTACTTTTAAACAATAAACAAACAGTAGATATCATCATATCAGTTAATAATAGGTTAGTGGATTATATTATTAGGCCTATATCTAATTTTAAAAAAATACAAATTAGTATTAAGGTGCAGTTTTTATATCTATATTCATAGGTAGGTAGGTCCTTTTTAGGGTTCCGTAGTAAACAAGGAACCCTTATAGTTTCGCCATGTCCGTCCGTCTGTCTGTCTGTCTGTCTGTCCGTCCGTCCGTCCGTCCGTCCGTCCTCGGTTAATCTCAGAGACTATTAGTGCTAGAAATCCGTAATTTAGCATGGGTATAAATATTAATCACGCCAACAAAGTTGTAAAATAAAATTTCGATAAATATTTTTTTTTAGGGTAGCTCCCCTACATGTAAAGTGGGGATGAATATTTTTTTTCTCCTCTACCCCATAGTGGGGTATCGTTGAATAGGTCTTTTAAAAATACTGTAGGTGTGGGAACATCATTTTTCGATTTCTAGATCCGTTTGTAAAATATGATGTTTTAAAGTGCAAATTTTTATTAGAGTCAAGTGTCCCCCCCCCTCTATCAGCCAAATGGCAGTATATAGGAACTTGAAAAAATTCACAGCAGTAGTATATATAATCAATTTTAAAGGAAAACTATCATGGCTAAGTAGGGTTGAAAGGTTAAGGAGTTATATCTGTTTTTCGAGGATTGTGACTACGGAACCCTATACTGCGCGTGGCCCGCCACGCACTTGGCCGGTTTTTATTAGATGATAAATTAATAACTCGTCTTTGAGATGAGAAAATAAATAGCTACCTAATAAGTATAATTTGGAAACGAAAAGTGCGCAAGCGATTATTTTCTCAATAAAAGAGATATTCAAGAATTGGGCACTGAAACTCCTGGTGAACAAAATGACATGAAGAATAAATAATGAAAATTCTTTTCAAAAAACGAACCTACCTTGAGTAGGTAGGTAGGTATGATGAATTCGGAGGGGCATAAGAAGAAACGACAAAACCGACGCGTGACGCTCGCTCGCCTAATTTTTAGGGTTCCGTACCCGAAGGGTAAAAACGGAGCCCTATTAATGTCACTCGGCTGTCTGTCTGTCTGTCTGTCTGTCTGTCTGTCTGTCTGTCTGTCCGTCTGTCCGCCGGTCACAGGTCTTTAGCTCGCAGACGAAATGAGTTACAAACCTGAAATTTTGGTATTTAGTGTAAAACGTTAACCCAAAATCAAATATTGAATTAGAAATTGAATTAAATTATTTTTCAGGGGGGCTCCCATACATGAAAAAGGAGCCGGAAAAAAAAATTTTTTCTTTACCCTAGCTTGTGGGGTATCATTGTTTAGAGCTCATTAAGTAGAGTACAAATATATATTTTTTTAATTTTTATCTCAAAAAATAAGGGAATGGGAGGCCATCAAAGTTGTCAGTTTTAGACCATTTTTGTGACGGGGGCTATCTCAAAAACTAAACTAGTTGGGAATATGATATTTCAGTATATTATGTACTATATGCTCTATTTAAACAACAAATACTGAAAACAACGATTTATTAAATAGTTTATAAGCTGTGACCAAAATAAACGAACATTTTTTTGGGTTTTTCTTTCACGGTTTGTTGCGATGTCTAGCTCGGAAATTAAATATTTCTTAGACCCAAAATATTATATTGTTCATAATTATGTACGGAACCCTGAAAGAGCGAGGCCCGACTCGCACTTGGCTGATTTTTATTTTTATGGCAGCAATTCCGTTAATTTTATTTAAATTTTTAAATAAAATTAATGGAATTGCTGCCATAGATAATATTCGGTTTTTGACACGTGAAATTAACTCTTAAATGAAAAATAATTATTATTTCAAAAAGAGTGCATTATCTAGAACAAATTGAAACGCATTGAAAATAGCACTTGGCGCGGGAATGAAGGTCGAAGCAGTGCATCCGTCATCCGTTAGCAAAACAAGGATGTTAGCAATGCATCAATCCGGAAGAGAATTGTTGAACGATAGTTACGATAATGATTTGTTATAAATAAGGTCGTCGTGGTATACAGATATCGGTCGTAATATAGGTATAGATATATAAACTTCCAGTAGATAGACTATAAGGTTCCGGTAGGTACAATCCGGGTTTCATGTTATTTCGACCTAATACTGAGGGTTGTGACATTATGATGTCTGTAATTTCTGAACTACAAAATCGATGACTTTGAAATACGTATACTTATACTTATAAATATATTATATTTATGAAACAATTTTTAAGGTAAGTAGGTAGGTAGTAGGTACCTATCACCTTTCTATCAAATAAAGAATGAATGAAAGAAATCGGACTACGCGTTAGTGAATTACAGCTAATAAGGGGATGAAAGTTAAATAGTGTATATTTAACTTTCATCCCCTCTCCCATTAAGGCAACTGTGCTGAGTTTCGGGATAAAGCTGTCCTACCTCGTAAGTAGTAGGTATGAACTCAAATCATTTGAATACATTTAGTAGTTTCGGCGTGATACGCGGCCACGATACAGACAGACAGACAGACAAAAATGAAAAAATAACAGTTTTGGCGTCAGTATCAATAATACCTATACTTAAGTGCCCTCCAAAAAATTGGTTGTCTGTAAAGCCGGTTTACGTGATAACGTCTTATGGAAACAAAGAAAGATTGATGTGTCTCAAGCCGAATGCTTAGGCCGATCGTGCCTTGTCTATCGCTTGTTCCGCGCTCTCACTTGCACGCGGTACATGACAATGAGTCATGCTTTTTGTGCGTGCGGCCAGCGTTCATCGATTTATAAGACGTTATAACGTCAAAAAATTTCAACATATCTTCAGTGTAGGAGAATTGGACCGTAAGTAATACTTAGATCTGTTTTGTATTAAAAAAAACAGGACAGTTTCATTTCACGTTTAGAAGATAACCCAGTGGTCAAAGTTCATCGGCAAAACACATAAAATATCGAATACTTATGTATCTACATAGTCATAACACGAGCAACATAAATTAGGTGCCTAATTATTTTGTAGTTACTTTTAAGGTGAGTGCATCGACCAGTAACCTACCTTCTCTTATAAGCTCACCCAGGTCTATTTCGTTATTTATTATCTCAATGGATATGTATATACCTAAGTAGTTTAGTTGTATGCTGAATATTATATTATTTCTATGATGCTGAACTTGTTGTGTCCAACTTTGTTTGTCCAATAACTGTCACATTCCTAATTTGTAAGGTAACGTTGGTGATCAGCCGAGACTTCATAAGCACTGAATCTCACTAATAGACAATCAAATTGATGGCATGTATTCATGGATACGTTTATTATAACGGAAGCGAAGTGTTTCACTAAAATTATAAGTCCACAGAAATAATGCAATACCTAGGACTGCTGATTTCCAACTCAGAAGTGTACCTAAGTACATAGTAGCAGTTGAAAAGGAAAGTAAGCAAAAACCAAAAATGAAATTAGAAAAGGGGAGGAAAATACGTGGAAGTTTCAAAAAGGTAGTTATCATAGAGGTAGGTAGGTAGGTAGGTTCATTATCATCACATCAGCCTATTACGTCTACTGTTGGTCATATAGGTCTATACTTTTATCCTAATGAGCTTTACAACACCGCACCTCGTCCAGCCTTCCGGCTTCCTGTATGCTTAGTCTCAGTTTGCACACCACCAAAACTTTACCAAATACTACGTATCGAAAAAGTGTAATAAGTATGTAATGCAAAATGAATACAGATATTCTAATTTTAAACTCGTAATTTAATACCTCGAATATTTAGGTATTTTACATTTCTGCTTGGGGCGCTAGCTGTAGACGAATGCTGAATGTATTGGCGAACTCAACTCCTGGGCTCCTTAGTCCTTACACTGCGCTTGAGTATGCGGTCTCCACGTTCATTGTTAAAGGATACCTACTTTTCGGCTACATGTTTTAATCGACAATGTTAAACGCCCATCTAATGCGACCCACTTTGATTGTAGGTAGATAATTAAGAGAAAAATAAAGCGACATGCAAAAAAGACCTTCCCCTTAACAAGCATGCGGCGTGTTCATGACGACGCGGCACCATACGCGTGGCCGCCGTACTCTCGCAGCATGTGCGCTTATCATTGCATTGATAGTACGAATTGTTTTGATTTCATTGGACGTCAACCGAGGGCGTGCGCGCTACGCCTGCTATATATAATAGGCTGATTTTACTTTCTTGCAGTATTGCCGCCTCGCTCAGGCGCTACACGTGACGATTTATCGGTTTATTATTAGAATTATCAGTTCACACCTACTTACGTATAATAATTATTATTTATTATTACGTATAATTATTATTTATTATTGTTTATTAGTTAAGCAGGTAAGAGAATATTTTACACTCACTGTTCTCTACATGATTAAATTAGAATTGAGATCCGTAGACCACCGACACGGCTCAATTGGTTGCGAAGTTGTATGCTTAGTCTCAGTTTGAACACCTTTAAAAAACTTTTATCTACTACTTACCTATCGAAAACCTGTAATAAGTAATGCAGAATGAACCGAAAAACTCTTATTTCAAAATCGTAATTCAATACTTTGAATATTTATTTTATAACATTTCTGCTTGGGGCGTTGGCTGTAAACGAATGATGAATGTATTGGCGAACTCAAACCTTAAAATAAGTCAGTTTAGTTCAATTTTACTCTGAAGTCATTGTGTTTCGATCAGTAGTATTTAGTAAACTTTCCGAGCTCTGCAAACTGAGACTAAGCATACCTACTGAAGTGACGATGGGCGGGGCACATAGTTTGAAGAACCGTAGTCGTTAGGGTTCCGAGGCGCTGGAGTGGCGGTCTCGGATCGGAAAGCGTAGTGATGACAGACCTCGCACTAGGTGGAACGACGGCATCAGACGAGTCGCAGGGGATGGCTGACTAATAGTGGCGCAAGACCGTGGCATGTGAAAGTCCCTACAAGAGACTTAGGTATGGCCAATGGTGGACGTCTGTCAGTTGATGACGACGATGACCCTCTGTTCAACTCAATGTAGTCAACATAACAAAGCCGCCGGCCCACCGGCCACATAATGCACGCTATAACGTGGTAGATACCTAGGTACTTCGTGCGCACCGGTAAAGCCGGGTGCTTTAGGTAGGAGCTACTATATCTACGTTGCAGTAAAGGCTTTGATCATCATTAAAAATTTTAAGCTATTCTGAATTTATAAAAAAAGAGTAGGTAATGTTACGAATACCTACGTATTTAGGTAAGTAATAAAATTCCTAGGTGTCTTTATAAGTAGGTACCTAGTACCTATATCATGAAAACATTTATAACATTTCTGACATTAAATGCAAAGAATTCCTATTGAAACAAAGTTAAGACTCCTAGGACAACCCGCGGGCACAAATCTTGTACCAACTTATACCTACCTACTGAATATAGCGAGGCACAGCGGATAGATGTTATGCCAAGAAGCACCCTGACATTAGAGAAATACCTACTACAATCAAGGAAATTAATTATAGATTAGTAAATTACCTACCTAGATCGGGGTTAAATGACTAACGGCCTATTTACACACATCTGAGATAATTGATTTGTTATTGACAACAATAAACACACTATTAAGTATTATATGTTACGGCACAGAATAATAACTAGTACCTATGTAGTTACGGTGACACACTATTATTATATGTTACGGCGATATCTAAATAAATATTAAACATTGTTATTTTCCAGTTCACAATGGCCTACCTACAGTCGATGCCTAAATCAGAAACTATCAAGTTGCGCGAAAAGCACATAGGGTAAGTTAAGTAATTTTTTAGTAGCATATATCTTCTATCATCATCATCATCATCATCATGATCAACCCATTACCGGCTCACTACAGAGCACGGGTCTCCTCTCAGAGTGAGAAGGGTTTTGGCCATAGTCTACCACGCTGGCCAAGCGGATTGGCAGACTTCACACACCTTTGAGAACGTTATAGAGAACTCGCAGGCATGCAGGTTTAGTCACGATGTTTTCCTTCACCGTTAAAGCAAGTGATATTTAAATACTTAAACGCACATAACTCCGAAAAGTTAGAGGTGCGTTAAGTTAGAGGCCCTGGGATCGAACCCACGACCTCCGATTAGAAGTCGGTCATCCTAACCACTAGGCTATCACAGCTTATTATATGTAATATATCTTCTCTTCTATACTTACATATAATAAAATCGTAGAATTGCCGTATCTGTACATTGAAGATTTTTGCAAAATAATAACTGGGGGATGTTAGGGATAAGTAATAGAACGTAAAAAAGGTATTTTTGTCTGTTTGTCTGTTTATCTGTTTGTCTGTATGTTTGTGCGCGCATCACGTAAAAACTACTAAATGGATTGAAATGAAACTCGGCATGATTTAAGTTCATACTATGGACTAACATATAGGATACTTTTTATCCCGAAATTCAGCACGGTTCCCTTTCGAGAGGGGATGAAAGTCAAAATGTGTACTTAGCTGTAATTCGTTAACGCGTAGTCCGATTTCATTCATTCTTTTTTTGTTAGAAAGGAAATACTTTAAAGATTACTGGCTTATCTCTGAAAGGCTGGACCAATTTTGATGGGACTTTCATTGGCGGATGTTTACATTTTGATCTACCTAAACATCCGCCAGTGAACTTTTAACAGTTTTTAGCAAGGTATGAGCTCATAGGAGCTTAGGAAAAACAAAATGATTCTCACGGGATTTTTAAAAACCAATATCCACGCGAACGAAGTCGCGGGTGTCCGCTTGTACTTAATATATCTTATGTAGTAGGTATGTATGAAAAATACCTAAGTAGGTATACATACAAATAAAAAAAAACTAAAATTAGTTCAATATGTAAGATTTGGACCAACGACTTTCGCATTTAAAAGCTCCTAGTGTTACTTTACGATTATGGTAAAGGAAAACTAAACGCAATAAAAGGCAATAAATAAACTAAGCCTAACATTTATCAGCTCCCATCTATCAGTGTTAATTGCTTGTTTCGCCACGGTACAGAAGCTGGGTGGAGATTTGAAGCAGTAAATTTGTTCCAGGGCCGCCTGCCAGTTGTTTTTCCGTTCGTCTCCATTGAAAATAGTGCGAGGCATCGCCCAATTTATGTATGACGAAGCCGGAGAGAGATATCTAGACTGCATTAACAATGTAGCCCACGGTTAGTAACAATGTTAAAAACAATATACTATCTTGACCATAACCCTAAGAGCCTAAGACATAATATCTAACGCCTCTTGGTGTATGAAGAACACTAGTGTCCGTCTCACTACCACGTCTTCAGCACTAGTCACTTCTAGTTCTAATATTTAATAGTACCATAATGTGGACTGTGGGTGTGGAGGCTCACAGACATTTAAATAAAGAGCAACTCTTGATTCGACGCAATAAAGTACAGTTCGTACAGCGATGATTGCTTAAGGTGGTACGTTTTCCATACTAATTTTTTATTACCATTTAAGAACGAACGGATTTTATATTTACACTGAAATTACATCGCACAGCCTTAATTTAATTTTTAATTTGCGGAAAATTTTATTTACATAAAGAAAACATTACATAAACAGCTAAAGGTGAAGTAAAGCCATCTCGGTCAGCTAGGCAAAACAGCGTTTAATAGAATGGCTATTATAATAATTAAGCTATCTATGTAATGTTTTCTTTATGTAAATATAATTTCGCGCAAATTAAAAATTATAATAGGTTGGGGAAAAAGAAATCCATTATTTTTATCCATTATCCATTATTTTACGTCTGAGCTGCTTCACCGCGCTTTGACCACGATCGCTTTCGCATAATGTTGTCGTATGTGACCCATTTCTCATCCCCAGTCACCATCCGTTTAAGAAATGGGTCGATTTCATTACGTTTGGCCAAGGCTTCGCAGATGGAAATTCGATCCATCATGTTTTTTGGTGTTAATTGGTGTGGCACCCAAACATCAAGCTTTTTTTAAACCCAGCTTTGTGCAAATGGTTTAAAACTGTTTTGTGGTCGATCTTTAACTCCTGGGCGATGCTACGACTACTAACATGCCGGTCCACTTCGATGATTTCAGTGACTTTGTCGACATTTTCGACGACGGGCCTGCCTGTGCGAGGGGCATCCTTAACGTCAAAAATACCCGAACGGAATCGACGAAACCAAAATTGCGCGTAATTAGCTGTTACAGTATCGGGACCATAAACACTATTCACATTTTCAGCCGCCTGACTTGCATTTTCGCCCTTATCAAAGAAAAACTGTAAAATGTACCGAATTTTCTCTTTGTTGACTTCCATCTTTAACGCCGTGTAACTCAGAACTGAATGGACAAAACAAAAAACTGCAAACGAATTCTTTTAGTGCGAACTGTTACCTTGACAACGAGCATAAATTTGAAATTGTTTGATCGATAATTTACGAGATATCGATCACTACAGCCATCTACCGAAAAAATAATGGATTTCTTTTTCCCCAACCTATTATTAAGGCTGTGCGGTGTAAATATATAATCCATTCGCTCTTGAATGGTAACATGAAGTTAGTATGGAAAATGTAACACCTTAAGCTTTATATTCACTTGCAAAGCACCTCTATTTCTATCGCGTAATCTTTAACCTCAACTGACGCGGGAAAACTGAATGAGGTGCACCGAGGTGAGTAAACAACAATGTGTGCCAAGCCTGGTTCTTCTTAAACCACGCTTGATGATCTCATCTCTAATGATCTCTGGATCTTTAGGGCTTCATAATAATTGGTAAACAGCGATACGACATCAATCAATTTACAGGTGTTTATTTTTTCAGTTGGACACTGCCATCCGCACGTGGTAGAAGCTGGTCGTAACCAGATGTCATTAATATCAACAAACAATCGTTATCTTCACGACGAAATCGTGATACTTGCCGAGAGGCTCGTCAAAACAATGCCCGAGTCACTTTCGGTCTGTTTCTTCGTCAACTCTGGATCCGAGGCCAATGATCTCGCCCTGAGATTAGCTCGAGTGCACACTAAAAACAAAGACGTTATCACACTCGACCAGTAAGTATTTATATACTGCACGAGTACGCTAATAACTAACTACCTTATGCTATTATAAACATTGTGAAGGCGTTATAGAATAGAGTGGAATAGTGAGTACTTAGGTATCACCTGCACACTATCTAGTGATAATGGTGCATATTTTAGCAGTTAGTATGGTTGATTAACGACCTAACGACCTTCACATGCACTATGCTATAAATAATTAATTATCAAATTGCATTAAGTTTTACAAATAAGACACCTAATATTGTTATCAGCCTTGGAATACTTTTTATTATTTTCGGCATTAACGTGTGATGGGGGTAGGGAGGGAATGTTATTGGGGTGCTACTAGCGCCTGTTTGTTCCAGCGCGTATCATGGGCATCTTACGTCTATGATTGATGTGTCGCCATACAAACTGAACCTACCAGGCGCGCCCGACAAGCCAGAGTGGGTTCACGTGGTGAGTTCGCCATGCACCTTCTCGATCTCAGGCCCTTACGAGTACATGCCGTCCTACGCGAGCGAATTCAGCGCGTTACGGTACATCAAAGGGTTTGGGACAGAGTTTGGCCGCCGCATCCACACGTTGGAGGCAAGTTCAGTTTGCTACGAGCTCTCAGAGTGATCACACGCATGCACGTCTTTTAAATTTTATATTCACGCGTCGTAACTGGTATAATGTCCACAAAATGGCAGCGACAATGACCAATGAAGAAACTTTTTGCTTTATAGAGCCCTACTAAGCCGAAAATTATGGAACCCAAGAAATAAAATCACAAAAATATACAATTTTCGTATACACATTCACGTAGTTACGGTATGCTGTGAATAATTAAACCGCAGCAGCTGTTAACGTCTCAATATTCAATTTAGTAAATACATTGGCCCTAACCGGAGCATACTGAACTACCTTCCAACGTGTGGACGAGAACACAAACTCCTCGCGCAATACCTTCCATCATTTCCGCCATCATGTTGGCCAACGTGTAGAGGCGCCACACGAATGCCACGGGGCGCGGACACGGCGCGAAAATATCAAAACACTAGCATCTGCTTGAGCCTTGAAGTGTCATATGTGAGCGAATACACGTTAATTGCGGTGCGACGCGGATTAAGACAAAACTGGACAAACCGAATGCGATTGTTGTCTTGAGTTGATTGAATTTTGCGCGATTTAGATGAGGTTATTAGGTATATTCACTAAATCGTCTAAATCACAATGCGCCGCGTCGCATCGCTTTCGCGTTGAGTTCGCTCACGTAGGACTTCGACGCCATAACAAGTTAACTTGTTCACAAAAATTACTAAAATTTATCAGGTACAATTCTTACAATTAGACCAAAAGTTTAATCGCGTTTTTATAATAAGTGTGTTAATTACTTATTATTAGTACTTCAATATAATTAAGTTTAGGTATGACTTAAGCCTATGTACAATGAACAAGGACATATACAATAGTAACGCTATAAGAAGGTGTAAATTATATGACGTTGCAAAATTATATTACGCGGTTAGTATAATACGTATTCCAAAAAAGTTTTTGTGTTAAGGAAAATGTAAGCAAATGTGCGTGTATATTTGTGTTATTAATTTTAGGTTGATATTGCGTAGCCAAGCAACGCAATATGAGCAAAATATGGATTTATGTCTGCTTTTATTACAAGTGAAATTTGGTATTCCAGCGATATAAGAAATAATATATTTGATAAGACTTTATTTGCCACACGCGGTAGATCCAATTTCTTATATTATATTGTTAATGTGTGTTATGTAGCTAGTACGATTGAAGATAATGGTTTTACTTCATGTTCAATGGAAATAAACATCTACTTACTTAAGAAAGACCTTAAAGTAAAAATACACGAAAGAGATCTTAAACGTACCTACTAGCAATTGTCTAATTATTCAAGTTCTATTCTACTAAATTATTTAGTTCTTTAGGTATTAAATTATAGTTAATTTATTTATATAAATTATTCTGAAATAATAATTATTTTATAATTTTTAATAAAAGCTTCACTACTCTTTATGAGTAAAAAATAACACTGTTAGGTATGTATAATAATATTGTATTACAATTATAATTGAATAAAATTATTTCTATACAACTACTAGGCCCCAGTTCCTGACGTGTACAGAGGAAAGTATGTGCAACCGAGGGATTCACAGTGCGAAGAAGAGCTAGGACAGATGTATGCAGATGAGGTTGGAAGAATCTGTACAGAAATTAAAAAGAAGAATAACGGTGTTTGCGCATTCATAGCCGAGAGTCTACAAAGTTGTGGAGGACAAATAATCCCTCCCCATGGCTACATGAAGAGAGTTTATGAGTAAGTCTAACCACCAACAGATATTCTTATTATAATCTAGGTTTAATGGTTTCTCTTATGAACGAAAGGCACACGAACGGAGTAGAGTGACGCCGAGGTTCAGTTTTAATGATAACATTTTAACTCAGCTTTATTTATTTTGACTATGGCTGAATTAATACAAACAAAATACGAAAACGCTGTTCGAGTTTTCTTTTTCTTAGATACCTATACCAAATTCAACCATATGTCAGAGTATTTAAATCTGTTTAAGTTATCATCGATAGACTCATAATATGCCCGCGCATTGTTGACTGCAATGTCGAAGCGGGGTCGCCGGCGAGATAGCCGAACCCAGTCGAGCGGCAAAAAGACAAAATGGCAGCGAGTCCTGGCAGTGAGCGTAGTTAGGTACATTTACCTATTTACAGAAGGCACACCTCTTGGACGCCCGAGCGACGGTAATACCTATAGCCCATAGCCAGTCAAGCGCCTTGGGACGCCGACAACTACCGGGTTTTCCAGCTATGTGCCCCGGCTATTGCCAGGCTAACTTCGCCACTTGATTACTTGGGTTCTCCTACTAATTACTTAGTAGGAGAATCCAACGTATACCCTTACGTATTCTTTATTCGATATCGTACACATTCTTCACGTATGGCTCTCTTCATTTCCCGCTGAGTGACTAAGCTTTGTTATTAGGTTCATAGTACTTATACCTGAATATATAATACTTATGCAATTATAATACCTAAGAGATTTATGTATTAGGAAAAAAAATATATAATATAAGTATAATAACTTTTTCAGGTACGTTCGAGAAGCGAATGGCGTTTGCATCGCCGACGAGGTGCAAGTGGGCTTCGGGCGAGTGGGCACCCACATGTGGGCATTCGAGACGCAAGACGTGGTGCCCGACATCGTGACGATGGGCAAGCCGATGGGCAACGGGCATCCCGTGGCTGCGGTGATAACCACGCCCGAGATCGCCAAGAGCTTCGCAGATACCGGCGTTGAATACTTTAATACGGTAATTTGTTGGTTATGTTTGTTTGAACAATAAAGTCTTCCCTTCCTTCTATTTCATAGGAGAAATTTCATAGGAGAGAGGGATGCTCAAGCTAAAAATATACCAACCGATCCTAAATACGATTTGTAAGATTTTCGCGATAGATATTTTCCTTGACTCGTTCTGGTCAACATTTTCCATCACTGAAAATTGCGTGACAATTTCAACTAACAGTAAAGCAGTTATAATAGTTATTTATGCAACTGTTGTGTAATAAGGGGTATTAAAACACGAATGTGGGTTTATCACACGAAGCGAAGCTGAGTGTGATAATAGTATCACATGAGTGTTTTAATACCTAATTATCAACAGTTGCATACAAGACTTTATCTACACCCATAATATGAATCCTCTATAAGATTCTGAAACAGTTAGCTTACTGCTAACATTAAAACAGCCAGTCCTAGTAGTAACCTAATATCATCCATTACTAATATACAAATAAACTAAGAATTAATGAAAGAATTATTTATTTTAGTAGTAATTTACATTTTGTATGGCATGCGCCCATGGTTCCGAATATTAGCGCAGTCTGAAAGAATAATATTGTAATTTATTCATCATATCACAAGAAAAATAACATTATAATGAAGTAAGTAACTAACGTACCTTTATCGCTAGATATAGTTGATCAGGCGCTTGGCTTAAAAAACCTATTTATTTCATCAGGTGAAAACGTTTTCGATTTCTTCCCTGTATAGCCTTCTCCTTTACGTTTCAACAAGGTAATTAATTTTGAATATTTTGAGATATCCACGTTGTGATTAATACTCAGTGTACTTTTGAGCATTGGGTAGAAGGTCCATAGGGATGAAGATTTAAATTTCTCTGATAAAGCTTGAAAATAAACTAAAAGTACTTCTTCAGAAAATGATGATGAACCCTTTGATAGTTTCCAATTCATAAAATCTTGATACGTTTTTTCATAACGCGTTCTTGATTTTTCCGGTAGTAATTTATTGTAAATGTCTTTTGCAGCGTTTAAAATATCTGGCGGTGTGCTATTAAAACTTGAATCGCTCATTTTTTGTAACAATAAAAATATCGAAGAAAAATGGCGGGGATTCGAATAACTTAATTTTTTTACGGTGCGCGACGTATACTACGGGAGGTCGATGACCAATTGAAAAAGTCATTTCATACCGACTGGAAATTTTAACAACAATAGTTTAGACCGAACCCATCACAGCTCCGAACGTCAGCTGCCGCACCAGTGGTGGAGTTAAGAGTGAGAGCATGTGAAAGTGCTTGAAAATCAAAGCGCTCCGAGTGATTTTATCCCGGACAAAAATGGTCTTAAATCATTGTTCCGATCATTTTTGATACAGAAACAATCGTCAGCTGCGGCGCCGAGGGTGGGTTATACGTCCGCTACGCGCATGAAGTGCATTAAAATTTTGGCAAATAAAGTTATTTTATACCTTATGAAATTTATGCAGCAGAATTTTCACACTTTTAAAATAATAAAGAAAATCGTCAGCTGCACTTCTGGTGGGGGAAAGACCGTCAGTCAGCGTGATAAACATTTTGCGCGCTCAGTACATTTAGCCTAGTAAATCTAGGAAAAATATCCTATAGTTTCAAAAATTAGCCAAATGTATTCTTTGGGCCTTCCTCTTGAATATATCCAAAAACCCCATATGGGGGATGCATAACCAGCCGCCATTTTTAATTTTGTCCTTTTTTTCGGTTTTTTTCTCATATCACGAAAATCTCTACGAATAGCATCATAATTACTTGTGATAAAAGTTTTAACATACAATTTGCCACAAATGTAGTCTCTTGCAGTTTTACTCTAAGTTTATTACTTTAGGAGCTATAGGTCCCTTTTTCGTTTTTTTTGCTCATATCTCGAAAGTCTCTACGAAAAGCATTATAATTACTTGTGATAAAAGTTTTCGTATAAAATTTTCTACAAATTTGGTTCCATGCATTTTTACTCTAAGTTTATTATTTTAAGAGCTATAGGATGTTTAAGTTAATATTTGAGGTCCTTTTTTTAATTTTTTGCTCATATCTCGAAAATCTCTACGAATAGCATTATAATTACTCCTGTAAAAAGTTTTTACATAAAATTTTGTACAAATTTGGTCATGGTAATTTTTACGCTAAGCTTACTACTTTAGGAGTTATAGGGTGTTTAAGTTTATATTTGAGGTCCCTTTTTCAGTTTTTTGCTCATATCTCGAAAATCTCTACGAATACCTATAAAATTACTTCTGACAAAAGTTTTAATATAAAATTTTCTACAAATTTTGTCCTGTTCATTTTTACGCATTTCAAACAAAAAAAACTGCAATGCGGTTTTTTTTGTTTGAATATTAAATTATTATTAAAGGTGAATTAGTCGGAAGTGTTCTTAGCTATGTTTGATGAAAATTGGTCCAAGATAGCCGCCGCCACAAAATAACGAATGTCAGGGGTTTAATCTATACTAGTTTATCTCTCTGTTAATTTTAACACTCTGTAGCTCCTAAAGTAATAAGCTCAGCGTAAATTAAATAGGACCAAATTTGTAGAAAATTTTATGTAAAAACTTTTGTCAGAAGTAATTTTATTGGTATTCGTAGAAATTTTCGAGATATGAGCAAAAAACTGAAAAAGGGACCTCAAATATAAACTTAAACACCCTATAACTCCTAAAGTAGTAAGCTTAGCGTAAAAATTACCATGACCAAATTTGTACAAAATTTTATGTAAAAACTTTTTACAGGAGTAATTATAATGCTATTCGTAGAGATTTTCGAGATATGAGCAAAAAATTAAAAAAAGGACCTCAAATATTAACTTAAACATCCTATAGCTCTTAAAATAATAAACTTAGAGTAAAAATGCATGGAACCAAATTTGTAGAAAATTTTATGTAAAAACTTTTATCACAAGTAATTATAATGCTTTTCGTAGAGACTTTCGAGATATGAGCAAAAAAACGAAAAAGGGACCTAAAATACCCTATAGCTCCTAAAGTAATAAACTTAGAGTAAAACTGCAAGAGACTACATTTGTGGCAAATTGTATGTTAAAACTTTTGTCAGAAGTAATTATGATGCTATTCGTAGAGATTTTCGTGATACGAGAAAAAAACCGAAAAAAAGGACAAAATTAAAAATGGCGGCTGGTTATGCATCCCCCATATGGGGTTTTTGGATATATTCAAGAGGAAGGCCCAAAGAATACATTTGGCCAATTTTTAAAACTATAGGATATTTTTCCTAGATTTACTAGGCTAAATGTACTGAGCACGCAAAATGTTTATCACGCTGACTGACGGTCTTTCCCCCACCAGAAGTGCAGCTGACGATTTTCTTTATTATTTTAAAAGTGTGAAAATTCTGCTGCATAAATTTCATAAGGTATAAAATAACTTTATTTGCCAAAATTTTAATGCACTTCATGCGCGTAGCGGACGTATAACCCACCCTCGGCGCCGCAGCTGACGATTGTTTCTGTATCAAAAATGATCGGAACAATGATTTAAGACCATTTTTGTCCGGGATAAAATCACTCGGAGCGCTTTGATTTTCAAGCACTTTCACATGCTCTCACTCTTAACTCCACCACTGGTGCGGCAGCTGACGTTCGGAGCTGTGATGGGTTCGGTCTAAACTATTGTTGTTAAAATTTCCAGTCGGTATAAAATGACTTTTTCAATTGGTCATCGAGCTCCCGTAGTAGTAGTCAGAACGCGTGTAAACGAAAATGTTCTTTTTTTGAAATTCATACAGATACCGCGCATCAAGCAATGAATGTGGCTGTATATTGAAACTCTTTGCGCATGAAGGGATTGAAAAAAAAAAAAACAAAGGAGTGTTGTTATGAAATTCAGTACAAAATAACATCATCCGTTTGGATGATGTAATGGTTATTAGGACATTGGGTGTTTTAATGTTGGCAATAAGCTAACTGTTTCAGAATCTTTAATAGAGGATTTAAAGCATGGGTGTAGATAAATAAGATTTAAAGGTCTGGAACTCATGGATCTATAACGTATTACGTAGGTATACTATACTACAGGTTTCACCATCTAAATAAACCTATGTACGTAGGTAAGTATGTACTTAATTAATTAGATTTGCTTACCACAGTACGGCGGCAATCCGGTGTCCTGCGCGATCGCCAATGCAGTCCTGGACGTGATCGACGAGGAGCGCCTGCTGGAGCGCGCGGCCAGGGTGGGCAGCCACCTGCGGGCGCGCGGCGCGGGGCTGCGGCACAAGCACGCGCTGGTGGGCGACGTGCGCGGCCGGGGCTTGTTCGTGGGCGTGGAGCTGGTCACGGACAGAGAGGCGCGGACCCCGGCGACGGCGGAGGCAAAGCACATCGTCAACAGGTATTACAATAACTAGAGATTTTTTTAAATTCAACTACAAGTTAGATCACTTTATTAGTGACTTTCGCTCTATACATGAGAATTAAAAAAAAACTACAAGTTAGCCTTCGACTTTTTTGAAAGACTGCAATCTCATCTGATGGTAAGTGACGATGCAGTCTAGGGTGGAAGCGGGCTAATTTGGAAGAGGTATATGCATACCCCCGATCGGTTTCTACATGGCATCGTACCGGAACGCTGAATCGCTTGGCGGCATGGCTTTGCCGGTAGGGTGGTGACTAGCCGCGGTTTAAATGTTGAGATTTTTTTTATTATTACTTACCTCACTGTCATTTTCTAACAACTTTTATTTATATGTATACATATACCTTTGAAAATTAATATGCTAAGCTCCTATGTTTCTATTCTAGAATGCGTGAAGAAAAGATCCTAATTAGTAGAGATGGGCCAGACAGTAATGTGCTAAAGTTTAAACCTCCGATGGTCTTCACAACGCAAGATGCTGATAGAGTAATAGACACACTCGACAGAATTCTAGCTGAGTTGGATGGAAACAGTCTACCAATGAAAGTTCAACTTGAGGTAATGTCATATTATTTGTTATTTCTTACCTGTCTATAGATGTCCCACCTGCCAGCAGGCTGCACTTTAAATTTCAATCCTTCTAGATCTTTTTTAATCACTCAATTTTAACTCATAGGTTATCAGATGTTATTAATAATAAATACCAAAATTGGTCACCTATCTAGACTTGGGAAAACTTAGCTTCACCAGCACAAAAGTGACAGCTGAATAGCTGCTTTAGTAGCTAGGCTACAAAGAATTCTACATTGTCTTTACTATGTATTATATATATACAATACATTGTATGTATTATATAAATTTTACAAACTGTTTATACATGACAAACATTTTCACAGGTACGAGTGACTCCGATAAGGGATGTGGAGAACAGCGATCTGATGTTGAAAAACAGTATACAAAGTGTTACAGCAGTTTAATTTTTTTCTAGGAAACATTTCAAAAGTATTATTCAATAATAAGTCTGTAAATATAGTTATAGTATGATATTTTTAAGTTATGTTTTATAAATAATACAAACACGAGATATTACATGGACTTCAAAAGTTTTATTTCTTATCTTATAGATAGATAGATACATGAACTATAAAAATATCACGTTTTAATCGTGCTTTAATGTGGATTCACTGAATATTCTTAGCATGGATTTATAGGAAAACTATTTAGCTCTAATATTTGAGATCGTACATAATCAGACTCAAGCCATACAGCTCTTCTCTTGTTCCGGGCTCTTATTAATGTTTTTGTAAGTTGGCTTCGTTGATGCTCCGATGAGTCAGGGCAGCATGGGCATTTCCTGTAGCTTGCAGTGTGGTCCCCTCCACAGTTAGCACATTTTGGAGGTTCTTTGTCAGGATCTCTGTCACACTTTTTAGAGAGATGATCTCCAGCACATTTCACACACTTCACCTTGCCGTGGCAATATCTTTGCGTGTGCCCCCACATTTGGCAATGATGACATTGTTTAGTTTTGGCATTAGGTGGTTCCAGCCTGACATTATGCCCCATTATCTTCTGTGCTTGTAGCAATTTTTTTCCATCATCATTATAAGGTACTACAGCAAGTATGAGTGATGTACGTTCCCTTACATTTTCACCTCTCTGCATTTTATGTACCCGCACAATAGGTATGGAGAGAGATTTTAATTCAGACTTCAAGGCATTTAAATCTACATCTTTTGGAAGACCTTTTATAACAACTCTCATCTTGCGTTTAGCAGGATTTCCAAATGTGTTGAATGGCAGCTGTTTTTTGTCAAAATATTGCACAAGAGCTTTATGATCGCTCATTGTTGAACATTTTATTTTAGTATAATATCTGCCGAGATAGGGTTCTTTGAATTTTATGCCCATGGATATTAGTTTTTGAACATGTTGTTTAAAATCTACCGGTTTATGTAGAAAAATATCTGGTACTTTTTGTCTCAGCTTTGGCCATTTTGAACCAAGATTAGCTTTATTAGAATTAATAGCAAGTACAGTACCTGGATTCTCTTGAGCTGCTTCACCTGATGCGATGTGACATTCTTTTAGGTCTTCAGACAGCTCGTTCATAGTTTTTTTAGGTTTCGGAGGAATTTTTTTCAACCTAGAATAGCAATGTTCCATGCAGATCATACAAACATAAAAGAATCTCAAAACGAACTGCAGACGTTTATTTTAGATAAAAGTGTAATAATAATCTTTATTAGATATTTTGGTAGGTACAATTTCGAAAAACAAAACGGATTCAAAATGAAAAACAAAACGGATCCAAATTGAAAGTACCTACCTAAATAAGAAACTTTGAAAATTATATTTTACCTGAGTAACTAATGACTAGGTAATTAAAGACGAAATTCGTAATTCGTATCAATTACAGCTAGAATAAAATGAAATGAATACGAATTATTTTTCAGATTTGTTTTTTATACCCGAATTACTAATTCCGTGGAATTCTGATTTCTGACAGCTGTCAATTGTCATTTGTCATTGTCAATTGTCATTTACAGATGAGTTATTTGATGGTTATTTGTATGGAGAACAGGGTTAACATCTACGAAGTACGATTTTACCCCAAACTACTTTAATTCCCTGTCATCATAAAAAGCCATATGCCGCGTAATAATATTACTCGTTTCGTCTTAAAATAGAAAACACCAAGAATGGAAACTAGAAAGTGCACACTAACAACAATAGAAAACAAAAGAAGCACATTAAAAAAATATTCAAAAATGGAAGTCGAATGACATTATCACCATGAAGTGTCTGTCAGTCAGTCAGTCTACATGCGGCAGTTGATTTTTATTTACATAAGTTTTGAATTTTGTACCTACTTATATTTTTTGTGGGAATTGTTTTATTTCTGGTAACATTACGAAACGTCAGAATTCCACGGAATTAAAAATCAGAGTATAATCTGTATTCTATGAAAAGCACTGAGGAATTATAATAATATGGAGGCGCCATACAGAGGGGGTGGGGTATAATTTCTCTTAGCGCCATACCTACTTTAAAAACGTGCCAAAAATACACTCTCACACGCTTACATTAGGTACCTATCATACACGCACAATCCGAAGGCATAAAATGGCGCGTGTTCATTGACATGTCTCAAGTTGTGCGTGTGTATAGATCGACCAGAATCTCATGAAAAATAGGGAAATGAAATTCCAAGGTTAGCAACACTACGGCTGCCCTAGCGATAAGCAAAGTAACTGACATTTTTGTGAAATTGAGTTTTTGCATTAACAAAAGTTTTATGTCGAGTAGTTTTTTTACCACAGTTTAATATTTCAAATGACGTGAACCGTTTACTGAAATTTAAATTGCCCAAACAAAGTAACTGCACTCACTAACCCAGAATATAAATGCAAAAACCAAGTAAACAACAAGCACAACACAAAAACAAAGTAATTGGATGTTGATTACTTTATTTTTGTATTTAAAATGCAGTTGCTTGATTTTTCGTTTCGTGAAACGATCCCATGTAAGGTGTTCTGAATGTAATTTACTTTGTTTATCACTAGGGCAGCCGAGTTAACCTAGTGTTGCTTACTACAAAATTTAATTTCCCTATTTTTCATGAGATTCTGGTCGATCTCTATGTGTTCATGTATACCACAGATGTATACATTTTAGGGAGGCCATCTTTTGCCTTGAGTCTGACGCAAACTGTTATATTGTAATGTTAAAAATTTACAGATCGCCCAGAATCTCATGAAAAATACGGAAATGAAATTCCAAAGTTAGCAACACTACGGCTGCCCTAGCGATAAGCAAAGTAACTGACATTTTTTGTGAAATTGACTTTTTTGCATTAACAAAAGTTTTATGTCGAGTAGTTTTTTACCACAGTTTAATATTTCAAATAACTTCAACCGTTTACTGAAATTTGAATTGCCCAAACAAAGTAACTGCACACACTAACCCGGAATATAAATGCAAAAACCAAGTAAACAACAAGTACAACACAAAAACAAAATAAGTAATTGGATGTTGATTACTTTGTTTTTGTATTTAAAATACAGTTGCTTGATTTTTCGTTTCGTGAAACGATCCCAGGTAAAACTTGTCTATGTTTGAGATCACCTTTACTTTCTTTAAGCAACACCAAATTAAACGCTCTGTCATCTGTCAGTTTTGCTGCGCGCCTGTGTCAAAAGTTTTCAAACAGTTGAAGAAAACATAGACCAAACATAGAAACTGGAATTTTCTATAGAACAGATAGAATAACATTTAGAATAACGGCTTTGCGGCTTTCTTTCGGCACCGGGTTTCTTTTTGTAGAAAGGTTACGTTTAAATAAGAGTTTTCAATGTTTTTGCTTGTCCTGTAAAATTGTTCTGAATGTAATTTTGTTTATCACTAGGGCAGCCCAGTTAACCTAGTGTTGCTTACTACAAAATTTAATTTCCCTATTTTTCATGAGATTCTGGTCGATCTATAATATCTTTGATATCTTTTTTGTGGGAACTGTTTTATCTCTGGCAAAATTAAAAAGTGATTAAAAACGTCATAATTCCACGGAATGAGGAAGTTTCCTGATGTTAAAATATCATATTTAACACAATGGAATTAAAATATAGACTAAAACTAATAAATCAGTGAAAAAAATTTAAAAATCCATCAATCAATGAAGAAAGAAAGAAGAAATTAATAATTATTTAAGTTTACTCGAGTATGTCTATTCGGAGGTATTTTTTCCATGTAAAACTTGTTTTACCAATTTCTCCGAGGTTACTAAACCGATTTGCGTGATTTTTTTTAATTGACAGCTGAAGATGTTTTCGAAATGGTCCCTCATGAAAAATAGGGAAATTAAATTTTGTAGTAAGCAACACTAGGTTAACTCGGCTGTTCTAGTGATAATAAACAAAGTAATTACATTCAGAACACCTTACCTGGGATCGTTTCACGAAACGAAAAATCAAGCAACTGCATTTTAAATACAAAAACAAAGTAATCAACATCCAATTAATTTGTTTTTGTGTTGTGCTTGTTCTTTACTTGGTTTTGCATTTATATTCCGGGTTAGTGAGTGCAGTTACTTTGTTTGGGCAATTCAAATTTCAGTAAACGGTTCAAGTTATTTGAAATATTAAACTGTGGTAAAAAACTACATGACATAAAACTTTTGTTAATGCAAAAAAGTCAATTTCACAAAAAATGTCAGTTAAGTACTTTGTTTATCGCTAGGGCAGCCGTAGTGTTGCTAACTTTGGAATTTCATTTCCGTACTTTTCATGAGATTCTGGTCGACCTTTAAAACAAGTTTTACATGGAAAAAAATCATCTGAGCGTATGGCCGGAACCACACTTATGTGTCGTGGCGTGTTGTGGCGCTTACTGGCGTGACGGTGAGTGTGCACACTACTGTGTCGTGTCGTTGCGTTCAGAAATGAACAGTATATGGGTGAAGCCGCCAATTTTTCCACTAATGTTGCAGTAGTGATGCAAAAATTTCGCTACGGTGATGTGGAAGTAGTGCAATAATTTGAGCCACGGATGACTTATGTTGGAGTTTACCAAACTCGTTATTCAAAAAACAGTCTTAGGCCGGCCTCACACAGCCGGAATGAACGCCGGAATTCAGAATCTGAATTCAGAAAGTCCAGAAATGCATACAATTTCCCTGTTCCCCACACACATTCTGATTTTTTCAGATTCTGAATTTTTCAGATCAATCTGACAAAATGTGTCTGAGCCCGAGTATGATTTCAAATAAAATCTTTGAAGATTAAAAAAACAAATTTTGTTTAAATGGGTAGATAAATTAAATAAAAATATAATTTCACTGTTTAATAAGTTATTACATAAATACTTAACTACGTATTCGAAGATATTTTGAATATAACCCCCGCAGATTGCTATTGCGCTGGAACCTTGTCACATTTAACATTGGCGTGACGTTGGATGACAGGAAAATATACAGTCAGCGACCAAAATTTGTGGATATAGTAATAATTATTCAATACTCGATACGCGTACTCTGCCAACAGTTTTGTCAACGTCTATTTAGTGCTGACGTTACTAAAATGGCGGCCGGGCACAATACCAATTTGCGGGGCTTATACTATGTATACTGAACTATAATTTTTTTTTGATAATTGTTTTTTTAAATTTTACAATGAATTTACACATAATATACTTATCGTATTTTCCAAATTTTTATCATACTTTATACACGGTGTTTTTTCCATCGTCGATCAAGAGCGGCCCCAGTTAGGTATCCGATGTAAGAAATCTTTAGGTAATATTCAAAATTAGTTCCGGACAATACACATATTAGTGATAAAAAATTATTAAAATTTAAAGCATTTATGAAACAGCCTGTTTAATGTTTTAGAAACTAGGTCAAGCCATTGAACTTGGATACAAGTTCAAGGAAAGATTTATCATACAAGTGAAATTATAGCCAACCAATAGCGAAGCGTATTTTGTAAAAGTCCACGTGGACCGTCAACCAATGTCGACGCTCGCGCTTTTCTTTGATGGAAACCGACAGCCAACGATGCGCACGCGGTGTTCTTTGTTATGTAATATGCCCCGCCCCGTCTAGCCGGCCGCTTTATGCCGCTTATAAGTTATAGTGATGTCCTAAAGGACCTAATAATTGATATCGATATCGGTATGTGATCGATGAAATGGCAGCATAATATGGTCATATCGTGCTTAGGATTCCTCCATATCACTGACAATACAACGCCATAGAACTTATATGGGCACAAGTAAAAAGGCATGCTGCAAGAAACAATACAAGCCCCCGGTTCACAGCGAATAAAATGTTGCAATTAGGTACTCAAAAATGCTTGTGACGTGACGTGACGGCTGAGAACTGGGCAAGTGTGGTGGAGAGAACTAAAAGAGTCATAAAGTTTGATTTGAACCGTGATATTGCATTTGATAATTTATGCACACAAGAGCTAATCATTAATTACTGAAGACTCCTCATCGGACGAATCTAGTATAGGTAAATGACGATTCTGACGACTCGTGTGATAAAAAAATTTAAGCTATTTTACTTAGTTATTTTATTTGTATGCCTTATACTAAGAAGAAAAACTTTAATAAAACTGTAGTAAGTATGTTATCTAGTCAAGAAGACTTTTTGCTGTCTTCCTGATTAAATAACATATTATTACACCTTACTTACATCTTAGCATTTACTTATTTCTACCAATTATTTGTAATCTGTGGCACAACCGTAGTAATCTTTATGTGTGGCACATCACTAAGGGGGCGGTACCCGTCCATGAAGTACAATATTATTTGTATGAAATTTTAACTTAAACAATACGAAACTTTATGGGCGTGAGCTGTTAAAAACTAATAATAAAATAGACAGTCTATAGGTAGGTATACTTGATGTGAATGACCTCAAATATCGGAGTCGCCGCGCCGCGGTCTGTAGTTATTATGTTCGCCATAGGGTGTTTTTAAATGAAACGTTTTCGTTTATTTTTTTTGAATATTAGTCATTCGAATGTTATTTATTTTTTATTATTATTATACTAATAGATAGTAGGCACTGGATACATTAACTGGTTTGCTTGTGGAAGACGATAAAAATTGCACCGTGTATATTAACTTTAATACAGTATAATCCTTCTGAAACAAGTGTACCCCGATTATATTTTTTTGGTTTGTCATAAATCCCGAGTCAATCGTAGATTTCCGGTTCCCGTTCCCGCTCTCTTTTCCAACCTTTATACCTAATTTTAAGAAAGTTTGCTATAGTAATCTACTTATAGCTGTAACTGAAGATTTTGGTTTTTTCAAAATCCCGTGGGAACTGTAGATTTTTCCAGGATAAAAAGTACTTTGCCTATGTGTTAAGTCAGGACATAATCTATCTCCATTCAAAATTTCAGTCAAATCGGTTCTGTAGTTACGGCGTTAAAGAGTTACAAACATACACACACACAATATATACACACGCACTCACACACACACATACAAACTTTCGCCGTTATAATATTAGTGTGATAATTAATTAACAATATCGTAGTGTTTTTATAAAGATTATGTTCCTTTTTATCGTTACTTAGTAACGTTACGATACTTGTAAGTTTTCAGAATGCAATTTTTAAAAGCGGAATTTGATTTTTTTCAAAAATTATCTACATGCTACTCCGAATCCAACGACATCTCGTTCATATTTTTCATAAGTGTACTAAATATATTTCATTGAAATGAACAGTGTTTTTATTTCTTTGCTGAAAACCTGTGGATTCCCCACTTTCATCGATTTTATTTTCCCTAAAATTGGGGACTTTCAGTTAGATTTTTGGGTTATCCCTAATAATCCAGACCGTGGAAGTCGGCAACGCTGGCCACGAGCCTTATTAATCTGTGATATTAATTATTAATCTGTGCACGAGCCGTGCGCGGGTATAGAGACACATTTGTCTGTCGTGTCGTGTCGCGTCCATATATACCTATAGCTTCTTGGTCGCGTCATAACCCCCACCACCGCTCTGGCCAAGAAGGTTACAATATAAACACTGGAGAATTGCGAACGCAAACAAAAAGTTGAAGCAAAGAAATTTGGCCTGAAATAGGTCTGGATATTTTTTGTATTTATCCTCAACTATTTAAATAGAACGTGTGAGATGTGTATCCAGGTGAATGACCTTGTTTTCACTACATTGTTTTAGGCACAGTCTCCAGTGTCTACATAAAATATATAGATATAACCTTCTTGGCTCTGGCGCAATCGGTGCCGGAGCGATCGGCGCCACGCTGCGACACGACACGCCCTACAAGTGTGTCTCTAACCATACTAAATGTATGAAACCGATATTCTTCTGGCGCATCACGACACGCCACGACACGAAAGTGTGTTTCCAGCAACACGGCCGGAAACACACTTACGTGTCGTGGCGTTTTACAGTTTATATCGAACATTTGCGTCGTATAAATGTATATTTCATTTCATTTAGGTATAATTAATATAATCTTTTTATATAATATATACAGTGTGTCCGGGGTGGAACTAGCGATATTTTAGGGACATATTCTACAACTCATTACCTCTCTGAAAATACCACTTAATAGGGCCTGCCCCCCTCCCCCTCCCAGGGACAGCCATTTCAATTTGGTGTGCGTTTTTGTGGGTATGTGCGCACAAAAAATGTAATAACTCGAAAGTCTGCTGATGCACAGGTCTTCAAATGACCTTATTCGATTGGATACAATATTCTCCATCACTTAATACCAAACAATAGTGTAAAATGTTAAAATAACTCGATCAAAAATGCTTTGGAATAAAAAGAAATTGGTCAAAAATATTGAAAACTACAAGTTTTTGCTAGATTTTGCAAAAACGAGGTCATTAAGACCACATTATTAAGTATTAAATCGACAGCTTTTGAGATAAGCAACAAAACGACATAAAAAATTTGACTGTAAGTTATTTACTTTTGGAGATATTATTGTTTAAACATAACTTAACCGCGAGCGCGTAATTTCTTATGTTATTCGAATGTGGGTTTCCATCGCATACCTCGGGCGATCAGGTAATAATAATATTGTTTTTGATTAGTCAGTAAATGAACACTAACACGTTGCCGGATTTTAAGGAGTTTGTTTAGCCTCCCCTTGAATAACCCTATGTCAAAGCTATGTGGAAATACCTCCAAAAGGAGTTGGTTCCACAGTTTTTGGGCGGAAGGAATGACCTCGCGCAACGCTTGGTTGATGTATGCCAGTGATCCAAGTGGTGAGGATATTAGCATTTTAGGTGGCGTGCGATGCGGTGCTGGAAATAAGTAGGTGGTATTAGGTCGAATAACTCTTCAGAACATTTGCCGTTATAGAGACGATAGAATACGCAAAGGATTAAGGAAGCTAACGTCCCTGCGAACCTCTAAGCCCTCCAATGAGCTGGTTGGTTTGGGATTGCCCACCAGTCGAACTGCCCGCTTCTGAATCCGGCCAAATGGAAGGACTTGGTATTGGGGTGTTCCGGCCCACAGGTGTGAGCAGGCCATATGCAGTCTGACTTGAGATTTATAGAACAAGAGCCTGTGTTCAGGCGTAAAGTAGCGCTTTGATCTGTAGAGTACTCCAAGCTTTTTGGAAGCTAATTTAGCTTTACCTTCCAAGTGTGTTCTCAGTGCTGTTGAAAGGGGTAAGAGGAAAGTTCTGAAAGAGAAGGGGTGTGGTAAAGGGGTATTCTTAGCGGTGAATACGCAAACTTGGGTTTTTGAGCGGTTGTATTGCACTATATTTTGAGTGCTCCATTCTGAGATCCGCTCTAAAAATGTCTCAATTTCAGACACAAGTTTGACTCTATACTCCTCCAGCTTTACGCGGGAAAGATGTGCGTGGCCTTTGCATAGGACATCACCCGTGCTGGCATCCACACAGCAATGGAATGTGTTGTCATACAGTATAATATCATTGATATGCATACTGCATACAGCATGAACAGTGTGGGCTATAGCACAGTACCCTGTGGAACACCAGCTTTAATGGGCTTAAGATTGGAGTATAATTGAATCCTATAATCGTTTGACTGATAAATAAGATCTTAAAATAATTGTATTTAGTAGGAATAATCTACTTCTAAAAGAGGCATAGAATATTAATTAATGTTTTACAGACTACAATTTCATAAATTTATAAAGTTTAGGAAGATAATACAGGTATCTATCTAACATTATCTAGAGATATTTACACTGGAGACTGCATCTAAAACATTTTTGTAATGTTTTCGTCACAGTCTCCAGTGTCTACATTTATACAGTTATAACCTTCTTGACTCTGGCGCAATCGGTCTCGGGCAGTCGGCACCACGCCATGACACGACACGCCCTACAAGTGTGTCTCTAACCATACTAAATGTATGAAACCGATAGGCTTCTGGCGCGTCACGACACGCCACGACACATAAGTGTGGTTCCGGCCTATTGGATAACGTCACATGCTGGAGCGCCGCGTGAAACGAAATTATTCGTGAAAGCGAACTTTAAAGTTTCATAACTTTATTAATTAATAAAAATTGGAAACTTGTCCATTATAAAAGAATACTTCATCGTATGGTTTAAAACTAAACTGTATTAATAATATTGAAGAATGTTGAATGGAAGCAGGCGTTACTTTGCGGAATTCCATGATATACAATGAATATAAAATTATTTTGCTATAATCCGCTAACAGTGACAAATTTGTAGGCACAACACCACACAATCTTGTAGGCACAACACCACACAATCTTGTAGGCACAACACCACACAAATTCACCACAAAACAAACTCGACGATCGTTTCGCTCCGACACCGGAGCATCTTCAGGAGATGTCGACTTCACAACGGACGATTGCAAAGTGAGTCTTTGCAATCGTCCGTTGTGAAGTCGACATCTCCTGAAGATGCTCCGGTGTCGGAGCGAAACGATCGTCGAGTTTGTTTTGTGGTGAATTTGTGTGGTGTTGTGCCTACAAGATTGTGTGGTGTTGTGCCTACAAGATTGTGTGGTGTTGTGCCTACAAATTTGTCACTGTTAGCGGATTATAGCAAAATAATTTTATATTCATTGTATAATATTGAAGAAGGCCTAAATAGAACCATATAAATAACCTTTACATGACTAAAGAGACAAAATAGTCGCGGCGACAAAATCCCCCGTGAGCGCTATCGCTCTCTTTTTTTTTTGCCATGTTTTTTACATAAGGCACATTAATATATATATAGCTGCTCGTGCTGATTCACTGACTCATTCATCGCCTCTCCTGTAAAATTTTGTATGAAAAATTTTTTTTTCACAAATGGTTTCGTATAGAGGACAAAAATTCATTAAGAGGAAAAATATGGAGAGAGCTGATGATTGAGGATTTCGGAGACGGTTGAAGAGCACGCTTAAGGTATTGAAGATACGTGGGGGATGCTCGAACAAATGTCACTCGAAACGTCATCCAATTGGCAGTGAGCCGAAAAAAAATTCAAAATGGCGAAAAAAAGATGGCCGCCATACAAATTTTGTCGGTGTCCATCTCGAAGGGTATAAAAGATGGAAGAGTTGTTTCTTAGCAAAACATGATCAAGATCCAAAGGTCTACTAGATGAATACAAAAAAAATTCAAAATGGCGGACTTTATTTTTCCATAGAAAATGTATGGCGAATATTGAGAGAGAGTATAAAGTTGTGAACTAGGTATGCAAGGCGGTTGATGCGGTTCTTTGGAGAAATCTCAAAGAAAAATATGGGAAGACATGATGATTGAGGGTTTGGAAGATGATTGATGAGCCCGGGCAGAGTTTTGTAGATAGATGGGGGCTGCTCAAACAAAAAATACTCAGAACCTCATCCAATTGGCACTGAGCTGAAAAAAAAACAAAATGGCGGATTCAAGATGGCGGCTATACAAATTTCGTCGGTGTCTATCTCACCAAGTATAAAAGATGGAAGAGTGGTTTCTTGGCAAAAGATGATCAAGAACTGAAGATCTACAATTTGATGAACAGAAAAAAATCAAGATGGCGGAAATTATTTTTCTACACAAAAAAAATTTTTATTGATGGTTTCGTGTAGAAAACAAAAATTCATGCGGAGGAAAAATACGGAAAGAGCTGATGATCGAAGATTTCGGAGACGGATGAAGAACACGGCGAGGGTATTGAAGATAGGTGGGACGTGCTCAAACAAAAACTACTCGAATCCTCGCGGTCCGCTTGCGGGCCGCGCACCCACGCGCCATACTAGTTAATATATATATAGCTGTTCGTTCTGATTCACTGACTCATTCATCGCCTCTCCTGTAAAATTTTGTATGAAAAATTTTTTTTTCACAAATGGTTTCGTATAGAGGACAAAAATTCATTAAGAGGAAAAATATGGAGAGAGCTGATGATTGAGGATTTCGGAGACGGTTGAAGAGCACGCTTAAGGTATTGAAGATACGTGGGGGATGCTCGAACAAATGTCACTCGAAACGTCATCCAATTGGCAGTGAGCCGAAAAAAAATTCAAAATGGCGAAAAAAAGATGGCCGCCATACAAATTTTGTCGGTGTCCATCTCGAAGGGTATAAAAGATGGAAGAGTTGTTTCTTAGCAAAACATGATCAAGATCCAAAGGTCTACTAGATGAATACAAAAAAAATTCAAAATGGCGGACTTTATTTTTCCATAGAAAATGTATGGCGAATATTGAGAGAGAGTATAAAGTTGTGAACTAGGTATGCAAGGCGGTTGATGCGGTTCTTTGGAGAAATCTCAAAGAAAAATATGGGAAGACATGATGATTGAGGGTTTGGAAGATGATTGATGAGCCCGGGCAGAGTTTTGTAGATAGATGGGGGCTGCTCAAACAAAAAATACTCAGAACCTCATCCAATTGGCACTGAGCTGAAAAAAAAACAAAATGGCGGATTCAAGATGGCGGCTATACAAATTTCGTCGGTGTCTATCTCACCAAGTATAAAAGATGGAAGAGTGGTTTCTTGGCAAAAGATGATCAAGAACTGAAGATCTACAATTTGATGAACAGAAAAAAATCAAGATGGCGGAAATTATTTTTCTACACAAAAAAAATTTTTATTGATGGTTTCGTGTAGAAAACAAAAATTCATGCGGAGGAAAAATACGGAAAGAGCTGATGATCGAAGATTTCGGAGACGGATGAAGAACACGGCGAGGGTATTGAAGATAGGTGGGACGTGCTCAAACAAAAACTACTCGAATCCTCGCGGTCCGCTTGCGGGCCGCGCACCCACGCGCCATACTATTAATATATATATAGCTGCTCGTGCTGATTGGGTCACTGACTGACTCATTGATCACCTCTCCTGTAAAATTTTGTATGAAAATATATTTTTTTACTAATGGTTTCGTATAGAAGACAAAAATTCATTCGGAGGAAAAATATGGAGAGAGCTGATGATTGAGGATTTCAGAGACGAGCGAATGGCACGCTTAAGGTATTGAAGATAGGTGGGGGGTGCTCGAGCAAATGTCACTCTAAACGTCATCCAATTGGCAGTGAGTTGAAAAAAAATTCAAAATGGCGAAAAAAAGATGGCCGCCATACAAATTTCGTCGGTCTCCATCTCGGAGGATATAAAAGATAGAAGAGTGGTTTCTTGACAAAAAATGATCAGGATCGGAAGGTCTACTTGATGAATGGAAAAAATATTCAAAATGGCGGAATTTGTTTTTCCATAGAAAATGTATAGCGAATATTGAAGAGACTACAAGTTGTAAACTATGCAAGGCTTTGATGCGGTTCTTTGGAGAACTCTCAAAGAAAAATATGGGAAGACATGATGATTGAGGGTTTGGAAGATGGATGAGGAGCCCGGGCAGGGTATTGTAGATAGATGGGAGGTGCTCAAACAAAAATTACTCAGAATCTCATCCAATTGGCACTGAGTTGAAAAAAAAAACAAAATTGCGGATTCAAGATGGCGGCTATACAAATTTTGTCGGTGTCTATCTCACCAAGTATAAAAGATGGAAGAGTGGTTTCTAAGAAAAATATGATCAAGAACTAAAAATCTACTAGATGAACAGAAAAAAAAAACAAGATGGCGAAATTTATGTTTTCACACAAAAATTTTTTTAGTGAAATTTCTTTTTTTAGTAAAAATTCATGCGGAGGAAAAATACTTATGGAGAAAGCTGATGATTGAGGATTTTGGAGACGGGTAAAGAGCACGGCTAGGGTGTTGACGATAGGTAGGAGGTGCTCAAACAAAAGTTACTCGAAACCTCATCCAATTGGCAGTGAGCTGAAAAATAAGTCCTAATCGAGGGTTTGGAAGAGGGATGAAGATAGGTGGAGGCTGCTCAAACAATAAAACACCCGAAAACAAAACCTCGCGGTCCGCTTTAGCGGGCCGCGCACCCACGCGCCATACTAGTTAATATATATATAGCTGTTCGTTCTGATTCACTGACTCATTCATCGCCTCTCCTGAACAATTTTGTATGAAATTTTTTTTTTTCAATAATGGTGTCGTATAGAGGATAAAAATTCATTAAGAGGAAAAATATGGAGAGAGCTGATGATTGAAGATTTCAGAGACGAGGGAATGGCATGCTTAAGCTATTGAAGATAGGTGGGGGGTGCTCGACCAAATGTCACTTGAAACGTCATCCAATTGGCAATGAGTTGAAAAAAAATTCAAAATGGCGAAAAAAAGATGGCCGCTATACAAATTTCGTCGGCGTCCAACTCGGAGGGTATAAAAGATGGAAAAGTGGTTTCTTCGCAAAAGATGATCAGGATCAGAAGATCTACTTGATGCATAGAAAAAAAATTCAAAATGGCGGAATTTATTTTTCCATAGAAAATGTATGGCGAATATTGAAGAGACTACAAGTTGTGAACTATCCAAGGCTTTGATGAGGTTCTTTGGAGAACTCTCAAAGAAAAATATGGGAAGACATGATGATTGAGGGTTTGGAAGATGGTTGAGGAGCCCGGGCAGGGTATTGTAGATAGGTGGGAGGTGCTCAAACAAAAATTACTCAAAACCTCATCCAGTTGGCACGGCGAAAAAAAAATACCAAAATGGCGGATTCAAGATGGTGGCTATACAAATTTCGTCGGTGTTTATCTCACCAAGTATACAAGATGGAAGAGTGGTTTCTTGGAAAAAGATGATCAATACCTAAAGATCTATTTGATGAGCAGAATGATTCGAAGAAAAAATATGGAGAGTGATAATGATCGAGGATTAGGAATTTGGGAAAGATAAGTGGAGGCTCCTCAAACCAAAATACCCGAAAGCAAAACCTCGCGGTCCGCTTGCGGGCCGCGCACCCACGCGCCCTACTAGTATTACCTATAGCCAAGTCAATTTAGACTTTCAAGGCTACAATAATTCCCACATGGCTGAAAATTGGTAGGATTGTTCAAAACACTATTATAAATGAAATGTGAAAAGTCCTCATCGATCCGACACCTGGAAAAAAATTTACTCCTGGACACGCACAGTTTATTCACACTTGGCTGAAAATTTGTAGGATTGTTTGTTTCATTTATAATAGTGATAAATGAAATGTACAAAGTCCTCATCAATCCGACACCTGTAAAAAAAAATACCCGGGGTCAAAGTTTTCACGGGAAGTTTTCAGCAAAACGGTAAGTCTTATCATAAAATCATTATAGACAAAATTGTAGATCAAGTAATTATCAATAAAAGATGTCAAAATAATTTTTTTCCTAAGAGCCACCGTTTTTGAGATATAATGATTCAAAAAGATAAGTTTCGAAATAAAAATGAGGGACTGGGTTTCTTTTTTCCCGAAATTCTGATATTTATAATATCTTATATGTGTAAGTGCGTAACTTACACATATAAGTTACATACTTACACACATAAAATATTGGAAATATCAGAATTTCAGGTAAAAAGAAATCCAGCCTCATTTTTATTTCGACACTTAACTTTTTGAATCGTTATATCTCAAAAACGGTGGCTCTTAAGAAAAAAAGTACTCAGACATTTTTTATAGATAATTATCTGATCTACAATTTTGTCTAAGCTAATTTTATGATAAAACTTACCGTTTTGCTGAAAATCATGAAAATCCCGTTTTTGTGACCTTTGACCCAGAGTAATTTTTTTTCCAGGTATCGGATCGATGAGGACTTTTCACATTTCATTTATAATAGTGTTTTGAACAATCCTACCAATTTTCAGCCAGGTGGGAATTATTGTAACCTCACCCCTATTTTTTAGTCTAATTTGACCGGGCTACTACTTGTAGGTACTAACAACACGAAACCGCACAGCCGGTCGTAGCACGTGCGTAAACTTATCAAAACAGCCGTTAGATAGGGACGTTAGTAAAAAATAATGTATAAATCTTCAACTGAATTATTGTTTAACATTTCACAAAACTACATCTTACTCCCTATGGAATAAACATAAAAAAAACAATTCTATAAAGTCGCCAGGTTCCTTGTAGCTTAACTGTCTTCTGTAGACAATGATGGTATTCAGTGTCTGGACAATACGTGGGGATCCCTTACTATAATACTACGAGCCGGATTTATTTAACTACACTTAGTACGAGTTTGCATATCTCGATAACGTCCACAGTTGTGTACGTTAGACAGTCAGTAACCGACTATTTCCTTAAAAGAATTAGCTACGAGCCCCACGCTTGCTTATTCCGGTACTGGGCAGTCCCCAAAGACTGCCTCGCATTTTTTTTCCACATTTTCAGAAACAATGCTTGGGGAGGTTTACTCGTAGGAAAAGCGAACATTTAGATATTAAAAAATATCGAAACGGACGCGATAGGTCTACGAAGGAGCTTCGTAGAACTTATGCTAACTAAGTATATTTTAAAACTAACTTTTTGCTGGGGCCTTCAACTCCAAACTGACATTTACTTGCTGAACAGATTCAGCAGGGAATCAAAATCTATTCATGCAGTCAACAGGATGCGCAAACTCGTCATAGGGGTACTGTTTTGATCTCAAAGAAGCAGACATCGTGTCAGTAAACTGTTATAAAAACGTTATGTAACGGTCGAATATTTTTTTGACGAGCTATCATCACAATGGGCTTAGTCGTAGGCTCCCGTATCGATACCCGATTGAGTTAAGGCCCGGTTGTCTTGCAACTTTAGGTATTTGCGCGCTACCTCAGCCCCCGCTATGTGCCTACTTATCGTAGTTAAAGACGCGCCGACGGACATCGAGTAGCGACCTCGTTCGAGCAATTCTTGCCACAGTATAGATAACTCATAACTGTACAGTTTTACAACATATTTATTAATGAAATAAGAGACCAATGATGTTTATATTTTCTGTTTTGTTTTCTTCTAAAATTAACTCAACCATTATTTTAGATTTGTTTTGTTACCAGATCTATGTCATGTCTTTAGATCCTAATATAAGAATAGAAGAATATTTTCATCCGAAAATATTGAACAGCATCTATTTGAAAACTATATACCTTTTTCATTACGACGTTTCTACGCCAGTTTTTAAAAAAGAACTGCCACTTTGTCACGTGAGTTAGGTGTAGGAATATGTTTCATTTATCTATTTATATATCTATAAAACAGCGGTATAGCCTGCCCACAGCACTAAATATTCTACAGAAGACGCTCTAACAACGAGAAAAAATATATGCGCCTATTCTTATAGGGTACAAGCGGATACCGGCGACTTCGTTCGCGTGGATATTGGTTTTTAAAAATCCCGCGGGAATTCTATTCTTTTTGTTTTGCTCCTTTGAGCTCATGCCTTGCTAAAAACTGTTAAAAGTGGCGCAATCAAAAGGTGCATATCTTCTAGAGAAAGTCCCATCAAAATCGATCCAGCTTAAGATGATAATCTATACGTTCAAAGATTCCAGTACAATCCGGTTTCCCAGTTGTATAAAATATAGAGGGTTGTGATGGCTGTAATTTCTGAACTACAAAACCGATGACTTTAAAATGTTTACGGGATGATATTTAAAGTATTTCCTTTTTATTTTTATACCTGTTGCAGGTAAAATAATAGGGATAAATAAAAATGGGGTAAATAGGTACATACATGCATAATAAGTTCTGTATTTATAGAATATATATAAAAAAATAACTTTGAGTACCAACATTTAGGGGCTGTGGATTTGGCTGTGGATTTGATATAAGCGTTTAAAAATCTGACCATGTGAGCACATAGTGGTAAAAATAAGAAGATTGAGTACCAACAACATGGGACTGCACCCTATAGTTTCGGAGATATAAGGTTTTAAAAATCTGACCACGTGAGCACATAGACATCGCAAAAATAAGAAGTTTGAGTACCAACAACATGGGGCTGCACCCTACAGTTTCGGAGATATAAGCTTTTAAAAATCTAAACATGGGATCACATAGACATCGCAAAAATAAGAAGTTTGAGTACCAACAACATGGGGCTGCACCTTATAGTTTCGGAGATATAAGCTTTTAAAAATCTGACCACGTGAGCATATAGACATCGCGAAAATAAGAAGTTTGAGTACCAACAACATGGTGCTGCACCCTATAGTTTCGGAGATATAAGCTTTTAAAAATCTGACCACGGGATCACATAGACATCGCAAAAATAAGAAATTTGAGTACCAACAACATGGGGCTGCACCCTATAGTTTCGGAGATATAAGCTTTTAAAAATCTGACCACGGGATCACATAGACATCGCAAAAATAAGAAGTTTGAGTACCAACAACATGGGGCTGCACCCTATAGTTTCGGAGATATAAGCTTTTAAAAATCTGACCACGGGATCACATAGACATCGCAAAAATAAGAAGTTTGAGTACCAACAACATGGGGCTGCACCTTTTAGTTTCGGAGATATAAGCTTTTAAAAATCTGACCACGTGAGCATATAGACATCGCGCAAATAAGAAGTTTGAGTACCAACAACATGGTGCTGCACCCTATAGTTTCGGAGATATAAGCTTTTAAAAATCTGACCACGGGATCACATAGACATCGCAAAAATAAGAAGTTTGAGTACCAACAACATGGGGCTGCACCTTATAGTTTCGGAGATATAAGCTTTTAAAAATCTGACCACGTGAGCATATAGACATCGCAAAAATAAGAAGTTTGAGTACCAACAACATGGGGCTGCACCTTATAGTTTCGGAGATATAAGCTTTTAAAAATCTGACCACGTGAGCACATAGACATCGCGAAAATAAGAAGTTTGTGTACCAACAACATGGTGCTGCACCCTATAGTTTCGGAGATATAAGCTTTTAAAAATCTGACCACGTGAGCATATAGACATCGCAAAAATAAGAAGTTTGAGTACCAACAACATGGGGCTGCACCTTATAGTTTCGGAGATATAAGCTTTTAAAAATCTGATCACGTGAGCATATAGACATCGCAAAAATAAGAAGTTTGAGTACCAACAACATGGGGCTGCACCTTATAGTTTCGGAGATATAAGCTTTTAAAAATCTGACCACGTGAGCATATAGACATCGCAAAAATAAGAAGTTTGAGTACCAACAACATGGGGCTGCACCTTATAGTTTCGGAGATATAAGCTTTTAAAATCTGACCACGTGAGCAAAAATCAGATCATATAGACATTACTAAAATAAGATGTTTGAATATTTTAGTAATGTCTATATGTGATTTGATTTCTGATTTGAATCTATTTACTTCACCTGATCACTAATACTACAAGTATAAAGTTTTTCATTCCTTGTTCCCCATTCATTGTACGAGCCGCACCCGAGCCGTCGACAAATCCGTCATCGTCCATACTGAACTGTGGCGAGCCTTGCACGTATCTCTGCTGCTTGCTAACACCGCGCGCGTACCGTACCGCGCGACCGTATGTCAATAGTGTAAAGTTCATTATTCACTGTGCGCCGGGCCTCGAGCTCACGGTCAAATCAAAAAAACCCCAAATTGGTCCACCCGTTTGAGCGCTACAGGGGAACAGACAGACAGACAGACAGACACACACACACACGCGCGCGCACTCACGCACACACACAGACACGTCAGACTTATAACACCCCCGTCCCCCCCGTCGATTTTGCGTCGGAGGTTCAAAATATAATATAATGGTCATACTGGTTACTGATACCTAAGTAGGTATACTGTGGTTACTTTAGTAAATATCATTATTTCAAAATCTCACATTTTCCTCTACTAACTTTTTATTACATACGTAACTCTATCTAAAAAGACACAAATTTACAAAATAATATTTATTATTACTAATTTTAAAAAAAATAACTAAATTAGAGAAATTACGAATATGAATCGCGGGGAGCGCGGCTGGCAAAAACTGACGCACGTCCTACCTCGATGAAGGCCTGTGAGCCACTGAGTACATGGCAAGAGCGTTGCGCGTGACCGTTTTATGCTAGAAATGGCTAGAATTTTTCTTGGATTTTTATTTAAAAAAAAAAAGTCGTTGTAACTTATAGTAAATGCAATAAACTTTATTTAGATATAATTTTTATAAAATTTGGTGCAAAACTTTATACATAAAACTAGAAAAATGTAAAAAATCAGCATTTCTTCGGAATTTTTTATGATCGAGCAAAATCATACCTTTTGTGTTTTCAAACATTAAAATTAGTTGATAAAGAATTGATCTACAATATATATTTTTTTGGGCGCGTAAAAAAATCTTCCTCTTGATTTAAAACTCGTTGGAAAAGGGCCAAAATCGCCTAAAACAGGGAAAAGCACCCCTTAATTTGGGATTTAATATTATGTTGGTCATAAAGCGGACACAATATTATTCTAAACCGATTTTCCGGTTATTTCGTTTTAATAAAAAAACTAAATAACTAAAAATCGACGTTTTCTGAGATTTTATTATTTAATAAAATAACGCGAGATTAATACATATTATTGTTTAATTTATACTTATTCCTCTGCCTGGCTGAGAAAGTCCCGTCAAAATCGGTTCTGTCTTTCCAAAGATTAGCTCGTAGCTATAATGATGGATTATATAGGGGCCTCGTTTGTATTGTTTGTGAAATTATATGTTATTTTGTGAGACGGCGCGGCGGCGCGTGTGGCCCGCATCATAGACGGATATTATCAGAAAAATCGCACTACGCATTCGATTTACGCATTCGGCATATAATTATAATATTAAAATGATTTTCGATGATCTACGACGCTAATGGGTTTTTGCCGTCGTTTTAGAAACAAAATTTATATGTAGGTATTATTTACAATTAAGTTAATTCGAGGAAAATAATCATCTACATTAATCAACTTAGGTACTTCGTAGACCGAAATTTTTTTTGACGCGATAACGTCTTATAAATCAATGAACGCCGACTGCACGCACGAAAAAGTGTCACGTTCCGTCTGAGCTGAGCGTGCAAGCGAGAGCGCGGAACAAGCGATAGAGAGGCACGATTGGCCTATATAATCTAAATTCTAAAAATTAGCCCGGACAAATAGACAGACAGACAGACAAAAATAAAAATGTGTGTTTGGGTAATGCCATCATTCAAATGATATAATCATGAGCTTAACAAACAACAGTTATTTCGAAATCACAGAGTACAGATAGATAATTTATAAAGGTCGAACAGAATCTCATGAAAAATACGGAAATGAAATTCCAAAGTTAGCAACAAATTGACTTTTTTGTATTAACAAAAGTTTTATGTCGAGTAGTTTTTTACCACAGTTTAATATTTCAAATAATTACGTTTACTGAAATTTGAATTGCCCAAACAAAGTAACTGCACACACTAACCCGGAATATAAATGCAAAACCAAGTAAACAACAAGCACAACACAAAAACAAAGTAATTGGATTGGATGTTGATTACTTTGTTTTTGTATTTAAAATGCAGTTGCTTGATTTTTCGGATCGTGAAACGATCCCAGGTAAGGTGTTCTGAATGTAATTACTTTGTTTATCACTAGGGCAGCCGAGTTAACCTAGTGTTGCTTACTACAAAATTTAATTTCCCTATTTTTCATGAGATTCTGGTCGACCTATACCTACTTGCGCTAACACAGGCGTGCGGTGTACACACTGAGCATGCGGGCGACACGCGACATACACCGTGAATTAAGTGCACATGCCTGTACGTGGCCTGTACCCTTAGATTAATTATTATTTGTGGTGTTATGTTTCAATAGTCAAAATGCATTGGAATATTTATTATTTGAAGAATATAGCTGTTACATCACTGGCAAACCCGGCAGGCAAATTCGCAAAATCTTTATTTGGTGGTAAAATTAAAAATATATTATCTGCATGTCTACAATCTACAACAGCGCAACCTACCGCGCCCACTATAGCTAAGTTTCCATAATCCAGGTGACTTCACAAGTACACAAAAAATTTCATCAAAATCGGTCAAGCCGTTTATGTACACCGGAAATTATAATAGGTAGGTACATATGAAGAAATTGAGTTCATTTTCGCGACTTCGTCCGCGTGGATTAACGTTTTAAATTCCGTCGCGTCGTAATAAGTCTGTCTTTTTATCCCGAAATTCAGCACGGTTCCCTCGGGAGAGGGGATGAAACTGAAAATGTGATATGTTAGAAATACGATACTTCTGTTCTCACGGCCCTAGTCCGGTCTCACGGCCCTAGTCCCCCGGTCCGAGACTGGGGGCCCTTCCTGTTGGGGGCCCGCGGCATTTTGCCGAAATGCCACCCGATAATTACACCACTGTTTAAATGCAATTATAGTGTAACAGAACCTTAGGTACTTGCTGAATTATAGTTCCACTGCTAGTGTTCGGTCGCAAACCAATAAAAAAAAATCGTATACTAAAATATTGAATTTAAACTGGGACTCTACCTATGGGCCTCTTGTCTTTTGTTGCAATCTGCGAACAGTTTTACATACAATTTCCTCAACTTTAAAAATATGATAAGTGCCTCGGAGAGCACGTTATGGCGGTTATTATTATCACGTGTAAACCTGACCTAAGACTCTTAGGTCAGGTACACACTAAGAGACGTAATTCCGTGCTCTCGGTCGAGTCGTAGGTACCTATATGGATGCATTAATATACCAAAAAGACCCTTACTATCACTGTGAGTAATGGAAGGAGTTACGACCCTCTGTACTGAGGAATAAAATACAACTCACCTACTATAATAATTCGGGGCGCAATTTCAGTCCTGTTCGGGAGAACCGCTCAATAGCCAATAGCCATGCATCACTTAACTATTCCTAATTCAAACAGCATGCGTAGGTAGGTACCTACCTGGTGTCAAAATCGGTCAATTGGGTACTGACTCGGAAGCCATGATGCCAGTTCAGGCCAGGGGCAAAACTGACAAAATACTCACATACCATTTATATATTTTAGAGGACGAGAAACGTATGAATTTTAGGTAGGTACAGTCGAGTACCTACTTATGTAGCTGTAAAGCAACTGTTTACTTGACTAAGTCCTACCTACCTACCTAGACCTACCTAACTATTAATAATAATTTATAACTAAGTCAAGTGAGTGAATTTTGGACTTTGGTTGCATTTGGCTATATTTTTTCAAATCTCTAGGAGGGGCAGCTGCCCCCATCTGCTCCCCCTTGGCGTAGGTATAATTTATGTTTACATTTGAAACAAGTATAAATTAAAAATTTAAAAAACCCCCGATATTCGCCATTTTGTGGTGGCGGCCATCTTGGATTTGCATAGTGCTATTCTACTAGTCAAGCCCTTTCATTTGATACTCATATAGAGGGCGTTGTGATAAAATATGTAATCCGCCATTTTGTAGTGGCGGCCATCGTGGTCCGATTTTCATCAAACATAGCTAACAACACTCGACTAATTCACCTTTCGAACAAAAAAAACCGCATTCAAATCGGTCTACCCGTTTGAGCGCCACAGGGGAACAGACAGACAGACACACACACACACACACAGACAGGTCAAACTTATAACACCCCGTCGTTTTTGCGTCGGGGGTTAAAAATACAACAACAAAGTGACTTATTGATATTTCTCTCACAACAGCAAACGCCACCATGACGCGTACGGAAAAGCCAATAGGTACCTAGCTGATGAAGATAATATTTTCTATCAAAAAAATTACCTACATCTGCACAGGTAGGTATCCTACCTACCTACCTACATCATTGTAACTTATAAAATTATTATATTTTGTGGTCAACCTGCATCACTTCTGTACAATAATTATAATTATTATTGTATGGAAAACATTTTCAGATCGCGACTGTACGTAGGTACCTAGTATCTATAGTGTGTTACAACTTACAAGGTTACAACTACAAATACAAAAGTAACAAAACGTTACGATCCTTCCACGGCAATCTTCACCTCGCCTTGTAATGGCGGAACTTTTTCGGTTACAGCGCCCGGTGCCAGAATCATGCAATTGCAATCTAGCGGCAGATGGTAAAGGTGAATTGCACCTTGTACATGGTATTATCATAACAGTATTTTCTTTGCTTGTGCGCCCTTTCAATTCCCACGGTATTATTATAGCTCTCACAAACTGGAACGAAGTTGTTGATTGCATAAATATTTTGAAGCCACCTTTTTCTGTCTGCGGGGTAGGTATTCTTCATTTATGAGGGTCGGGCCCCCTGTCCATAATGTAGAGTGTAGACTACAATATCATCATCATCATGATCAACCCATTACCGGCTCACTACAGAGCACGGGTCTCCTCTCAGAGTGAGAAGGGTTTTGGCCATAGTCTACCACGCTGGCCAAGCGGATTGGCAGACTTCACACACCTTTGAGAACGTTATGGAGAACTCTCAGGCATGCAGGTTTCCTCACGATGTTTTCCTTCACCGTTAAAGCAAGTGATATTTAAATACTTAAAACGCACATAACTCCGAAAAGTTAGAGGTGCGTGCCCGGGATCGAACCCACGACCTCCGATTAGAAGTGGGTCATCCTAACCACTAGGCTATCACAGCTTTTTTTTATGACTACAATATACTTAATGGTTTTTTTTACCACGGCGATGGAACAAATACAATTTATATCTACCTACCTAGGTAGGTACTATCATGAATACTGCTATTACTAAGGGTCGGGGTAGGTATATTAGCACAAAGTGGAAGCGCGTCGAAAAAAAGCCTTCGACTCAGTGGAAACTTGGCCTGTGTTAGATTGATTACAGGTCCCAGCGCTGAAGTGCTTGTACGAAAACGCCACTATGTCAGTCCGTATACAGGACCAGACTACGAGACCAATTCAATTGCAGCGAGGAGTGCGTCAGGGAGATGTTATCTCCCCGAAGCTGTTTACCGCTGCGTTGGAAGATGTCTTTAAGCTTCTGGACTGGAACAGACTCGGCATCAACATAGACTGCGAGTACATTACTCAGCTACGGTTTGCCGATGATGTGGTCATTATGGCAGAGACTCTGGGAGATCTTAATACAATGCTCAATGATCTCAGCAGAGTTTCTCAACAGGTGGGCCTGAAAATGAACATGTGTAAGACGAAAATTATGTATAATGCTCATGTTCCAATCCACCCAGTAACCGTTGAGAACTCTGCACTCGAAATTGTGGACGAGTACCTACATATACCTGGGCCACACGGTCCAGCTAGGTAGGTCCAATTTCGAGAAAGAGATCAACCGCCGTATCTAACTCGGCTGGGCAGCGTTCGGGAAGCTTCGAGATGTCTTTTCGTCCAATATCTGAATCCAGTGTCTGAAGACGAAAGTCTTCGAACAGTGCGTGTTGCCAGTGATGACTTACGGATCTGAGACAAGGTCGCTAACAATGGGCCTCATAAGAAGGCTCAGGGTCACTCAGCGGGCGATGGAGAGAGCTATGCTCGGAGTATCCCTGCGGGATTAAATCAGAAATGAGGAGGTCCGCAGGAAAACCAAAGTCACCGACATAACATATTGGGTCGCAAAGCTGAAGTGGCAATGGGCGGGGCACATTGCTCGAAGAACCGATGGACGTTGGGGTCCCAAGGTGCTTGAGTGGCGACCTCGCACCAGCAAACGAAGCGTGGGAAGACCCCTCACTATAGATGGACGAACGATCTCAAGCGAATCGCTGGCAGCCGCTGGAAACAAGCGGCGCAAAATCGTGTTCTGTGGCGATCCTTGCAAGAAACCTCCAGCAGCGGACGTCTATTGGTTGAGACGACGACGACGACGGAAGCGCATCGAAGCGTAAACCAAAAAATGTTCATAGCATACCTATTCCACAAAAATTCCAGAAAAAATGCTATTATGCTCCGACCCTAAGATGAGTAAGTAGGTACATAAAAAATCTTAAATTAGTAATATTCTACGCAAAACTTATCATAACATTACGATCTTATTATGTAGATTCGATAATAGAATTTCGGCACCTTGGAAAGTTTATCCGCCGTTATTTTATCCTTTTCAGACCCGAAACCTCATGTTCGGCGAAATATATCACAAATATACCTACCTTACACAATGTTTCAATATGCAATAAAACTGGAAAACGTGCGCGACCTCAAATAAAATATAGTAAAGGATTTTCGAGAACACACCTGAACTAGATTACTGTACCTACCTATCCGAAATATAAAAAATCCACATTCAATCGCACCCGTCGTAGGTACTCGTACGCGGGATAAAAGAGTTTGAAAGGGACCCTTTCGCTTCTGTTTTGTACCTACAAAATATATTATGTAGGCGCGGCACTGCGATTTGAACCTAATTTACATGGAAATATTCCCATCAACGAAGACGTAATGTAAATAACTAGTAGGGCGCTTGGCTGCGCGGCCCGCTAAAGCGGACCGCGGGGATTTCAGTATTATTTTTGTTTTAGCAGCCTCCACCTTCTATCATTTTCAGCATCTTTAACCCTGGCCGTGCTCCTCATCCATCTTCCAAACCCTCGATCATCATCACTCCAAATTTTTTTCTCCGAATCATTTGCCAGAAGGAGAGTTCTTCCATAAAAACAAATTTTGAAAAGGAACCGTATCAAAGTCTTGTATAGTTTCCCAACTTAGTCTCTTCAATATTCGCCATATATTTTGTGTGAAAAAAATAAATTTTGCCATCTTGATTTTTTTCTGTTCATCAAATTGTAGATCTTCAGTTCTTGATCATCTTTTGCCAAGAAATCACTCTTCCATCTTTTATACTTGGTGAGATAGACACCGACGAAATTTGTATAGCTGCCATCTTGAATCCGCCATTTTGTTTTTTTTTTCAGCTCAGTGCCAATTGGATGAGGTTTTGAGTAATTTTTGTTTGAGCACCTCCCATCTATCTGCCATACCCTGCCCGGGCTCCTCAACCATCTTCCAAACCCTCAATCATCATGTCTTCCCATATTTTTCTTTGAGAGTTCTCCAAAGAACCGCATCAAAGCCTTGCATAGTTTACAACTTGTAGTCTCTTCAATATTCGCCATACATTTTCTATGGAAAAATAAATTCCGCCATTTTGAATTTTATTTCAATTCATCAAGTAGACCTTTGGATTCTCATCATCTTTTGCGAAGAAACCACTCTTCCATCTTTTATACCCTCCGAGATGGAGACCGACGAAATTTGTATGGTGGCCATCTTTTTTTCGCCATTTTGAATTTTTTTTCAGCTCACTGCTAATTGGATGACGTTTCGAGTGACATTTGTTCGAGCACCCCCCACCTATCTTCAATACCTTAAGCGTGCCATTCGCTCGTCTCTGAAATCCTCAATCATCAGCTCTCTCCATATTTTTGTTCCGAATGAATTTTTGTCCTCTATACGATACCATTAGTGAAAAAAAAATTTTTCATACAAAATTTTACAGGAGGGGTGATCAATCAGTGAGTCAGTCAATGAATCAGCACGAGCAGCTATATATATATTAACTAGTGTTGCGCTCGGTGCGCGAGCTGCAAGCAGCTCGCGGGCCTTGTAGTCTCTTCGATATTCGTAAAATAAAGAAATGGGAGGTATACCAAACACCAGAATATTCTGGAGAGTCTCTTGAAAGATAAAAAGACATATTGGTATTACGTTTCATATCTTCTTTGAAAGGACACTAATGAGTTCTATGCATGCGTTTAGTGGGAAAAAAGAACAAAAATGTTCTGGAGAGCCACTTGAAAATTAAAAATAAATTTTGTATAGCCACGAATTTTTTTTGCTCCATAGCTATCTTTTTTTACTGGCTCACCAAAGGGCCTAAGGTCTTGAACATTTTTAGTTTCAGGACCACGCCTCTATGATTGATAGTTTTTGAGGGCCGTTAGGATACTCTGGTAATTTTTCCACATTCACTACGTTTTGTATTTTTTGTGGAAAAAAAAAATCTTTAAGTTCTATTTATACGTGTAGTGGGGGGAAAAAGTTTCATACAAAAATGTCTAAGAGAGCCTCTTGAAAAGAACCTAAAAAATTTGTATGGAGAAAAAATTTTTTTGTTCGGCGGCCATCTTTTTTTTACCGGTTCACCCAATGGCCCAAGGTCCTTAATAACATTTGTTTGGGACCATGCCTGTATGACTGGTAGTTTTAGAGGACCCATGAGGTACCCTGCTAAATTTTCCATATTCATGACGTTTCATAATTTTCCTGAAGGAAGACCCATAAGTTCTACGTAAATAAATAGTAAGGGGAAAAAGTTCAATGCAAAAATGTTCTGGAGAGCCTTTTGAAAATTAGAAAAAAAATTGTATGGACACGAAATTTTTTTTTGTTTGGTACCTATCTTTTTTTTACTGGCTCACCAAAGGGCCCAAGGTCTTGAACATTTTCAGTTTCAGAACCATGCCTCTATGATTGATAGTTTTTGAGAGCCGTTGGGGTACTCTGGTAAATTTTCCACGTTCATGACGTTAAATAATTTTTTTGAAGGAAAACTTAAAATTTCTACGCATATAAATAGTGATAAGAAAAAAGTTCCATACAAAAATGTTCAGGAGAGCCTTTTGAAAATTCAAAAAAAAAATTTTGTTGGGCGGCCATCTTTTTTTTGCCGGTTCATCAAATTGCCCAAGGTCTTTAACAACATTTGTTTGGGACCATTCCTGTATAACTGGTAGTTTTAGAGGACCCATGAGGTACCTTGGTAATTTTTCCACATTCACTACGTTTTGTATTTTTTGTGAAAAAAACCTTTAAGTTTTATGTATACGTGTAGTAGGGGGAAAAAGTTTCATACAAAAATGTCCAGGAGAGCCTCTTGGAAAGAACCCAAAAAATTTGTATGGAGAAAAAATTTTTTTGTTCGGCGGCCATCTTTTTTTTACCGGTTCACCCAATGGCCCAAGGTCCTTAATAACATTTGTTTGGGACCATGCCTGTATGACTGGTAGTTTTAGAGGACCCATGAGGTACCCTGAAAAATTTTCCACATTCATGAAGTTCCATAATTTTCCTGAAGGAAGACCCATAAGTTCTACGTATATAAATAGTAAGAGGAAAAAGTTCTATACAAAAATGTTCTGGAGAGCCTTTTGAAAATTTAAAAAAAAATTTGTATGGACACGAAATTTTTTTTTGTTTGGTACCTATCTTTTTTTTACTGGCTCACCAAAGGGCCCAAGGTCTTGAACATTTTCAGTTTCAGAACCATGCCTCTATGATTGATAGTTTTTGAGAGCCGTTGGGGTACTCTGGTAAATTTTCCACGTTCATGACGTTTCATAATTTTCCTGAAGGAAGACCCATAAGTTCTACGCATATAAATAGTGAGGGGAAAAAGTTCCATACAAAATTGTTCTGGAGAGCCTCTTGAAAATTAAGAAATTTTTGTATGGAGACGAAAATTTTTTTTGTTTGGTGGCCATATTTTTTTCACCGGTTCACCCAATTGCCCAAGGTTTTGAACATTTTTTGTTTGGGGATGGTACCTCTCCGACTGATAGTTTTCGAGATCCCTTAGGGTACTCTAGTCAGTTTTCCACGCTCAGCTCTCTCTATAATTTTGTAGACCTAAATTTTTTGAATTCTACACACACGGAAAGTATGGTGAAAAAGTCCCATACAAAATTGTTCAGGAGAGGTGATCAATACGTAACTTCAAGTAGCTTTATATATATAATAGTATGGCGCGTGGGCGCGCGGCCCGCTAAAGCGGATCGCGAGGTTTCGCTTTCGGATATTTTGGTGTGAGCAGCCTCCACCTATCTCTCCCGTATTCCTAACCCTCGATCACTATCACTCTTCATATTTTTTCTCCGAATCATTGGTCAGAATGAGAGTTCTTCCGTGTATCAAAGTCTTGCATAGTTCCCAACTTGTATTCTCTTCAATATTTGCCATATATTTTGCATGGAAAATAAATTCCGCCATCTTGTTTTTTTCTGTTCATCAATTAATAATCACGTCTTGACCATCTTTTGCCAAATAACTACTCTTCCATCTTTTATAATCAGTGAAATAGACACCGACGAAATTTGTATGGCCGCCATCTTAAATCCGCCATTTTGGACTTTTTTTTCAACTCACTGACAATTAGATGAGGTTTCAAGTAATTTTTGTTTGAGCACCTCCCGCCTATCTACAATATCCTGCCCGGGCACCTCAACCATCTTTCAAACCCTCAATCATCATATCTTCCCATATTTTTCTTTGAGACTTCTCCAAAGAACGGCATCAAAGCCTTGCATAGTTCACAACTTGTAGTCTCTTCAATACTCACCATACATTTTCTATGGAAAAATAAATTCCGCCATTTTGATTTTTTTTTCTATTCATCGAGTAGACCTTCGGATTTTGATCATCTTTTGCGAAGAAACCACTCTTCCGTCTTTTATACCCTCCGAGATGGAGACCGACGAAAGTTGTATGGCGGCCATCTTTTTTTCGCCATTTTGAATTTTTTTTCAGCTGACTGCCAATTGGATGACGTTTCGAATGACATTTGCTCGAGCACCCCCCACCTATCTTCAATACCTTAAGCGTGCCCGTCGCTCGTCTCTGAAATCCTCAATCATCAGCTCTCTCCATATTTTTGTTCCGAATGAATTTTTGTCCTCTATACGAAACCATTAGTGAAAAAAAAATTTTTCATACAAAATTTTACAGGAGGGGTGATCAATCAGTGAGTCAGTCAATGAATCAGCACGAGCAGCTATATATATATTAATAATTGTCTCTCTTTGATACAGCATTTCGTTACGTTATAGATACCTAACGAAATACCGGTCAGTTGGTTCCACCATTTGACAGTTGATGAACATAATTATTTTGATCTACATAAAATAAATACGAACTGCGTTGATAGATCAGTCAGTCAGGATACCTACGCATTTTTATAAAATACTAGCGGACCCGGCAGACGTCGTCCTGCCCAGTGACATACCGACATTAGCGCCACCTACCGAGACCCGGTAGGTTACCTGTACCTACCCTGTAATTGTGTTTTCAAACAATCCAGGATTCCATTGAAATATAAACACAAAATTTCATCCCAATCGGTCATTGGTTAATATTTTGAATCGTGCCGCCCCGATAGGGGGTAGGTGAGGGTGGGGGAGGGGGGAGGCGGGGAAGGTAAGTCATCCCCCCCTCAAACCCTTTGCCGGAAACGCATACTTTTTTTTTAATAAATTTTTTAATATTGATGAAACTGACATTGGTAAAACATTTAAAACGAGTCGTCTCGTTAAGTGAAGGGAGAGGGGAGTGGGGAAGAAGGGAGTACGTCATCAAGATAAGACTGCTTGGGGTTGGGGTGCTCAGATTTCGATTTGGACCACATTCGACCAAGGATCCAATAGAACCTAAGTGCCCGGCCTGCGGCCGGGCACATGAATATTTATGTTCTAACCTAACCTAACCTACCCTAGCTTCTTCCCACCCCAACTTGTTAATGGGGATTTACCAAAAGTGTGGTTAAAAAAAACAAAACCTTTTTATAAACATTTATAAATAAATCCAATAAATTCCCAATCTATTTCAAATCTCCCCGCAGGTTGGGAAACTTCCCACAAAATGGCCACCCTGCGCTTGTCGTGTCAAACAACGTTTCATTTCACGCAAATTTTTATCAAAAATTTACGTTTCTAACCTAAAAATATACGTATTTTTTGTAAAAAAAAAATCGCGTGTCCGGCAAAAAAAATTTGTTCCGGGGGCATCGACAGACCCTCTAAGACACCCCTATAAACTCACTTTTGCTCTATCAGGGCGGCACGTTTCAAAAGCCAACCCCGGTCATTCATTTGTTACAAAAAATGTGATAAGTAAATCAATAACCGCTTGACCGATTTTGTGCAAACTTCACATAAACCATCTACTGAAATCTGAATAGTCCGGACAAAGCCTAAACATTTGGTTTGGATAGGTAAGGCCGCTCTTGAGTTATAAAATTACAACGAAAAGTGGCATTGAATTATAATTATAATTTATGAATCATAATAGTACCTATTTTATGTTAAAAAAATTAAAAGCATTACATTGTATTATATTATATACCGTATATTAATATCATGTTCATACGGCTTGCGTTTGATTAGGTATCTACAAAAGCGGTGTTAAAGTCTAGGGTTAAGACTTTGGCATCTCTTTCAGGGGTGACCGAGATCGATCCCAGCATGCACGCACGACAAGTATTATTTTATAAATTAAGTTAATGTTCTATTATTATTAAGTAATTAAATGTTTTTTATTGTATTTCTGTAGCCCTTGAGACGAATTGGGCAACTGTAATGGGTATTTTTCATCCACAGTCCACAGATGTCCTAATTAATTATTATTAGACATAAAGTCTACCAATCCGCACTTGACCCGCGTCGTGGATAACTACTTCTCACTCTGAGAGGAGACCCAAGCCCTGCAGTGGGCCGGTAATGGGTTGATGATGATGATATAAAAAAAATCTAAGCGAAGCTAGGACTCCCTGGCGCAAAGAATTATGTACTCTGTAGGTAGGTAGGTACTTACTGTTTTTAGAAATAAGATTACTATCTATAAGTAAATGTATATATGCTTTAAGGTACCCACCTACTTGTTCGCACAGCAATATTAGGTATTCCCCGTCGCACGCGGTATTTAATATTAGAAGTTCATGCCATAACCTTACCTACATAATATAAAGCATGTTCTTAGCAATCTTTTCGTTGTTATCGCGACCTGAATGTGCCTTTGTCCTTTATAAAAAGAACCCGGCCCGTGAGTGGATGTATGCACGCGTAAATAATTGACGACCAGCACTCCTGCTCACTGTAAATCCTTATACTTACCTACCATACCAACGGAAGATTCATTGAAAATTGAAAGCGTGCTTACTGTGGCTTTCTGTTGTACCTACACAATCTCTAAACTTAAACTAAAATAAAATGACAGGGCTAAATATATTCTTATCTCTTTCACAACGATATGTGCGGAAAAGGATAGCACTATTTTTAAACCTGTCAATTTAGTTTAGTTTAGAGATTGTGTACAACAGAATTAGCCACAATACCTACCTACTCTTTTCTTGGGTAGTCAAGTCACTGACACACGACGTGTTAGCATGTCCACCGTACCATTTTGTAACTTGCCACGTTGTCCACGCTGTAACCATAACCATACAGATACATAATATTATTAATAACGAGGTTCCCGTGTACACGCGATGTCCACGGTCCTTAACTGCGAGCCGGCTGAGAGCGCGATGCGAATCCCTTTGTATTCGAAACCAAACTAAAATCATGCACACCCATTATCTGGCAGATGCAATGGTGTGATAATAAGATCACTGTCCTACTTCCATTTGCACGGAATAAAAGTTACAAAATACCTGCCAGTCTTTAACACTAAAGATTCATTATTATAGGAACAGCGTCCGAACTCCGAACAGAATGATTTCCGAGCCAACGACCGTCTAATTGTTTTTCAGGCACATTTCGTTTTACTGCTGTTCGGGGAAATATGGTAAGTATAAGTACGTAGTACTATTATAATATATTCTGTGGTATAAGTAGTTAACCTTATAATATATACTTGTTACCAATGTTTTCGAGTCAACAAGTATAAATTAACAATTTAAAAACCCCCGACATTCGCCATTTTGAGGCGGCGGCCACATTTAATTTGTAATAGTGCTATTTCTACTAGTCAAGCCCTTTCATTTGATATCCATATTAAGGGAGTTGTGAAAAAATATGTAATCTGCCATTTTATAGCGGCGGCCATCTTGGATCGATTTTCATCAAACATACTCTCGACTAATTCATCTTTCAAACAAAAAAACCGCATTCAAATCGGTCCACTCGTTTGAGCGCTACAGGGGAACAGACAGACACACACACATACACACACACACAGCCACATCAAACTTATAACACCCCGTCCTTTTTGCGTCGGGTGTTAAAAATCCGTCAAAATCGGTTCAGTCGTGTCGAAAATTGGCTGTCATAAACATACATACAGATAGACAAAAAATTAAAAACGTGTGTGTGCTTTCGTTCCTAAGAGAAATTATACCCTTAGCTACTTGTTCCTAGTTTCGTTCAAATAATTATATACGTATGTGTGTGTATTGACACATACCTATGTATGTGGCAATTATTTCAAACCACTGACAGGCACATAATGCACTACGTAGGACTTTATTTAAATAAGTACCTACCTATTAACAAAACAAAAAACTGCATCTAAGTACATATATACAATCAATGAAAGCAATATTCACCGAACGTTAAGTGACGGTTTTTTTGGTAAAATTGCAGCGCCAAAATCAAGCAAGTGAAACTGTCTGCAGGCAGATGGGGTGAATAAAGAGGAATTGCATGCTCATCTCTCGCCTCGTTTCGTTACCACAGCATCAGCGCAACGTTAGAACCGTCCTCGTAAAAACCTAGATTCGTTGCTCACAAAAACAGCTTTCTTATGCATAGAGATCGTTGAATAGTACCTACTTTATAAGTTTATATCTAGTTCACAAGAAAGAACGAAGTTTAATATGAATAAATAATCAGTCAATTATTTAATATCTTGTTTAGAAATAGTGTTACCATTTCTAAAAATCCTGAATCATGTATTTCTTAATTTTTAACCAATACCCCAAATACCAATTTTCGTGGATATACCTTGACGAACTCTCATACAAACTTTAATCTCCTATATCACTTTCTTCGTGTTTTATTTTTGCAACAAAAGGTAGCTTCTCAAAAGTCCAATCTATCTCTACACTAAAATTCATCAAAACTGGTTCAGTGGTTTTGGCGTGAAACACACACAAAGCAAGACACATAAAGACGTCTCCAGAGTTACTTTCGCATTTATAAATTAGTACGGAATATTTAGAATCCTAAGTATAATAGGTATCTACGTTGTAGATAATCTTTGCAGTTTCTTCAATGTGTTCTATGTAAAATAAATATAAATATAGGAAATTTATATAATTGCTCGATAAATAGTAAAATAAATAAAATACTAGTTTATCTACCTACTCGTGAAAATAGAGTTTCAACTATTTGGCTCTCTCGACGGAAAATATATTAAGTAGGTACAAGTCATTATAGGTCTGTCATGTCGTCGTGACCGAATTTTAGTCACGATGGCAAATCTCAACGGAGACTAGCCAACCACACAGGAGATATTAAAATGCACAAGAGCGTGAGCAAATGGAGGTGTTCCTACTTCCTACCCACTATCCCTTCATAGTATGGTGGGGCGGCAACACGACACAACTGGAGATAAATCAGGCGCAGGACCAACGCTTGACACGCTCTCTGGTACGTGTTAAGGTGCGTCCAGACTTGAACATTTCACCGAACCGAACAGCGAACATTTCGGCGAACTTGTTACGCTCAATGTGGACGGCGCGCTTGGAGCGCTTGAGATGGGTTACTGGGTAACAGTTCGGCGAAAGTTTCGGCGAACTGTTACGCAGTAACCCATCTCAAGCGCTCCAAGCGCGCCGTCCACATTGAGCGTAACAAGTTCGCCGAAATGTTCGCTGTTCGGTTCGGTGAAATGTTCAAGTCTGGACGCACCTTAACACCGCCAACTTCCCAATTTGCTGCTATCCCTACTAGGTATATGCGAAAGTGTGTCTGTTTGTTTTAGCCTTTCACGGCCCAACAGTTTAACCGATTTTGATGAACTTTGGTACAGAGTTAGCGTACATCCCGGGGACGGACATAAGCTACTTTTATCCCTTAAAATTAAGAATTTCCCACGGGATTCTTAAAAGTCCTATCCGCTTAACCGATTTCTCTGTTTGTCCCGGAAATTGACACAGGCAACTTTTATCCCGCAAAATAGTTCCCATAGGATTTTAGAAAACCTGAATCCAGGCGAACGAAGTCGCGGGCATCATTTACTAAATGATAATAATTAATTTATTGACAGATAAGTCTAATAACTTTGGCCCGACCCGGGTGTCGAGCCGGCAACACCGAGTTCTGCAGCTGAGCATAAGCATACTAGACCAACGAGACATTGTGGCTAATTCTGTTGTACACAATTCTCTAAACTAAACTAAATTGACAGGTTTAAAATTAGTGCTATTCCCATCAGTAGGGAGGATTGTGAAAGAGACAGGAATATATTTAGACCCATTTAGACCTGTCATTTTAGTTTAGATTTAGAGATTGTGTACAACAGAATCGGCCACAATGTAGTACTATAATATAATATTATTAAGTGTGTGAGCCGCAATATGCCATAAAACTGGAAAATGTATGAGGAGTATATAGTTCAGGTGTGGGTACTCCAAAAAATCCCCTCGTATTGAGATACGAGGGGATTTTTTGGAGTACCCACACCTGAACTAGATTACTGTATCTGAAACTATAAAAATATCCACATTCAATCACACCCGTAGGATAAAAGAATTTGTAAGGGATTCTTTCTAGTTCAGTTTTGTACATAATATAACAGATGGAGGCGCGCGACGAGATTCCAACATAATTTACATGAAAACTCTACCAGTCGGTAACACACAGTATAATAAATCTGCATTTTCTATTTGAATAGAATAGAATAGAAAAGTTTTTTATTCAAATAAACTTTTACAAGTACTTTTGAATCGTCAACTGAATCTACCACAGGTTCGGAATGCGGAATGCGGAAACATGAATAAATTGAAAATTTAAAAAACCCCCGACATTGGCCATTTTGTGGTGGCGGCCATCTTGGATTTACATAGTGCTATTCTACTAGTCAAGTCCTTTATTTTGATACCCATATTGAGGCAGTTGTGATAAAATATGTTATCCGCCATTTTGTAGCGGCGGCCATCTTGGATCGATTTTCATCAAACATAGCTAACAACACTCTCGACTAATTCACCTTTCAAGCAAAAAATCGCATTCAAATCGGTTCACCCGTTTTAGCACTACAGGGGAACAGACAGACACACACACACACACACACACACACACACACGCACACGCACACGCACACGCACACGCACACGCACACGCACACGCACACGCACACGCACACGCACACGCACACGCACACGCACACGCACACGCACACACACACACACACACACACACACACACACACAAGATTTATATTATTTCTGGTCATTATAAGTGGCTACGTTATAATTGTTGTGTGCTTATTAATTTGTTTCTCAATTTTTTTTACTGTATGCATAATAATAATTATTATTATTCATACAGTAAAACAATTAGATAAACAAAATAATAATTATTATTACGTAAGATTTGTTGAGGCTTATAAAAATACGAGTATAGATATGCTAGAATAAATTAAAACAAAACAATCAGTTCATGAATTAATGTTATCTAATCCAAAACCTACCTACTAAAGCAGTGTATTAATTTATACATACGTAAAATAATACACAAAAATCTTTCACTAGCATACACAGTAGGTATTTAAGCTTATAAGATTCCGTATTTATACGAAAGCTCAACCTAAATGCTACAAATATATTATTATTATCTAAGGGAGTAGAGTTGTTTAAAATGTACCAGAATTATTTACAGTGCCCTAGGGAATTTATTGCATCCGATGACTGAATATATTTGAATCGAGATTTGCGTATATATATGAATATCAATCGATAAAATATCGGTAGGTTCCGGTTGATTTAAACTAGGTTATCTCTACTGTTTCAGCTATTTTCTATTACTGATACCTAGCTATTTAACCGCTTTGGATTTATTGTAAAAGAAACCGAAGTAGGTATCAATCGGCGGGTGTTTGCGTATTCGCAATATTTTATTATTATTTTATTTATTTAAGTATTATTCTATGGTGTTATTATATTTTTTGTGGATTTCTTCAACATGTACTACTACTTTTTCCGGGTGAACTTTTCTGGGGCGAGTATGTTCCTATGTCCATCTGCATCTCCGAGAGGCAAGCTAGGTACATAAATATCTGTGCCAAGTTTCAGCTCAACCGAATAGACGATATGCGAATGCGTAAAAATCTAAAACAGACTAACAAACTTTGAATTTTTGTATAGGTAGGTATAAGATTTTACTTTATTATTGTTTCAGTTATCGGTTATTGAAAATAATTTTAAAATAACTCAATTCTTAAGATCGCTTAAACACTAAACACACGCCAGATTCCTTAAGTGCTATCAAAGGACTTGTGAAATACGTAGGTACTGGCTTTTGACTTAGTAAATTAAAGGCCTCATTATTTTAAGCGAAGCACGTTCTCTCGTATCGCTGAAAGGATCTTTTGTTGCTGCAAAACAGTTGGGGCGAGTCGATCGGGCTTAAAGCTTTGGTTGGAGGTTCGCAAATTAATGAGTCAGCTCGGAGAAGAGTTGAGTTTCTGCTTCCTTTTGGCTTCTTTGACTTTTGTGTTACGCTACAGAAAATCCTTGTTTTGTTTTAACTAAATGTAGGTAAATGTTTATTCAATAAATTCAAGCCTTCGTTTCACAAGCTGACTAAAAAAACACAATATCTATTAATTAGATAGATACCTACCTACTTGGGATCTGGCTGTTTAAAATATAAATCATCTAAAAAAATTAAAGATATTAATACATGATGATGATAAGTGATGACATATGTACCTAATTATACTTATTATGGAAGTTCGCTAGTTTTTTAAGAATAATAATATAAAGAATATTGGCCATGTAAGTATTTAATTGTATCTATGCTTATATATAATAATATAGTGAAGGCACATCGTGTGAACGTCGCAGTTCCTTTCCGACCCTTCTTTTAAGTTGTATGAATATCGTGAACAATAATTCAATTTCAGTTACGATTACGTACTTTCCCACCGAGTGAGATTTCTCCCCTTGCGTAAGTACAGGTAAATACGGATGGGTAAGACGCTCAGAGGGTCGAAATCAATGGGACAAAGAAAAGGCAGCCTTTGTGTGCGCTTACGCAAGAAGCACACGTGCGCAAATGCTCCCACGGTCATGTGGGGAGGGATTTTCGGGACCCATATATATAAGGGTTCCACACATTGGCGAAACAACATTACCAAATTTCTGGAGCAACAGTGTAGTACGCGCGCCGGGGACCCGTCGGGTCCCCCGGTTAGCAAAATCGGTCCAAACGTCGCATTTAAAGTTGCCATCGTTAGTTTGTCAATTAAAACTCGGAAGCTGAAGTGAAGTTAATTAATGTTTATGTAACTAAAAGCAGTTTCGTTTCGTGAAAAACATCTTCGGGAAGTTTGCCGCACGATTGTAGCAGCGGCACCATTTTCGAATATTTATGGGTAAGTAAACTTTTATTACTTCCAAGTTCTACTTTACTGACTTCAGAACATTGTAGCCGGGAGCCTATTATTTATTATCTTCTTTAATTGTTACAGATGTCTTTCCCGTGGAAATATTTTAAAACAGAAAAAGGGAGAATTCGAGAAACCTAAAAGCCACACTTTCTTTCGTTAGGTACATCAGGAAAAGACGCCGGAAGGTGAATATATGGATAGGTTTTTATAATAGGTACCCAAAGATAGGTTTAGGATTAGATTAAGTTTTTATGTTAGACATTTTAGTTGTAGGGATTTTTTCTGATTATTTATTAGTATCACTATCTCCTCGACAACTTTAGAGTGAAAAGAACTTAATTACTGATGGTAACTTTTAATCAAATATTTTTCTAATTGCTCAAAAGTGCCTTAATGTACGGTTTTGTTTTTTAAACAGTTAATTTTTTTTGTTTCATCGTTTTCATGTGAGTTGTTGACATTAAATTATTTGGTAACACTAAAATTATTGTTATTGTTTTAATTCAGTGTTATATAAAAAAGTCCCATTTAAGTTTGGTCGATATTATCACATCATTTTTTGTTAAAAGTTGAGAAATAGCAACTTTAAGTAGGTAATCGTTAAGTTGTTTTGTTTAATCTTGAAACTTTAAGTTTGTCCAATACAGTTCAAATTTTTGTTCCGTTTATCTACATCAGATACCTAACCTAACTCTATTTTTAAAACGAACTGATTCTTGCATTATGTTTCAACCAAATAATTGTTAATTTTGCTATGTTATTATCAGGTACTTGTTACGTTGAGTATATAATTGTTAAGTTTAATCAAACTTAGGTGTGTAAATAATTCCAGCTGGTCTGGACTCATCGTTGTTGTTAAAAACTGTTGAATTTGAATTTTGTCGTTAATTTGTAACGTTTAAGTTTTCGTAAAGTAGGTATCTTCATTACAAAAACTTGTTAATTTACCAGTTACTGTTTAATTCATTTTGTTTTGTTTCTTGTTGCTGCCGTTATTCGTTATCACTTGTTATTACAGTTGTTCTTTGGTATTTTCTGAATCAGTTAAGTTTTGTTATGTACCTACATCCATTACAGTTACTGCGTATCACACAAAACTATAACTATGTACATATTCTTTCATAGGAATTCATTTTTAAAATTTTCAATGCACAATAGTTGTTTACTTAAGTAATCAAGAAGTGCCTTATTACTCAATAGTGCCTAATTATTATTGTTGTTTACGCTTGTAGGATATTGTGGTGCCTTCTGCTAGAGTTTTGATATTAAAACTTTATCAGGATGCTTTGTAAAGTTTTGAAATTACCGTGTCTAGCAAGTGTACTAAAGTAGGTACTTATACTAAGTTTTTAAACTTCAAAGTTTTGGAATTTCAAGAAACTCAAATCCTTCCGACACGGTAATTAAAAATGAAATCTAAGTTTTGCCTGGTGGTTATTTTTTCCCCTATTCCAAATTACAGTTTAATATGTGTATGTAGTTAGTACTATGAGCGATTATTACCTATTTTGTAAATTTTGTCTGAAAATCGACACTCATGAGGTTATCACAGATTTTAAATAAATGTAGCTTTCATATTTATCAAATAAAGAATATTAATACGCCGCTAGGGGGATAAAATACTCATTACGCTGCCATTGTTGCTTGTTTCGAAACTCGTTGGTTTTCAATTTAGTTCATGTTGAGTAATTTTAAGCGTTGAATTGTTGTTAAGTTAAGTTTGAACATTTATGTTGTTGATTGAAATGGCTGTGTTTGTTAGTTTTATGTTAAGTTTTCGTTTTAACTGTTCAATTCGTTTGTTCTGTTTTTGTTTTTGATTACCGACATTAAGGTCCGCCAATTTCAAATTGTCCGATGTTTTAACTTTGAACGATCGTAAATATGTCATGTGTGTCTTAATAATTAAGGTTAAGATAAGTTGTAAGGTTAAAACTAAAGCTTTGTGTAAAATTAACAAATTAGTATTTATTATTTATTTTAGGGACGTAAGAAAGATATTGTGTGTCTCTGTGTGATTGTGGTGTGAAATAAATAAGTACGAGCATAATTATTGTGGTTTTTGATTTTCCTAATTTAATTTATCTAAAGCAGTCGGATTTAATAAAAAATAATCTGGTCGGAAGCGGTTGGCATATGTCCAAGCGCATCGCTAGCAGCTATCTTGTAACAAACGATGTCGTCTTGCAGGGGCTCCCTAATCTCTGTACAATCAATTTCACCCGCAAAGCGTCGTTAGCAAAAAAATTTCAATGCTGCTGATTATAGCAATAATAGGTAAGGTACTTAGCATAATATAAAACATAATACTTAGGTAATTATATTATTCATGTAGCTGTATAAAAGACATTTTTTATGGAATGTATCTACAAAAACCATTATGTATTCATGTTGAGGCAACCCGATGTGTTTTTAAACATTAAACCATTTTTAGGGTTCCGTACCCAAGGGTAAAAACGGAACCCAATTAATGTCACTCTGCTGTCTGTTTGTCCGTCTGTCCGCCGGTCACAGGTCTCTAGCTCGCAGACGAAATGAGTTGCAAACCTGAAATTTTGGTACTTAGTGTAAAACGTTGACCCAAAATTAAATATTGAATCAGAAATTGAATGAAATTATTTTTCAGGGGGGCTCCCATACATGAAAAAGGAGCTGGAAAAAAATTTTTTTTTCTTACCCTATCGTTGTTTAGAGCTCATTGAGTAAAATACGAATTTTTTAATTTTTTGCTCAAAAAGTAAGGAAATGGGTGGCCATCAAACTTGTCAGTTTTAGACCATTTTTGTGACGGAGGCAATCTCAAAAACTAAACTAGTTACGAATTTAATATTTCTGTATATTATGCACATTATGCTCTATTTAAACAAAAAATACTGAAAACAACGATTCATAAAATCTAGTCTAGTCTATACTAATATAATAAAGCGGAAGAGTTTGTTTGTTTGAACGCGCTAATCTCAGAAAGTACCTACTGGACCGATTTCAAAAATTCTTTCACCGTTGGATATGTATGTGATCCCTGAGTGCTATAGGCTATATATTATGTACCACGGGCGAAGCCGGGGTGGACCGCTAGTAGTTTATAAGCTGTGACCGAAACGGACATTTTTTTGGGTTTTTCTTTGGAAATTTCGGTGGAAATTAAATGTTTCTTAGACCCAAAATATTATATTGTTCATAATTATGTACGAAACCCTAAAAGAGCGAGGCCCGACTCGCACTTGGCTGATTTTATTATTATTACCCACAAGGTAATAGTTAAATCTGCAGTGGTCATGGCTAAATATGTAATTTATGTTACCTATGATATTTCCGCTAGAGTTACCTACATAAAATGACAAGTACCTAAGTTTAAGTACCTAAGTTTGTCCGTAGATCGACGAGTTAGCGGATCTACTTGCCATTCATACTCGCCTAAAGATTTATTTCTTTAGACGAGTATGAATTAACGAACACTAAAATTTTATCTGGATTTCCAATACTTTAAGAATATTAAAGCACATTACCCGTAAGATTTCACTACATAGGTTCCTATTATTTACTACGACCCATCAGGCGGTTAAAATAAAATCACAGTTAAAGTTTATGATCACGAGAAGAACCCATTTTAACAAGGCAGGTTTTTATCTTTTTACAATTATGAAAGTAGGTACAAAGTACAAATACTGCCTTTCACAACCCGCTTGCCTTGTTTTTCGTGGGCAAGTGCAGTTTTAACTTAACTTTGCTCTAAGGTTAGTGTTCTCAAATTTTGAAAGCCAATATTTTGAAGGTGGAAATGTCAGAAAACGGTTTAAAAGAGCAGTAATTAATATTCAAATTAATTCATAATACGAAAATAGGATCAATAAAACTCAACTTATACAGCTATTTAGGTCTTTATTGAAATATGTATAGATTAGTCTAATAAGAAATTATATGAATTATTTATAAAACACAGGATTTCAGCAGGGTGTTTTGGAAAGTCCAGGACGCTACTTAAAAAATTTCGAAGACATTCCGAAAAGCAGCACATATTAGCATATACTTATTATAGCATATATAGCATGGGAAAACCAACGTTTGTCAACTACTCTAAGCGTCTGTGCGAGTGGCTCTTCAATACTAGCGGATCCGGCAGACGGCGTCGTCCTGCCCGGTGACTTACCGACATCAGCGCCAGCTACCGAGACGCTGTAGTTTACCTGTACCTACCCGGTAATTGTGTTTTCAAACCATCCAGGAACCCATTGAAATATACACATAAAATTTCATCCAAATCGGTCCAGCCGTTTAGGATGAGGTAGGTAATAAACACATGTACAGAAAAATTATCTATGTACGGACGAGAGAGTTTACCGTATCAACGGGATGAAAATTAAATGTTTTGACAGCTGTTATCAAACCCATGAACATTTTGTTTGGGAAAATGTTTTTTTTCTTTTATTTTATTTTTTTGTCAATTTTCCAATGGTTTTAATAGTTATTCTGTTATTCCATGAAAATCGCTCCAGCCTTTCTCGAGTTATAAGTGTTCGAACTAACACGACTTTGTTTTATATATTATATAGATATATAAAATTAAGTGTACGTCTAGGCATATATACTTACACTCTGTTTATGTGATTGCAAGACGGGTGCATTCCCTGCTGCTTCTAACGTTCTTCACCGCGGCGCTCGGTAGGTATACAGAGTCATCATCATCATCATCATGATCAACCCATTACCGGCTCACTACAGAGCACGGGTCTCCTCTCAGAGTGAGAAGGGTTTTGGCCATAGTCTACCACGCTGGCCAAGCGGATTGGCAGACTTCACACACCTTTGAGAACGTTATGGAGAGAACTCTCAGGCATGCAGGTTTCCTCACGATGTTTTCCTTCACCGTTAAAGCAAGTGATATTTAAATACTTAAAACGCACATAACTCCGAAAAGTTAGAGGTGCGTGCCCCGGGATCGAACCTACGACCTCCGATTAGAAGTCGGTCGTCCTAACTACTAACTACTAGCTGTACCTAATGACGATAGTTTTAGCAACAGAAAACAGAACTTAGATAGCTATCTGGCTTGGAGTCTTCTTAATTGCTAAAGTTTACTCGGTTCTACGCCCTGTCTCCAGATTCATTTAAACTTCACGCATACCTCCGTCAAGAACGGAATAACACGTCGAAGGCTAAAAGGCGAACGTTGCATGAGCCGGCCATTTTGGAATTTAACCGGTAGGTAAGCGGTTATAGTTCAAGTATAATGAACAAGGTTAAAGAATTAAACTATAAAATATTATAATTTATTACGAGTAGGTACTTAAATACCTTAATATAATTATCTAAAAACTAGCTGCCTGCCCCGGCTTCGCCCGTGGTACATATATATAGCCTATAGCACTCAAGGATCACTTACATATCCAACGGTGAAAGAATTTTTGAAATCGGTCCCGTAGTTCCTGAGATTAGTGCGTTCAAACAAACAAACTCTTCCGCTTTATTATATTAAGTATAGATTAACCCCTCATTTCGGCCATGCTCATGAAAATATAATATTATGTAAGTAATAAGTAGGTACACAGTATCTACGATAGGGCCAAATGCCGGCTACACCTAGTTTTAGGCGGCTAAAACTAGGTATCGAAGCATTTCGCCATTTAACCGTCATCAACAACAACAGTATAATTTATTAAATTAATGATAGGTACATTTTATAATTTCTTGGTGTTCAATTTTATTGAAAACTAGATGATGCCCACGGCTTCGCCCGTGTGGATTTAGGTTCTTAAAAATCCCGTGGGAAGTTTTGATTTTCCAGAACAAAAAGTAGCTTATTTGTTAAGTAACCCGTACCCAAAACGGAAAAATCCCGTGGGATCCCCACGATTTCGGAATGCAATTCCTTACAGCATCAGGGTTGAGGAGTTGGATATGTACCTACTCGAGTTCATTCAACGATAAAGTCTTTAATTGGTACCGCAATATCAATTTAAATAACCGAAAGTTTCTAAATCCCATTAGTTTTGGGGATCAGTTCCTCTACAGCATCAGGATTGAAGAGTTGGAATCCAAATTTTTTATAGAATAGGGTCGCAAAGTTTTTCTATCGATTAAAAAAAGAATTACTAAAATCGGTTCAGAAATCTCGGAGATATCGGTGTACATAGGTAGAAAAACACAACTCCTCCTTTTTTGAAAGTCGGTTAAAAAAGTAGCCTATGTTACTCCCTGGTTAATTCTCTACTTGCATGTGAAAGTCCCGTCAAAATCGGTTCAGCCGTTCCGAAGATTAGCCCGTTCAAACAGACAGACAGACAGACAGACAGACAGACAGACAAAAATTTCAAAAACGTGTGATTCGGTTATGGTACAGTTCAAATAACCGTATGAGCTTAATATGAGGTAGTTATTTCGAAATTACAGACAGACACTTCAATTTTATTTATTAGTATAGATATAAATCTATAATATATAATAGGGCTAGACCAATTGAAAAGAGACACTGAATAAACAAAGTGACTCGGTTGCTTTTATTGCTGCCACGAAGTAAATATGCAAAAATATTCGCATACGCCTCAATGACTCGCAGATTATTTAAAAATTCTACATAGAAAAATCGCCATTCAATGGACTCTCGCGCCATACATCGCTGCGTTGTGAGGATTCCTCAATTTTGGTGCTCTCTTTTCCACTTGCAAGGCATCCCATTGTACTAGCTTCAGCAGACAGAGTACCTCGAAGCACGTTTACTACACGTTTGGATTCTTCACTCCTTTTCAACTGCTTCTCGGTTCGCTCCTTCATGCTCATCAATGTTTGCTGATTCAGTTGCACATATGCCACTTTTTTCTTTACAAATTTTGTGCAGTCATAAATTTGCTGCTGAAATTGATCCAAGCACCAATAGAATTTCAGGTCAGCTAATATCATAAGCATAAACGTGATATACAAACCGGCACAAACTATACCGAAATACAGCAGTTTTGAATTCGATGTAGAAAATGGACACTGTTCGCTGAATGTTAAGCAATCCCAAAAATATGAAGGTGGTAGGAAATGTTCGTTTGTTGACTGCATTTTATTGAAATTAAAAACAGAAGATTTAAGTAGATTACATTTTTATGCTATTGACCAAATATTGACAACGACAAAGACAAATTGCAGTTTGTTATAATGTCACACAAATGACGATTTTGCAAGAACTCTATGCTTGCCACCTCGTATCCAAAAGCGTTCGTATTATTTATTAATCTTATAAATAAAAATATTTTTTTTAGAATCGTAGAAAAATTATTTCAATTTCACAATTTTCTCTGAGACGTCCCACAATTTTCGTGCAACGTCTAAATTTCGTGCTTCGGGTGTAAGTTCCGCTAAGTGACAGTCTTTAAAATACTTTCCACTCACTTTTTCTACCTCAGGTGATACAGCTAAATATATAGTAGTTTGAGCTCCTTCCCATGCATTTTTAAAAAATGGCTTAAGTATTTTTAAAACTGTTCGTATTAAAATGTAATTAATATTGTCTATGATGCCCGTGTTAACTGCACCAGGATGTAAACAGTTCACTGTGACTCCAGTTCCTTTGAGTCTCCGTTCCAACTCGATAGTCGACAGCGTGGTACAGAGTTTAGCATTTATATAAACTTGGTGTTTTTCGAAATACTTTTCCATATTCAAATTATCAAAATCTATTCTTCCTCTTGCATAAACAAACGACGAAACGTTGATTATGCGACTCGGCGCGGACTTTTTTAAAAGTGGTAGTAAAAGTGAAGTTAATAGAAACGGTCCAAAGTAATTAACTTGCATTCCAATAAGTAATCCATCGACTGTCTTTTTATTTTCTGTCAAATAATTTCCTGCGTTGTTTATCAATATATCTAGTCGTTCTTCGGTTTCATAAATATTATCGACGAATTTTCTTATCGATGTAAATGATTCTAAATCCAATTGAAGTATCCGAACGTCTTTGTTCCCAGAAGAGTCTATGATTTTCTGCTTAGCACATGTGGCTCGCTCTAAACTCCTGCAGGCTAGAATGACTCGAGCCCCTCTCTGAGCGAGATCTTGCGCCGTTTCAAAGCCTATTCCTGAATTAGCGCCGGTCACTATCACAACTTTTCCGATTAAATGTCCACTGAACTTGCACGTTCCACACGTAACTTTGCAATAGCTCCAAATAATTAGTACGAATTTAATGATTAATGAAACTATGACAAATGCCACAAGCAACATTGCGCTCTCACAACTTGTGACTGAGATCTAAATTGTGCGCATCATTTGACGCACGACACCACTGAAGATTTATAATAATACGTAATAGGTACCTAACCGGTCAATTAAATTGGTTTTGTTTTATGTAAGAAAATGTTTTTTTCCTGTACCTACTGAAATGTACGAATTTAACAAAAATGGTAAGTATATATTGTATAGGTAGCTTTTAAGCCCTTGAATGTACAAGAAAATGGTGAGTGCTTCTATATATATGATTTAAAAGACTAGCTAGCTGATGTCTGCGACTTCGTCCGCATAGATTTAGGTTTTTTTAAAGTCTCTTGGAAAATAAAGAGTATTTTCCAGGATAAAAAGGAACCTATATCAGACTACGATATGCAAGCAATACAATACCAAATTTTGTATTAGCGGATCTTAACTCAGCGGTGAAAAGGCAACAGACAGATAGACAGAGTTACATCCGCATTAATAATAAGAATATGTATTAGATTTAATTACATAAGAATACCGTAAGTAATAATGATATAATTAGTTTGTTTGTCTATTTGTTATTTTTTCATTTGTAGTTTTACATGTTTACCAACAAACAACGGCAAGATAATTTTTTATCGTGGACTTAAAGGAACAGGAAACAGCTCGTAGTTTTTATTTTTAAATAAATAAATACGGTTTTTCTAAGATAGGACTTGATAGAAGTAAGTGCGTAAGTGATATTTATCAAATAAATAGCTTAAGTTATCCATACTAGAGATCAGTGGCGCGCACAGGGTTTGAATCCAGGGTATGCAATAAACATGTTTTGAGTAGATACACAAAAATAAAAAATAAACAAGTGATAATCTAAAAGATTGAAAGTTAAGCCGACTTCACCACGCACTTAAAAGTCCATATCTTGAAAACTAGTAAGCCGATTTTGATGAAACTTACACTGTTCTAAATGTTGAAGTAAATGTAAGGCTGTAAGCTAATAAAACTTACAACCGCACTAGTCGCCCTTACGATTTTCGGAAGTTCCCCTCGATTTCTCTGGTCTTCCATCATCAAACCATGATTTCCTTATCATGGGACCACTTTTGAAATATCTTCTTTCCAACAAAAAAAAATCATCAAAATCGGTTCATAAACGACGAAGTTATCCGCGAACACTCATAAAAAAAACATATAGGTAGGGTTTTCTTACCGGTTATCGTCCATTTAGTGGAGTTACTGAGTTTGAGAGGGTGAAAATATATGTTCTATAAAAAAATTAAACAAAAACTTGTTAAAATATACTTCTAGTATAGTCTATTTTCATTGCATGTTAGTATTTTTTTAGTCAGATAACTAGTTTTTTTTAATCCTAATAAAAAGCTCAAAATGCCGATTTCACCGGTTATCGTCCACTAAATCTAGTTATCGTCCACCCTTGTACCTGTTATCCGTCCACTGATTTTTATGAGAAATTTACTATGAAAAAGTATGCATGTAATGAGTAAGTAATTGAATATGTAATATTAACACCACTTTAATATGTATTTAATATCTATACCAATTAAAATTAACTTCCTGTCGGTCTTTACGAAATATATGGGTTTTTATTAGTGAACTTATGTTTACTTATACATTATTAAAAAGCTACATAACCGTTTATAAAAAAATTGTTTTCTGTTTTTTGTCTATTCGTAATATGTACTTACTTTTCAAAACAGCTGAACTTATTTTGACAGAACTTTCACAGGGTGATAAAGAACTTTATACAAAGTGATGTGGTCTTTCTACGCATACGCAATAGCGGTCAACTGCTTGTTTTAAAATAAAACAGATAAAAAAAACTATTGCCTTGTTAACGCGGTTTATAGAGTCTACAATATGACATAATATCTTTACCAACTTTGCGCCTATCTATCTTGCATTGTCTTTTACCACATCGCACTTACATTATATAAAAGTAGGTACATATAATTTGGCAGCCTCCCTGGCATGGCGCAGGGGTAAGTCTTATTAGTGGAAGGTCCTCTACTTGATTCTCGGCAGACCAATTTGGTAAATTCAATTTAATAATTTCAAAATTGTCTCTAGTCTAGTATGCCTTACTTCCAAGTCATTTAGCGTTTAAGGGTACGGATTTTGCTGTACCTCTTTCAGGATATCTCGCATCCATCTTAGACTGCATCGTCACTTAACATCAGATGAGATCGCAGTCAAGGACTAACTTGTAGATGAATAAAAAATTAATTATAGATATGAGTAATAATCAAAATTCGCCTAAATAATAACATAATATTAAAAAATATATGTTTTTCATACAGTTTAAAATATAGGTGGACGGATAACCGGTACACTTCAGATTCTCTATTTTAAATTTCGTCCAAAAATTATAATGATCGACAATACTATCTTAACTTATAAATATATCAAAGTTCCAAGGAGAAACACATAAAATATAAGGTAATTCTTTTGTCAAACAAGTTTAATTATTTGTATTTTTACTAAATCTATTTATTTTCAAATAATAGCTTGGTGGTCGAAACTTAGAATATTTATTCAGTGCAAATTTAGATATCGTCCACGCGTGATTTTGAAGACCCATAGTTTTATATATAATGAGAAAAAAGTGGACGAAGACTAGTCACTAACTAGTGTATGTGTATAGGATTCGAATTAATAAACTTAATTCCAATTTTGTGCACACCTCGATTGATAGCAAGACTACCTAAAATTAAGACGCTAAACCTGTGTTTGACCGCCCGGACGATAACAGGTTTTCTTAAGAAAATAGTGAACTAGTTGTCGTCCACCCCTTTTATTTGTATTCTAATGTAATCAAAAGTAAAAAAACACGTTCACAGTATTTTATGAAACATAAGTAAGTGCTACAAAGAAGAATCAAACTAAATCTTATAGTAAAATGATTAGTAACTTCCCGTAATAGTTGAAGCATGCCACTAATTTTTTTGCTCCACACGGCTCATTTTCATTCCTTAATTGCATACTCAAAATTCGATCGCTTTGTTTTCAAAGAAACTTAAGTAAAATAGACTTTTTTCTTTCTCTGTGTCTTGATAAGACATTCAAGTTGGCATAGAGATGCATTATTTTTATGTAAGTCTTATAATGTTTCTATTTTTAAGCGTTTCTTAAGAGTGATCCGCTCGGTGGACGATAACAGGTGCGTGTCCGGAAACCGGTGTTCCTACCCTATACGGACGAATTGAGAAACCTCCTCTTTTTTTGAAGTTGGTTAAAAACTCACAGGGCAAACGTTAGTGTAGGTATGAAATAAAAATGAGTAATATTCCTTAACTCTGAATCTGGAAAATCACGATAGATTTTAACAAACTAGGTAGGTACATAACACTCCGTATTTTCTAATAAATTGTTTACCTACTTATCAGGCAACCGGTAAAACAACAATTTACATTGCGAGATATTTTGAACTTTACAGATTATGGACTTTATTTAGTTTTCGCAAAAAAAATGTAGAACTGATGTTGAGACGATTTCATTTCATTAAATGTAAACACACCTCAGCATACCAAACATCTAAATCCCTCTCTCCTATGAGAGAGGAGGCCTGTGCCCAGCAGTGGGACGTTAAAAGGCTGTAGTGGTGGTGGTATGCAGTATGCACATTTATGCAACCAGCGCACATACCTACCTATATTAAATAGAATGAAAAATTTTATACGCGAAAATGAGTGATAGTAACCGTTCGAAAGTGATTATTTTGATTTTGATTTGAGACAAAGACCGACTTGAGAAACTTTTTCATTTTTTGAAGTCGGTTAGAGATGAATTAAATTAAAGCACTTACCTGTAACACGTTCGTTGTTATCAGTAATTATCACTTAGCACCAAAGCAGCTAAGTACGTACTTACAGCTTAATAATAGTAGATATTGTGTATTCGAAACTGCTCGCCGCGCCGTACCCATCGATGGCCGTACCTATAATCTATATCTACCTAATACTCGAGTAGGTACCATATTAAATCGAACCTTTTCGAATAATGTCTGATTTTACGTTAAATGGAAAGGAAATAAAATTTTGTCTAAGTAACTTACACAACAAACAAAGCGTAAACACAAATAATTATCCACACGAATATTCCATCTTCTACTAATACCTATGTAGGTAGGTATGTTCTATATAAACAAATCTCCGCAAACATTTACAGTCACAAAACTCACTGAATTTTAATTATTTCACAGAATTATTTGCACTCAAACTATTTTTACAACAAATAAATAATAGTTAAACACTTGTAGGTATTGGATACACATTGAACGAAAACAAAATGGAGTAAAAGCAAAATAAACGCAGTTACCTAAACTTGTCAAAAATCGCTTTAAAATTTTGAATAGGTAAGTATTAACAAAAGATATTATTTATTTGCAAGAAATTCTAATATTTATTTATTAATTTCCAATGTATTACGTCTGGCTCTAATTCTTTTAATTTTCCAAAATAAAAACAGTCAATAATCGTATGTCCTGCTCGCGCGCCGTGCTCGTCACTCCTGGCATTCCGCTATCTCGTTTGTGATTGGCCAGTTACGCTGGTTTTACTAAATAAGCTTTGATTATTCTGGTCGATACTCGTGCACACATAAACAAAATTTCTAGGAGAAATGGAGCACACATCTAGACTCCTTTTTGTGTAATATTACTGTATGTTTAACGCACACATAGAATTCTGGAAGCTCAACTCGCGTCTGCTTATTTCGCTGTTATACCTATTAATTTATCGAGTCTTGTAGTTCCGCGCGATTTGTACCTACGCGATTCCTTCCGTCCGCGTCCGTGCGCTATAAAATATACCTATCGAGTTAATTGAAGAAGTATGCATATGGATGATAATAATATTACTTATTACTACTATTATTTATTACTTACTAAAAATATGAATTAGTAAGTAATAATTAGGTACATATCACATTATTATTTTTTAATATTTTTTTTATGGAAATTTTTCTTTGTGGAGAAATTACTTTTTATTTACGAAATTCTCAGGGTAAGCACAGCTTTTCTGCTTCTATGGAGAGACCGCCACTGCTAGAGATACTTATAAAGGTATTGCGTAACATTGGGTTTATTACGCTTGAGTGGCAAGGCAATTAATTGCATGGATAAAAGGATAATAAATAATAATTATTGCCCTTTGCGCATCAATAAAATGGAATCTGAATTTTGCAATTTTTCACATCCTGCCTTTTGTTTATTTATTTATTTATTCATCAGCAAGTTGTCTGCAGATGGGTATGTGCACGAGTGTAAAAATGATTTGTCTTACTATAGAGGTACTTCTTTTTCCATGCAATTAAGTATGTTCTAGTTATTTATTTTTTCCATGCTGTGTTTAGATTATTTAAAGGCTTAGTTATTATTTTAGGTTGTCATAAAATTATTTTTGCATGAGAACTTAAGTGTCTACTATGTTTGGAAAAGCAAAAAGAATTTGTGCTTTTGGACAACCCTGTAGGGTTCGTATATATAACTAACACCCGTATTCTTAGTTGTAAACTCATGATTTACTCGACTCGACTCAACCTCACAGAGGTGTTTTGATATTCATAGTTGTAATTTTTGTCCTTACCTCAAACACTTTCCTCACTCGAGGTGAGTTGAGTCGAGTCAAATGTAAGGTTGATCGGCATCTACCTTGAGGATGTTTTTTATGTGATTGTTAGCTAAAAAAGAAGTATTTCATAAATTTTTTCTAATGTCTTTTGATAGTTTTATTGAATATATGTACGATAGACTATCGTTTGCGCACGCAGCGCACGCACCGCACGCAGACATTTTTTATAATGTCTTTTGATAGTTTTATTGAATATATGTACGATAGACTATCGTTTGCGCACGCACCGCACGCAGCGCGTGCAGCGCACGCACCGGACGCAGCGCACGCACCGCACACAGCGCACGCACCGCACGCAGACACGCACCGCACGCAGACACGCACCGCACGCAGCGCACGCACCGCACGCAGACACGCACCGCACGCAGCGCACTCAGCGCACGCACCACACGCAGACACGCATCGCACGCAGCGCACGCACCGCACGCAACGCACGCACCGCACGCAGACACGCACCGCACGCACCGCACGCAGTTCATGCACCGCACGCAGACACGCACCGCACGCAGCGCACACACCGCACGCAGCGCACGCACCGCACGCAGACATTTTTTATAATGTCTTTTGATAGTTTTATTGAATATATGTACGATAGACTATCGTTTGCGCACGCACCGCACGCAGCGCGTGCAGCGCACGCACCGGACGCAGCGCACGCACCGCACACAGCGCACGCACCGCACGCAGCGCACGCACCGCACGCAGCGCACGCACCGCACGCAGTCGCGCACCCACCGCACGCAGCGCACGCACCGCACGCAGACACGCACCGCACGCAGACACGCACCGCACGCAGACACGCACCGCACGCAGACACGCACCGCACGCAGCGCACGGAGACACGCAGCGCACGCACCGCACGCACCGGACACACCGCACGCAGCTCACGCACCGCACACACATACACACACTCAAACACACGCACTCGCACTCGCACTCGCACTCGCACTCGCACTAGCACTCGCACTCGCACACGCACTCGCACTCGAACTCGCACTCGCACTCGCACTCGCACACGCACTCGCACTCGAACTCGCACTCGCACTCGCTCTCGAACTCGCACTCGCACTCGCACTCGCACTAGCACTCGAACTCGCACTCGCACTCGCACCAACACTCGCACTCGAACTCGTACTCGCACTCGCACTCGGACTCGCACTCGAACTCGCACTTGGACTCGCACTCGCACTCGCACTCGCACTAGCACTCGAACTCGCACTCGCACTATCACTCGCACTCGCACTCGCACTCGAACTCGCACTCGCACTCGCACTCGCACTTGAACTCGCACTCGCAGTCGCACTCGCACTAGCACTCGCACTCGGACTCGCACTCGAACTCGCACTCGCACTCGCACTAGCACTCGAACTCGCACTCGCACTATCACTCGCACTCGAACTCGCACTCGCACTCGCACTAGCACTCGAACTCGCACTCGCACTCGAACTCGCACTCGCACTCGCACTCGCACTCGCACTAGCACGCGAACTCGCACTCGCACTCGCACCAACACTTGCACTCGAACTCGTACTCGCACTCGCACTCGGACTCGCACTCGAACTCGCACTTGGACTCGCACTCGCACTCGCACTCGCACTAGCACTCGAACTCGCACTCGCACTATCACTCGCACTCAAACTCGCACTCGCACTCGGACTCGCACTCGAACTCGCACTCGGACTCGCATTCGAACTCGCGCTCGCAATCGCGCTTGCACTCGCATTCGCACTCGCACTCGAACTCGCACTCGAACTCGCACTCGAACTTGCACTCGCACTCGAACTCGCACTCGCACTCGAACTCGCACTCGCACTCGTATTCGCACTCGCACTCGCACTTGCACTAGCACTCGAACTCGCACTAACACTCGCACTCGCACTCGCACATAAAAAAAAAATTCATTATTAAGGATAGCTAACGTCATAACAAACGAAACATTCCGCCAAACGATGACGTAATTCCTTGAGTTTTACCTTGACTCCACTCATTCGAGGAACCTCGAGAATTCCTCAACCTGACAACTATGAATACCGATCTTGAGGTTCTTTCAAGTCATTCCTTGAGGCCTCCTCGAGTGAGTTGGAGTCGAGGGGCTTTTCGAGTTACGACTTAGAATATGGGTGTAAATCTCAACTTTCGTTAAGCCCAAATTAGACAGTTCATTTTGCGGGATTTTTGCTTTAATTTTCGAGCCTTTATTGATGAGTCATCGAAAATGAACCGTCTAAATACCGACCGTTCATCGTTCACAGGCACTGTGCCATAAGAAATATCGTATCGTGCATCGTTTATCGCAAAAATGAACGATGAACGGGGCACCGTCTAATTTGGGCTTTTGACAAGAGGGGTTTTCATTAATTATGAGGACAAACCTACAGAGTTGACAAGTAACTTGTATTTTTCTGTGTCGCATTTGACTAAAAAAATTAAGGTCAAGGGAAACACGTTCTAGGGTCAAAATTAAATTACCTAGCCTAGAAACTTGCGAATATTACAAGTACTTACTCATTAAATTGTTTGAGATGTATCAAGATAGGTACTTTAAAACTACATGCTTAAAAAATTTTCGCTGTTTGTGGAAGATTGTATCAATTTTATATAGCCCAAGATCCCAGAACGATAAGACATAACTTATTTTCCGAAAGATGAAACCTTAGGCTCTCAGTAGTGTTTCATGTACTTTGAATACCTGCGTACGTGTGGAGTTCATACTTGTGATATGTACCTGGGCAGATGTGAGAAAGGTAACACAAACAAATTTTTGTATTACGTTGAAAATATCTTGTTGTAGCTGTTCATCGGTGAACAACTCTGGATCTCCGAATTGCATAAAAGCTCGCTGATATTCATGTTTCTTCATATTGAGGTAGGTGCCAATTAAGCTAGGCTTCTAAATAATTGTATGGGCGCTCACGCAAAAACTACTGAATGGATTGAAATGAAACTTGGCATGATTTAAGTGCATACTACGGAGTAACATACCTATAGAATACTTTTTACCCCGAAATTCAGCACAGTTCCCTTGGGAGAGGGGATGAAAGTTAAAATGTGTACTTAGCTGTAATTCATTAACGCGTGGTCCGATTTCATTCATTCTTTTTTTGTTAGAAAGGAGATACTTTGTAAATTACAGGCTATTCTCTGAAAGGCTGGATCGATTTTGATGGGACTTTCACTGGCGGATGTTTATATTTTGATCTACCTAAACATCCGCCAGTGAACTTTTAACAGTTTTTAGCAAAGTATGAGCTCAAAGGAGCTTAGGAAAAATAAAATGATTCCCACGTGATTTTTAAAAACCAATATCCACGCAAACGAAGTCGCGGGTCTCCGCTTGTATTATAATAAAATCGTAGAATTGCCGTGTCTGTACATTAAAGATGTTTGCGAAAAAATAACTGAAAGACGTTAGGGATATAATATACTTATAACGTAAAAAAGCAATTTTCAAAATTTTTGTCTGTTCATCTGTTTGTCTGTATGTTTGTGCGCGCATCACGCAAAAACTACTGAATGGATTGAAATGAAATTTAGCATGATTTAAGTTCATACTACGGAGTAACATATAGGATACTTTTCATCCCAAAATTCAGTACAGTTCCCTTGGGAGAGGGGACGAAAGATAAAACGTGTACTTATCTGTAATTCATTAACGGGTACTTCGATATCATTCATTCTTTTTTTGTTAGAAAGGAAATACTTTAAAGATTGTTCCTTAAATATTTTAAGGTATTTCTGTTTTGTAGTTCGAAACCCGGGTTGCACAGGAACCTTTGAACGTCCGGATTATCATTTGGGGTGCATTGCAATTTGTGTTTGTCTGTTTCCGAAATGCTGGACCAATTTTGATGGGACTTTCATTGAGAAAACTTTAATGATGGGAAAGAGCTATTAAAAATTACCTAATACTCATTACTGAAGTTTCATTTTAACGCGTGACTTTTAACAGTATGAGCTCAAAAGAGCTTAGGAAAAACAAAGAGTCCCTACGGGACTTTATAAACCTACATCCATGCGGACGAAGTCGCGGACATCTTCTAGTATACAACATTTTTGACATTAACTCAAATATCTGCTTTATAGTATTATTACGTCAATGTTTATAATAATATATTTAAAATCACTCAGATATGGAATAAATTACCTATACCTATAAGTAGGTATCGGACTTGTTATTCAGGTTTCTAGTAGGCACCTACCAAGGTTGTGTTTCTGATGAAATTACCTTTATTATTTTATAAATAAGTTATTAATTTTTAGTCAATGCTTACGTTTATTAGTGGAACCCTTACATCTGATAACAAGTTAAGCGCCCATCAGTTTTATTGAAAAATCATTGTGTGTGACTGTGTAACATTGTTTCATGGATCGTTATTTTATTCTATTGGTCATAGGTCTCTAAGCAAGTCCATTGTAAAACTAATTCGAAGCATTGAGCTCAAAAAACTCAAATAACATGAATTAACTATCTATCATTCAATCGTCGTTTAACATAACGATCCAAATCGTTTAAAGCATCTACAAAACCCATACACAATTCAAATTAGCCATTTGAGTTTGACAAATGAAATGCTGTCCAATGAACACTATTTTTTTACATACCTAATTACACTTCTGATAGGTAACAATTTGAATTTTTAACAATTCTCAATAAACTCAATGTAACTAATACAGAATACTTAATATACGTAACAGCGCATTTCGTGTAACTATTTAAAACAGTGGACGGCGTCGCGTACGCAAGCTTGACGTCTCATCGGGGCCGTGAACAATGAGGACACGCTACTCGGACACTTTCATATCAATGGCCGGCGCTGTTGTTTACTATCTGTATGGATAAACTATCGTCTTATCTGCTCACGCTGCTCCACGAAAATATACGCGGCAGCTGCTGTCGGTTATGACATAGTATGTCTGTACCTACGACCTTTCCACGTGATAAATAATTAATTCTACTATTTTGCTATAATAAACATTGCAGCCAATCAACCGTGTGACAAATTTACAGCTGTGCGCTTGAAAAGTGATATTTATTAATATGGTTATGTGGACTATTGCAGTTGTTTTTGTGTCAGCCGTTTTCACGTATAAACTTTATCAGAAACTAACATGTGGTGTTTGTAGGTCGAGCGCTCATATGGTAGGAAAAGTAGTGATCGTAACGGGCGGTAACAGCGGAATAGGATTCGAGACGGCTAAGAATTTGGCCGACCGCGGGGCTCGAGTGATCATTGCATGCCGAAGCATTTCGAGGGGTAAGCAGGCAGCAGAAGAAATCATCCGTTGCACTGGGAATGATAATGTTATTTGTCGACATCTCGACTTGTCTACGTTCCGTTCCGTGCGAGAATTCTGTGATGGTATCTACAAAACCGAGCCAAGGTTAGACGTGCTTATTAACAATGCCGGCGCTGGCGGCCTCGGGAACCGGAAAACTCTAGACGGAAACCATTTGGGGATGCAAGTGAATTATTTCGGACCTTTTTTACTGACGAATCTCCTGTTGCCGCTCTTAAAGTCGTCCGCTCCGAGTAGAATAGTCAACGTATCTTCAATGCTTCATAAATATGGAGAGGTAGACTTTGGAAATTTAAACATGGAGAAGTATTGGAGCGACTATTTAGTGTATGCAAATAGTAAGTTGTATTTGAATTTGATGACACTCGAGCTGAGTCGAAGATTAGAAGGTACCGGTGTGACAGTTAATGCTCTACATCCTGGTGCGGCCGCTACCAACTTGTTTAGGAACATCAAAAATGGCGTAATACGTTATTTCCTTAAAATAGTTCTAAGTTTTATCTATCAGAGTGTGTGGGAAGCGTCACAAACGTCGATATACCTTTCAGTCGCACCCGAGGTTCAAGATGTAAGCGGTCGATATTTTAGTGATTGTCGAGAAAAAAAACCGTCTAAAATATCACAAGATCTAGAAATTGCGAAGAGACTCTGGCTAGAATCGGAAAAACTAGTCCAATTGAAAATCTGATACCTACACAATACTTATAAAGAACGTTTTAGTCATCCATCGGTGACAATCAAATAGTTGATAGTAATTCAAGGTCCTTGTCGAAATGATTGGCCGTCTAAAAAAATATTCAAAGAGCGTCTGAGTTATATCTGATCGACACTGGGAAGTAGGTACGTGTGTGGTTCTTGTAGCTACGTGTTTTTGTTCATTAAATAATTATACTTACACAATGTTGTTTGAATTGATTAAGTAATTATTCTCTTTTGGATCTCATAGTTTATGGTTTTCACACTATATAATAATTATATTAATTTATCTAAAAAAAAGGCTATATCTACCTTATAGATCTTACATTGTAATAACCTTGTGGGTTTTGCTTGTTTTTAATAAAAACTAAATGTACATAGTCCATCTATTAATTTAAATATGGCAAGGCTGAGAGCGGTATCGAAGCCGGAGTCTGGGGCGTGGTTACAGGCTTTGCCATCACCTCACCTCCCAACTAGCACAAACTAGTTGCTTAAGAGCTTTGGAGCTAATCCGATTATTCCCAAAAGTGCCAAGCTCAAGCGCCAGAGCGTGCACTGCAGACATTATGCGGCCGCTTTGCAGCCAAAGGGGCACAACTTTTTGCAACCTCCAGTTCCATTAGAGCTTCATAATAGTGGCATAAAAGCGCTACAGGAGCTGCAACTAATAATTAACACCACACTAAAGCTCTTGTGGCGCTTATTGAATGAATGACAGGTTTAACTGAACGAATAAGGATCACTTTTTTTTTTTTTTTAATAAATATTCACACATACACACACGGTCGTCTGTTCCTAAAGTAGGCAACTTAATGCCTGTGTTATAGGTAACAGCCAACTGATATACATATTTACATATATACAATATAGATATATATAATTTTTTTATTAAATATATAGTTATATATATAAAGCTACTTGAAGTCAGGTACTGATCACCTCTCCTGAACAATTTTGTATGGGACTTTTTCACCATAATTTTCATGTGTGTAAAATTCAAAAATATAAGGTCTACAAAATTATAGAGAGAGCTGAACGTGGAAAACTGACTAGGGTGCCCTAAGGGATCTCGAAAACTATCAGTCGGAAAGGTACCGTCCCGAAACAAAAAATGTTCAAAACCTTGGGCCATTGGGTGAACCGGTGAAAAAAATATGGCCACCAAACAAAAAAAAATTTCGTCTCCATACAAAAATTTTGCTAATTTTCAAGAGGCTCTCCAGAACAATTTTGTATGGAACTTTTTTCGCCTCACTATTTATATGCGTAGAACTTATGGGTCTTCCTTCAGGAAAAATATGAAACGTCATGAATGTGGAAAATTTACCAGAGTACCCCAAAGGCTCTCAAAAACTATCAGTCGTAGAGACATGGTCCTGAAACTGAAAATGTTCAAAACCTTAGGCCCTTTGGTGAGCCAGTAAAAAAAAGATAGGCACCGAACAAAAAAATTTTTCGCGTCCATACAAATTTTTTTTTTTAATTTTCAAGAGGCTCTCCAGAACATTTTTGTATAGAACTTTTTTTACCTCACTAAGCGCATACATAGAGCTCATGAATGTGCTTTCAGGAAAAATACTAAACGTTATGAATGTGGAATATTTACCAGAGAACCTCATGGGTCCTCCAAAACTACCAGTCATACAGACATGGTCCCAAACAAATGTTATTAAAGACCTTGGGCCATTGGGTGAACCGGTAAAAAAAAGATGGCCGCCGAACAAAAAAAAATTTTCTCCATACAAATTTTTGGGTTCTTTTCAAGAGGCTCTCCAGAACAATTTTGTATGGAACTTTTTCCTTTCACTATTTATGTGCGTAGAACTTATGGGTCTTCCTTCAGGAAAATTATGAAACGTCATGAATGTGGAAAATTTACCAGAGTACCTCATGGGTCCTCCAAAACTACCAATCATACAGACATGGTCCCAAACAAATGTTATTAAAGACCTTGGGCCATTGGGTAAACCGGTAAAAAAAAGATGGCCGCCGAACAAAAAAAAATTTTCTCCATACAATTTTTTTGGGTTCTTTTCAAGAGGCTCTCTTAGACATTTTTGTATGAAAAATTTTCCCCCTACTGCACTTATAAATAGAACTTAAAGATTTTTTTCACAAAAATCACAAAACGTAGTGAATGTGGAAAAATTACCAGAGTATCCTAACGGCCCTCAAAAACTATCAATCATAGAGGCATGGTCCTGAAACTAAAAATGTTCAAAACCTTAGGCCCTTTGGTGAGCCAGTAAAAAAAAGATAGCTACGGAACAAAAAAATTCGTGTCCATACAAAATTTATTTTTAATTTTCAAGTGGCTCTCCAGAACATTTTTGTATAGATCCTTTTTTTCCACTAAACGCATGCATAGAACTGATTAGTGTCCTTTCAGAAAAGATACGAAACGTGATACCAATATTTCTTTCTATCTTTCAAGAGACTCTAGAATATTCTGGTATTTGGTATGGCCTCCCATTTCTTTATTTTACGAATATTGAAGAGACTACAAGGCACGCGAGCTGCTTGCAGCTCGCGCACCGAGCGCAACACTAGTATAGTATATACATAATACATACTTATATACTTACATAAATACACCCAGACTCAGGGCGGGAATCGAACCCGCGACCCCGGAGCGGAAAGCAGGGTCACTGCCAACCGCGCCAACGGGTCAGTCATCCGCGCCACTTATCCATTCACCTTGTCTCTCATTTTTAATTAAATACATCTGTTGTTCCTGATGTCAGACTATTACAGAATACAAATAAATAATAAATGAAGTCAAGGTATTAAGTGTTTTTGAGTTATATTTTGTATTTTAAGCAAGTGGCTAAAAACGCAGATCAGTTTATCGTGCAAATAGTTGATATTATTGGAGTATTTTTAAAGCGCCTCAATAATTACCTCAGAATATCGTAAAATATGTAAAATATTATTATTTAAATAATATTATATCACATACCTACACGATATTGAAATTACATACTTGACTACATTTTTATTTAGTAAGTTGCTGGTTCTATATTTAGTTATATTTTACTACAAATTGTGATAAAAACTTATACATTTCTCAAGTAATGATAAATAATTGTCTTGTAAACAATGGCGTCTATGAGAAGCAGCTTTTACGCTCCTGCTTCTATTGTGAAGCCTTAATATCGCTATTAGTAAGACAGTCGATCAAATTGCTACTTAAGTCTGCGCAAAAATACAAATCACTTCTGCAATGAAACTTTCAGTGGCAGAACAGTAATAAATATGTCTTTTATACAGTTCCGTTACAAAGTCTGCAATTAAAGTATTTATGCAATTCTGAAGCGTACAGCAGCGGCAATAGAAGCTTTATAGCAGTTTTAAGTTTTAACATATATGTTTTAACTCTCTTTTAAAGCTATAGACGGCAATGGGTTGTAAAATTAACTCTTATAAAGCCTAAAGTGGCATTTGGTTCAGTGTCTGCTACCCCTAGTGATATTTACAGCTATGAGCAGTTACGAAAGCAATAGTAGAACTTAAAACCACTTTCTGAACCCCTATAGCGCTACAGTACAGCTAAAAGTTGCAAAATAGGCTGCTATTTCCACTAGTGTGCTAGTTGGGCTGGGCACTCTCCTCGACTGTGACTCGCTGCGTGTGGCTGTGGCTTTCCGATTGGGCTGCAATGTATGCGAACCCCATCGATGCATCTGCGGTTCCTTGGTGGAAGCTAACGGCCATCACGCATTGAGTTGCTGCCGTTGCTCAGGGAGGTTCCCTCGTCACCACGCCCTGAACGATATCGTCCGCAGGGCCCTTATTTCGTCCAACGTGCCCTGCGTTCTCGAGCCGCCAGGGCTGAGCCGCATAGACGGCAAGCGTCCAGATGGCTTGACGCTCGTCCCATGGCAAAATGGCAAATGCCTGTTGTGGGACGCGACGTGCGCTAGCACTCTTGCGCCAAGCCATCTGGACCGAACGTCGCGGGTGGCCGGCGCCGCTGCAGAATCCGCCGCCGCGAAGAAGAGATCTAAATATGCCCCTCTCCTGGGCAAGTACCTTTTTGTCCCACTGGCGGTGGAGACAATGGGCTGCTGGGGCGAGGAAGCGAGGGTTTTCGTGCGTGGCATCGGCCGTCGCCTAAAGGAAAGAGGTTGTGATCCGCGCTCTGGGGCCTACCTGGTCCAAAGGTTGTCCATCGCCATTCAGCGTGGTAATGCTGCCAGTTTGATGGGCACCTTTGGCTCAGGGGCCGGACTGTTTGAATAGGAAAAAAAAAAAAACAATATCATTATACATATTATTCAATAGTTTAAGTTTCTTTGTAATCTATAATAATATATAATTTATCTACAAAAAAAAAAAAAAAATTAAAATATATTTAATTAGATCTCTAGTAAAAATAAAACCGGTCAAGTGCGTGGCGGGCCACGCGCAGTGTAGGGTTCCGTAGTCACAATCCTCGAAAAACAGATATAACTCCTTAACCTGTGAACCCTACTTAGCCGTGATAGTTTTCCTTTAAAATTGATTATATACCCTACTGCTGTGAATTTTTTCAAGTTCCTATATACTGCCATTTGGCTGATAGAGGGGGGGGACACTTGACTCTAATAAAAATTTGCACTTTAAAACATCATATTTTACAAACGGATCTAGAAATCGAAAAATGATGTTCCCACACCCACAGTATTTTTAAAAGACCTATTCAACGATACCCCACACTATGGGGTAGACGAGAAAAAAAATATTCATCCCCACTTTACATGTAGGGGAGCTACCCTAAAAAAAAATATTTATCAAAATTTTATTTCACCACTTTGTCGGCGTGATTAATATTTATACTCATGCCAAATTACGGATTTCTAGCACTAATAGTCTCTGAGATTAACCGAGGACGGACGGACAGACGGACAGACGGACAGACGGACAGACGGACAGACGGACAGACGGACGGACATGGCGAAACTATAAGGGTTCCTTGTTTACTACGGAACCCTAAAAAAAACAAGTTTTCACTTAATTGGAGGGGAAAGGGGAATATTAGTCATGTTCTTCATCATGGCTAATATTATTAAAAAAAAAAAAATCCACTTCAAGAAATTAAACGTTTCACGTATGCGTTAGCGTTATTACCGCTTTCTCTAACAACACTGGAGCGTGCTTATATTTAATCGGTAGCGAAAATTCTAATTTTAATAGATGTTTGATAGTATGTATATATAACAGGTATAATTTTTACTTGTAATTGTGGAATCGTCTGCGACTAACAGCTCAGTAATATAGACATCAACATATAAATCTGATTTTATCTATACTAATAAATAAAATTGAAGTGTCTGTCTGTAATTTCGAAATAACTACTTCATATTAAGCTCATACGGTTATTTGAACTGTACCATAACCGAATCATACGTTTTTAAAATTTTTGTCTATCTATCTGTCTGTCTGTTTGAACGGGCTAATCTTCGGAACGGCTGAACCGATTTTGACAAGACTTTCCCATACAAGTAGGAGTAACATAGGCTACTTTTTTAACCGACTTTCAAAAAAGGAGGAGTTGTGTTTTCTACCTATGTACATCGATATCTCCGAGATTTTTGAACCGATTTGCGTAGTTTTTTTTTAATCGATGGAGAAACATTGTGACCCTATTCTGTAAGAAATTTGGATTCCAACTCCTCAATCCTGATGCTGTAGAGGACCTGATCCCCAAAACTAATGGACTTTAGAAACTTTCGGTTATTTAAATTTATATTGGGGGTACCAATTAAAGACTTTATCGTTGAATGAACTCGAGTAGGTACATAACCAACTCCTCAACCCTGATGCTGTATGGAATTGCATTCCAAAATCGTGGGGATCCCACGGGATTTTTCCGTTTTGGGGATGCGGACGGGTTACTACAGATAAGCTACTTTTTGTTCTGGAAAATCAAAAGTTCTCACGGGATTTTTAAAAACATAAATCCACACGGGCGAAGCCGTAGGCATCATCTAGTTATAAAATATTTTCAAGAATCCGACTTCAAAAGCATAAAAATAATATTTAGTACAAAAATACCTAATAATTTTTTTTTTTGTTAGACATTTTCTTAAAAATATTTTTATTTTATAATATTAAATTGGGTAAAACGAAACTGTCCTGTTGTGTTTAAAAGTAGTAAACCTACATTGCCAATTGTTAAGGTTACAGCCGAAGGTTGCAGCAGAGTCCTATAAAATTTGATCGCAGCAATATTTGAGATAAGGAGCAGCTGATAAACCGTTTGATGGCTTTTTAATAGATCTACGTGTAGGCAGCTTACACATATTTCAATATATATTCATATTTATCTAAGTATTTATACCACACAAATAGAATAATAAAATATATATCTATATACACACTTATAAAATATATAATTATCTATTATAAATATATAAACACAACAGACACACACTACATAAACGGCAAACACTCATACATACATAATACGATCATAAAAAACAAACATAACATTTTCAATATATATAAAAATTAATTCACAAGCGGACTCGGGTGAAACCGGCAGTATAGCTTGGCGCACCGGCGCGGACGTCTCGGTGAGCGGGCGAGTGAAGGAACGACGGGCCGGTGTGAGTTGCACTCCCGGTCGCCGCACGCCGGCGGCCTATGCGCTTACGAACTGCAGTGAGATCGTTGGCACCTTCACACCGATCTTATTGGTAAAATGCATTCGTAATTGTTCAGCCGCCATGACTTCGTTCTTTGTTTACGACACGATTAAGATGTGATAAAATAACGCTGTTCTATAATATTGTTCCTAAGTACCTGTGTATGACGGATAATTAAAAACCTTATGCCGGTGAGTTGTGTTATTATCTGAGTGCAAGCAAAAACCCAAAACTAGTGACACTCCGAAGTTCTGTACGGGTAACATACCCACAAACTGGCGACCCCGGGGTCCCTCACTGGACCCAGCGAAACACGCGAATTGCAACGATGAGCAGCGGAAGCGATACCAGCGCGACTGGAGCGACCACGGTCGCCCCTGAGACGGTGAACACACGACCCCGGCGCGTACGCAAGGTAGAAAACGCAAGCAACGTGGACGATCATTCTCCGACTATGATGCCACACCTCAAGCAAATAAAGACGCCTCCATTTTGGGCCGAAAAACCGCACATCTGGTTTGGACAAGTCGAAGCTCTATTTAAATTATTCGGCATCACCGAGGACGAGGCAAAATTTTACCAGGTACTCTCATCTTTAGATAGGCAATACGCCGCGGAGATCGAAGATGTTATAATCGCACCTCCGAATTACAATCGACTAAAGACGGAACTGATAAAGCGGTTGTCTGCATCCCGTGAAAATAAAATAAAACAACTACTGACACACGAACAGATGGGTGACCGCAAGCCCTCACAATTTTTACGTCATTTGCAACACTTGGCTGGACATGACATTCCTGAAGATTTTTTAAAGACCATATGGACAAGCAGATTACCCGCCGAAATGCAACCGATAGTCGCATCACAACCAACTCTGACTCTCGACGCGTTGGCAGATCTCGCCGACCGTATCCACGACATCGCGGCACCACCCAAACAAGTAGCCGCTGCGACATCATCAACGTCGATGGATCAACTCGCGCAACAAGTTGCAGAGTTGACCAAGCAGGTTAGCACCCTCCTCACCCGCGACAACCGGAGGTCGCAGCGGTCGCAACACAAGGAACCAGGACAAGATCGTAGGCGAAGCCGCAGTCGCTCTCGCCGATCAGAGTCGAATCACCGACGGTTCCCCACTTGCTGGTACCATTACAAGTTTGGATCGATGGCGAACAACTGCATTCAGCCGTGTGATTTTAAGAAGATGGCGGGAAACGACCGAAGCAATCTGTAATGGCGGCCGACGATTGCACGACGAACCCAGGTCGCCTCTTCATCACGAACCGCGTCACTAAAGTGCGATATCTAATCGATACGGGCAGCGATATTTGTGTCTATCCTAGAAGTGAAATTCGCGAGCGACGTCACAAAACGTCTTATACTCTTCGCGCTGCTAATGGTTCGGTCATCGATACTTATGGCTACATTCAGCTAACGTTGAACATAGGATTACGCCGCAGTTTCCCATGGCGTTTTGTCATTGCTGACGTCACGAAACCTATAATCGGTGTAGATTTTCTCTCATATTACCGTCTCATCGTTGACATCAGCAATCACAAACTTATCGACAGCCTAACCAATATCAGCGCAGTAGCAACTATTTCTAGTTCTGTAAGCCTTGTAACGAGTGTGAAGGTTTCAACTGGTGGCAGTAGCAAGTATCACGATATTCTGTCCGAATTTCCGGATATCACTCGCCCCGCTGGTACACCAGGTATAGTCAAACACACCACACAACATCATATTCGCACTACACCAGGCCCCCCAGTGTCGTGTTCACCCCGAAGGCTGGCTCCAGATAAACTGAAGATCGCCAGACAAGAGTTTGAAACGATGCTGGCTAACGGTACCGCTCGTCCATCCGACAGTCCGTGGTCATCACCCCTCCACCTTGCGACCAAAAAGGATAACGGCTGGCGTCCTTGCGGGGATTACAGGTTACTCAACGCAAGAACGATACCAGATAAATATCCCATTCGTCATATACACGACTTTTCTTACAGTTTAACTGGTTGTAAGTACTTTTCAGTAATAGATTTAGTCAAGGCATACAACCAAATCCCTGTTGCTAAAGAAGACATTCCGAAGACGGCCATAACGACCCCCTTCGGACTGTACGAATTCCCTTTTATGACGTTCGGATTGCGGAATGCAGGGCAGACATTTCAAAGATTCGTCGATGAGCTAACACGTGGACTTGACTTTTGTTATCCATATCTCGATGATTTCTTAGTATTTTCCAGGACTCAGGAAGAGCACGAAGAACATTTGCGTCAACTCTTCACACGTATGCAAGAATACGGTATACTTGTTAACACGGCCAAATGCATCTTCGGTGCACCTGAAGTAACATTCCTGGGTTACCAGATATCAGAAAAAGGTACGAAACCCTTAGACAGCAAAATCAAGGCTATCGCGGATATCCCCATCCCCAAAACCGTCAGAGAGCTGAGGCGATTCTTGGGCATGATTAATTTTTATAGGCGATTTTTGCCCAATGCTGCCCAAATCCAGGCCCCTCTGAATGCTCTGCTAACTGGATCTGTAAAAGCTTCCCATCCGGTCGTCATAGAAGGAAAATCACTGCAAGCTTTCGAGGACTGCAAGAAGAGTTTGTGCAATGCAGCCCTACTAGCGCATCCTCATCCTGATGCTAAGTTAGGTCTCGTCACGGACGCTTCAGACAAAGTTATTGCAGCAGCCCTACAACAGTACGTGGACGGAGCTTGGCAGCCCCTAGCATTCTTCTCTCGTAAGTTGAGCCCATCGCAGGTCAAATACTCGACATACGATCGAGAACTCCTCGCAATATACGAAGGTATTAAATACTTTCGCCACATGCTAGAGGCCAACCACTTCACCGTCTATACTGACCATAGGCCGCTCTGTTTCGCTTTCCATGAGCGGAAAAGTAACTGTCCACCACGTCAGTATAGACACTTGGACTTCATCTCGCAGTTCACGACAGACATCCAACATATCGCGGGCAAAGACAATGTCGTAGCTGACACACTCTCCCGTGTATACGAGCTACAGATGCCTGTCGATCTAGAAGTCCTCGCCAAGTCCCAAGCCACAGACCACGAACTTGCAGATTGTCTGAACAATGAAACGTCCCTTCGCCTTACCAAAATGGCAATCCCTGGTAGTCGTACTGAATTGTACTGCGACGTCAGTACCCCGACTCCTAGACCTTTTGTCCCCGAGAGCTGTCGCAGGCAAATCTTCAACGGTCTCCACTCTCTTAGCCATCCCGGTCCTAATGCTACAGCTAAGCTCGTTGCACAACGTTTTGTTTGGCCCCTTATGCGCAAAAACTGCCGTGAATGGGCTAAGGCATGTTTGGCCTGCCAGCGCACGAAGGTAAGCCGACACGTGTCGTCACCTTTGGGTACGCTTGCATTACCTTCAGCGCGATTCAAACATGTCCACATAGACCTGATCGGCCCATTGCCACATTCAAACGGTTATCGGTATTGCTTGACAGCCGTCGATCGCTTCACGCGATGGCCGGAAGCTGTCCCCATTACCGACATTACTGCTGAGACGGTGGCCAAAACGTTTATTTCCTGTTGGGTGTCACGCTTTGGAAGTCCGATAGATGTCGTAACCGACCGCGGAAAGCAATTTCAATCAGCGCTTTTCCAGCAGTTGGCCAAATCTATCGGATTCGAACACCGCAGCACAACTGCTTATCACCCACAGTGCAACGGCTTAGTTGAGCGTTTCCACCGACAGCTAAAAGCAGCTATAGCTTGCCACGCTGACGAGAATTGGACCGAGTCCCTACCTTTAGTCCTTCTCGGCATAAGAAGCGCCATAAAAGAGGACCTCAAAGCCTCATCAGCTGAACTGGTATACGGTGAACCAATCCGCCTACCCGGCGAATTCTTCGGTCACAATGTTGCGGGTTACACCACCGATATCACCGACTTCTCAGCTCGCTTGAAGTCCTTTGTCGAGAAGCTAAAACCAGTACCAACTCAGCATCATTCTAAGTCTAAAACCTTCGTATTTAAGGAGCTGAACACCTGTAGCCATGTATTCCTGAGAGAAGACACGCTACGCGGTGCACTTCAACCAGCTTATAGTGGACCATACGAAGTTTTAAAAAGAGACGCAAAAACGTTTAAGTTAAATATTAAGGGCAAAGACGTCAAAGTATCAATTGACCGCTTGAAGCCTGCTTACATATTGTCCGACAATATCCCCTTACCCAAACCACCAGATCCTCCCCAATCCCAACCTCCAGATCCTCCCCAGCAACAAGCTGGAGATAATACAGGATTCCGCACCACACGTTCGGGAAGACGAGTACGGTTTCCGGATTATTATCGTCCGTAGACACGGCCTCTGGAGGGGAGTGATGTAGGCAGCTTACACATATTTCAATATATATTCATATTTATCTAAGTATTTATACCACACAAATAGAATAATAAAATATATATCTATATACACACTTATAAAATATATAATTATCTATTATAAATATATAAACACAACAGACACACACTACATAAACGGCAAACACTCATACATACATAATACGATCATAAAAAACAAACATAACATTTTCAATATATATAAAAATTAATTCACAAGCGGACTCGGGTGAAACCGGTAGTATAGCTTGGCGCACCGGCGCGGACGTCTCGGTGAGCGGGCGAGTGAAGGAACGACGGACCGGTGTGAGTTGCACTCCCGGTCGCCGCACGCCGGCGGCCTATGCGCTTACGAACTGCAGTGAGATCGTTGGCACCTTCACACCGATCTTATTAGTAAAATGCATTCGTAATTGTTCAGCCGCCATGACTTCGTTCTTTGTTTACGACACGATTAAGATGTGATAAAATAACGCTGTTCTATAATATTGTTCCTAAGTACCTGTGTATGACGGATAATTAAAAACCTTATGCCGGTGAGTTGTGTTATTATCTGAGTGCAAGCAAAAACCCAAAACTAGTGACACTCCGAAGTTCTGTACGGGTAACATACCCACACTACGTAAATCGCTACCTTGCCTGTTTTTATTATAAGAATTATAAATGACGAAAAATACTTTTTCGCCAAAAATGTTTCTGACGGTGTTATTTTTTGTTATAGTAGTATAATATAGAATAAGTACTATGGCCACTATTTTATATCTTTGTTTTGTTAACCATTTATTAATATAGATCCGAAAATAATTACGCACCTTTGCTTCTAGAATCTTTACGCTGCAACTACCTACTCAAACTATTTCAACGTTTGGCACAAAGCTTACACTTCTGTTGGAAAATAATAGAAAATAAAACCTAAATTCGCGCGGTACCTTATTTAGATTTTCATCAAGGTTTCTTTTGTTTGTTTTCGGATTACATTTTATTTAAATACACACGTCATCAATTCGTTCATAATCAACCTAACTACTATGTTTTTTTTGTGTAAATGTTGTGGCCATATAAGAATTTAAATAAAAAATCCAATTAAGGCGCTTAATTAGAACTTCTTCCGTCGCAGATGTTTTTAATATTTGTTTTAGCGGTTCGAGTAAACAGCGCCAGGCTGGTAAAGACGCGGTTAGCGAGGAAGTGCGGACAATATTAATGTCGCCCATAATTCACAACCAGCCGACGTATTTTTCTCCTCAGAACCGGCTAAGGCGAAGTCCTACGTAGAAAACTCAACGCGAACGCGATGCTGCGCGATAAATTATGGGGTCTAGACAGTGGCGTAGCGTACCTTGGCGGGGCCCCGTGTAAAAAATTGTTTGGGGGCCCTTATTGAGGGTAAAGATTTCTCACAAAAGAAAAAAAAATGTTTGCATAAAATTAAAAGCAATATTTATTCATCATCTTCATCAATATTTATTTATCTGTCACTTTTTCTAAAATTTTTACAAACAATTAAAATTAAATATATTATATACTCTCCTTGCCTTTTTTCGGCAAACTGATTTATTAAATCATTTATAGCTGATGATGACTTTAGTTTTTCTAAAGATTCTGCCTCTATGGACAATAATGACAGGTCTGATAGGCGTTCATTTCCCATCGAAGTTCTTAGGTAATTTTTTAAATTAGGAAAGTTTTTGTTAATTTTTGATTACGCACGTCGGGGGCCCTCGTGGCTTGGGGGCCCCGTAGGATACGGCAGATACGGCGGTAGCTACGCCCCTGGGTTTAGACAAACATTTGTTGCTGCATTTCGACTGCAAAACGACTACGAATTTCATTTCTAAATTGTAAAATCACAGATCGCCCTTTTCACTTTCGTCCTAATCGCGTCGCAACGCATTTCACATGCGTTCGCTCACATAGGACACGTCAAATAGCTGCGAGTGCTTGATATTTTCGCGCCACGTCGTATTCGCATTGGGTTCGCTTACGTAGGACGACGAGGAAGTGTGGCAGACACTTAATTAACAAGACAAACAAAGTTTCTATTCTAAAACGCTTTGAAATTAAAATTTAATTATTTTTTGTACATACTACATACCTCTTATAAATTTTGAGAATCTTATTTATAGGATATGCACAAAATTGCTGCTAAGCCCTAGCTAAAAAGAATCGATCTGATTCGAAAGCCATTTTAGAATTTTTATTATTACTTAATATTAAAAAATAAAAGTGATACTTTTTAATAATAATAGCTAACCACTTGTACTATATATAAATACTTGTATTATGAATAATCACTACATAGTATAAAACAAAGTCGCTTTCTTTGTCCCTATTTCTCTATTCCCCTATGTATGCTTAAATCTTTAAAACTACGCAACGGATTTTGATGCGGTTTTTTTTAATAGATAGAGTGTCATGATGCGGACTCAATTTTTAGTACTAGCGGACCCGGCAGACGTCGTCCTGCCCACTATTAGCGCCACCTACCGGGTCCAATTTTTCTACTTATAAACCTTTCTCTTGAATCACTTGACCGCTTGAAGCCTGCTTACATATTGTCCGACAATATCCCCTTACCCAAACCACCAGATCCTCCCCAATCCCAACCTCCAGATCCTCCCCAGCAACAAGCTGGAGATAATACAGGATTCCGCACCACACGTTCGGGAAGACGAGTACGGTTTCCGGATTATTATCGTCCGTAGACACGGCCTCTGGAGGGGAGTGATGTAGGCAGCTTACACATATTTCAATATATATTCATATTTATCTAAGTATTTATACCACACAAATAGAATAATAAAATATATATCTATATACACACTTATAAAATATATAATTATCTATTATAAATATATAAACACAACAGACACACACTACATAAACGGCAAACACTCATACATACATAATACGATCATAAAAAACAAACATAACATTTTCAATATATATAAAAATTAATTCACAAGCGGACTCGGGTGAAACCGGTAGTATAGCTTGGCGCACCGGCGCGGACGTCTCGGTGAGCGGGCGAGTGAAGGAACGACGGACCGGTGTGAGTTGCACTCCCGGTCGCCGCACGCCGGCGGCCTATGCGCTTACGAACTGCAGTGAGATCGTTGGCACCTTCACACCGATCTTATTAGTAAAATGCATTCGTAATTGTTCAGCCGCCATGACTTCGTTCTTTGTTTACGACACGATTAAGATGTGATAAAATAACGCTGTTCTATAATATTGTTCCTAAGTACCTGTGTATGACGGATAATTAAAAACCTTATGCCGGTGAGTTGTGTTATTATCTGAGTGCAAGCAAAAACCCAAAACTAGTGACACTCCGAAGTTCTGTACGGGTAACATACCCACACTACGTAAATCGCTACCTTGCCTGTTTTTATTATAAGAATTATAAATGACGAAAAATACTTTTTCGCCAAAAATGTTTCTGACGGTGTTATTTTTTGTTATAGTAGTATAATATAGAATAAGTACTATGGCCACTATTTTATATCTTTGTTTTGTTAACCATTTATTAATATAGATCCGAAAATAATTACGCACCTTTGCTTCTAGAATCTTTACGCTGCAACTACCTACTCAAACTATTTCAACGTTTGGCACAAAGCTTACACTTCTGTTGGAAAATAATAGAAAATAAAACCTAAATTCGCGCGGTACCTTATTTAGATTTTCATCAAGGTTTCTTTTGTTTGTTTTCGGATTACATTTTATTTAAATACACACGTCATCAATTCGTTCATAATCAACCTAACTACTATGTTTTTTTTGTGTAAATGTTGTGGCCATATAAGAATTTAAATAAAAAATCCAATTAAGGCGCTTAATTAGAACTTCTTCCGTCGCAGATGTTTTTAATATTTGTTTTAGCGGTTCGAGTAAACAGCGCCAGGCTGGTAAAGACGCGGTTAGCGAGGAAGTGCGGACAATATTAATGTCGCCCATAATTCACAACCAGCCGACGTATTTTTCTCCTCAGAACCGGCTAAGGCGAAGTCCTACGTAGAAAACTCAACGCGAACGCGATGCTGCGCGATAAATTATGGGGTCTAGACAGTGGCGTAGCGTACCTTGGCGGGGCCCCGTGTAAAAAATTGTTTGGGGGCCCTTATTGAGGGTAAAGATTTCTCACAAAAGAAAAAAAAATGTTTGCATAAAATTAAAAGCAATATTTATTCATCATCTTCATCAATATTTATTTATCTGTCACTTTTTCTAAAATTTTTACAAACAATTAAAATTAAATATATTATATACTCTCCTTGCCTTTTTTCGGCAAACTGATTTATTAAATCATTTATAGCTGATGATGACTTTAGTTTTTCTAAAGATTCTGCCTCTATGGACAATAATGACAGGTCTGATAGGCGTTCATTTCCCATCGAAGTTCTTAGGTAATTTTTTAAATTAGGAAAGTTTTTGTTAATTTTTGATTACGCACGTCGGGGGCCCTCGTGGCTTGGGGGCCCCGTAGGATACGGCAGATACGGCGGTAGCTACGCCCCTGGGTTTAGACAAACATTTGTTGCTGCATTTCGACTGCAAAACGACTACGAATTTCATTTCTAAATTGTAAAATCACAGATCGCCCTTTTCACTTTCGTCCTAATCGCGTCGCAACGCATTTCACATGCGTTCGCTCACATAGGACACGTCAAATAGCTGCGAGTGCTTGATATTTTCGCGCCACGTCGTATTCGCATTGGGTTCGCTTACGTAGGACGACGAGGAAGTGTGGCAGACACTTAATTAACAAGACAAACAAAGTTTCTATTCTAAAACGCTTTGAAATTAAAATTTAATTATTTTTTGTACATACTACATACCTCTTATAAATTTTGAGAATCTTATTTATAGGATATGCACAAAATTGCTGCTAAGCCCTAGCTAAAAAGAATCGATCTGATTCGAAAGCCATTTTAGAATTTTTATTATTACTTAATATTAAAAAATAAAAGTGATACTTTTTAATAATAATAGCTAACCACTTGTACTATATATAAATACTTGTATTATGAATAATCACTACATAGTATAAAACAAAGTCGCTTTCTTTGTCCCTATTTCTCTATTCCCCTATGTATGCTTAAATCTTTAAAACTACGCAACGGATTTTGATGCGGTTTTTTTTAATAGATAGAGTGTCATGATGCGGACTCAATTTTTAGTACTAGCGGACCCGGCAGACGTCGTCCTGCCCACTATTAGCGCCACCTACCGGGTCCAATTTTTCTACTTATAAACCTTTCTCTTGAATCACTCTATCTATTAAAAAAAACCGCATCAAAATCCGTTGCGTAGTTTTAAAGATTTAAGCATACATAGGGGAATAGAGAAATAGGGACAAAGAAAGCGACTTTGAAAATTTGATATGCATTTACTTGTACAAAATAATTTATTAGATTTCCCATTGCACTAGACACGACCAGACAAACTTACAAATTCTTAATTTGCCTCTGCCGGCAATTGAACCTACTAAAAACATATAACACCAAAGTGCTGACGAGTGCGTCGGTAAGGCCGTCACAATATTATGAATAGCGACATTTTTTTTTGTTCATTCCTCGCTCTTAGTTTTCTAATTATGTTTAATTTATACAGTGAATGAGTGCTGTGATGCTGTCGCCATGTTGTCTGTGTAAATAGCGTCTCTCGTAGCTCGCTGACAGGATGCAATTTTCCGCTGCTCCCGCCACTTCCAAGTGAGCATTTACATTTTTAAAGGATTTTATTTCATTTGCAATTCCCTCGATTTCTTTGCTATGCAATGTAATGTTCGCTGATTATGCTGCTTGTACGAATTGAAATGCAATGTTATCCGAACGTCTTGTTATTCCAATCTAACGTTTCTGCAGTATTTATCGAACAGTGTACAAATTATACAACCTTTTCCAAGATGTACGTTATTTGACTGTATTGTAGGTAGGTAGCCTCCGAACGTCGATACGAAACTTCTCTATTATTTCGTTTTCGCTCATCCTAGACGAGTGTTTACATTTAACAGAGCTGTAGAACTTTTTATAGTATCCATTTTTTTTTATAAGAAAATGCTGGACTACGTTTTTAAAGCATATTGCTAAAATAATATAAAAATAACTAGGTTTTGCCCGTGGCTTCGCCCGCGTGAATTTCGGTTTTTCACAAATTCCAAGGGAATCGTGGATATCCGGTTTTCGTTCCCGCTCCCTTTTCCAACCTTTATACATACTGTCAAGGAAGTTTACTATAGTAATCTACCTAATAAAGCTGTAGGTAGATTGCTATAGCAAATTTCGGTTTTTTCCAAATCCCACGGGAACTGTTGATTTTTCCAGGATAAAAAGTAGCCATGCTATAAGCTATGTACTTACCTAGGTATGTTTTAAATTTCAGCCAAATCGGTTCAGTGCTGCGGCGTTAAAGAGTAACAAACATACCTACACACCAACTTTCGCCTTTATAATGTTACTAGCTTCTGCCCGCGGCTTCGCCCGCGTGAATTTCGGTTTTGAACAAATCCCGAGGGAATCGTGTAGTTCCGGTTCCCGTTCCCGCTCCCTTTTCCTACCTTTATACTTAAAATATCAAGCAAGGTCGCTATAGTAATCTACCTATAGCTGTAGATATAGATTTCGGGTTTTTCAAAATCCCGTGGGAACTGTGCATTTTTCCAGGATAAAAAGTAGCCGATGTGTTGCCAATGCATGCTACACAGCAAAGTATTGCAATAATGTGTTATGTGAGCGTGATATACGTACCTAATAACGTACGTACGTACCATATGTACCTAATAACAGTCAGCGCCCTCTGTGGCGTTTTTGGAGGTCTATATCTATTTTAGTCCTACAGGAATACATTTCCGGGATAAAAAGTTACTTTATGTGTTAAGTCAGGGCATAAGCTATCTCCATTCAAAACAACCAAATCGGTTCAGTAGTTGCGGCGGAGAAGAGGAACAAACATACACACAAACTATTTTTATAATACCTATTAGTGTGATTGGTATTTTCCTCGCTAGACAGCTCCGATAGCATACGCGTCCGATCGCTGCTAAATTCAAAGTGCTATAGGGAGAACTTTACGCCGTACGCGCCGAGCCGCCCCGGCCGCGGCCGGCTGGAACCGCCGCGCGCAATGGCTACGTCCCGCAACTTTTAAATCTGTAATATCTTCGAAAATATTCATTTAAATCATATACTGTAAAGGGCCATATAGATCTATAATAAATCAACAATGTACTTAAGGTATTTAATTAGATAAGGATTAATGCTGTATTGGTTAAAATCGCTTCGAAAATTAGCCATTATTTGTCGTAAAAAGTAAATAACAAAAAAAAATTATTGTGGGATATCCATAAGAGATAGACATATACCATCGCGGAGTTTTCTGTAGACCTTTTCAATGTGTACAATACTTAGTACATTATATTGATAAATCTCGTAGGGTTCAGCCTGCGTTTGCAATGTAAGCGGAAAAAATGTAATTATTTACGACACCACATTAGAAACCTTAAAAATAACAGTATTTCTCCACTATTTAATGGATGTTATTATACATATAAACCTTCCTCTTGAATCACTCTATCTATTAAAAAAACCGCATCAAAATCCGTTGCGTAGTTTTAAAGATTTAAGCATACAAAGGGACATAGGGACATAGGGACAGAGAAAGCGACTTTGTTTTATACTATGTAGTGATAATGTGATACCTACTTTAAAAAAACGTTAGAGACTCAATCGGATTATTTTATTCGTATTTCAGTTTAAGCTGGGTGTGCTAAATGATTAAATAGAAGAAAAAAATATTAATTCTGATTTCTGGGGCAATTTTGTATCAGAGGACTCTCCACTATCTGTTAGGTAGGTACCACAAGATTATTATCCGCTTAAGTTACGGTCAATCTATGCCTGTCCAGTAACTTAGATACCTGGTGGCAAGGTAGACAATGCAAAACCATCATGTGAACGATATATTACATTTAAAGTTCGGCCGTTCAGAGAATGCGTTCCTGACACGTCGCGATTGAACTGACGACGTAGCTTTGTAATGGCGTTGCAGTTACGATAAAAATATTTTTGCTGGTTGTTTACCGTTTTAACAATTGATGAGCATTAAAACAACATTATTATATCAATAATCAATGAATGTTATAATTTTGTGCCAAACTGAGTGTCAAATAACTTGGTAAACAATATTTTTCTAAATCTATACTGCGCTATTACAAGGTTATGTCAGCGCTTTATATTTGTATAATAGTGCTGTGCTAAAAATAACAGGCAAGTATCGTAATCTGTTCTTATACAGTTATACTTATAATATAAAATAATACGCTTTGTTTTTCTTTTTAAGAATTTGAAAATAATGGACTATAAGATAACTTTTATGAAATATAAAAATAAAACTATGACCAAACTTTGTAACAAAGAATAAATAAAACAATTTTATTATATGAATATTACCTTTTTTTGGTTTCTACTTAAATAACTAAAACATAAATTTTAAATGATTCCGCCAATTTAAAACGAAAATAATCTTAAAATAATGCGCCGGTTCATTTTGGAGGAACGGTAACGAACTCAGTGTTATGTTGTGCCCATCACTAGTCGTGACTAACTGATAGGTGTCAGGAACGCATTCTCTGAACGGCCGAACTATAGTAGGTAAACTTGCTCAGCCCTATCTCTTTCAGCTGTCAAAGTTTATTAACTAGGAAGATGAAGGTTAAAATTAACAACGCCACGCAGTGATGACGTGCGATGCCAGCCATAACGCCATTCTAATAGTAGGGGAGCCCAACAGGGGATTTTTGGATTTACTCGAGCGTGTCAGATTAAGATATGGGAGGCATCTTGCATCCTGCTGAGTACCCTCTGCCATATATAAGCCCTTTATATAGAGCCGCGCGCGCAAAAAAAAATGATGGACAGAAATACTCTGAAATGTCAGATTAAGATATGTGTGTGGTTAATTACGAGCTAAGAAAGTATCTATATTTAGAAAATCAGACTATTTGAACGTAACGTACGAGAGTCGGAGCGTTACAAAGCTGCAAAAAAAAACCTTATCTTGACCTTCTCGAAACTTAAGGGTGGTTGAATTTTTTTTTCTATTTTGAAGGAAATGATGCAAAAATAACAAAAAAATATACTTAATCAGCCGATTTCCACAAGCCGTAACAAAAATCGTCTATTGAAGATGAGTGCGTGTAGCTTACCTCATTACCCCAAGCTTACCCCACCACTGAAATGGAAAACCTTATACCTAATAACCTTGTTTATTCTTCCTATCAACTAATTTACAAAATGTAATAGGTCCCGACGACGTTCGAGTAAATCCACATTTAGCATCCTCGGCTCCCCTACCAAAAAGTATGCGAACGGAGAAGAAAAAGCTAACGCTATAACATTAAATTTATCATATTATATTTACCAACTTGGGTTGGAAGCAGCTGATAAATTTGGTCGATGGCATGTCTATGGCGCTTCAATATCCTCATAAATCCGAGCCAACCCTTCTTTTATCATAGTAGGTAAGTATGTTTAGCTTTAGATCATTTTGGAGAGTGTAAGTATTACTTTGATAAATGCCCTCGCGACACACGATACTTGCACTGCTGTTTGATGATGATTCGAAACTGTAAGTAGGTACCTACTCTATGCTTATAAAACAGAACCATGAAATGAAAAACTGATCACACACAACGTCGGTGAACCTAGAGATTTCAAATTTGAAGGAAATATTCCTTCAGTACCTACTCTATTATAACTGCACTAAGGAGGGAATTTTTGAAATTCATCTCTAAACGATAAAGTATAAACCTAAATACACGTGGACGAAGTCGTGGGCATCAGCTCGCGTATTTCGATTTAATTAAAATTTAACAAAATCACTTGCAAAACTGAAAGTCTTTAATATCGCATCTAGTTTGCATTTAATTTATGCAGAGAGTGAGTGTGGAACTGTGGAACACTGTCCGTGTCGTCATATTGTCCGTTCTATGTAAATAGCTCCTCGTCGTTGACAGAATGCAATTTCTCACAACGCGCACCACTTGCAAGTTAACATTTACATTTTACCTACTGCGTTTAAAATTCCAAGCTCTTCCGCCGCTAGTCTTAATAAAATTGTTCATATAATTTTTAACTTTTGTATGAATTTGTGACGATTTAGTTTAACAATTTGCTCAGGCGCTTCTTTGACTTTCTTGATGTACGGAGGTTTGCGCCTACAGCAATATGACATATAACATGTTTAAAGTAGAATTTGCTCGCGGTGTCACTCGAATTAAAATGTTTCATGTTTCGATAACTGATTTGTAAAACTTAAACTTCGCTTCAATTAATATGTTAATTGAATGATTGATCAGTAGGTAGGTATCTACGCATACTGGTACAAATATACCAAAAAACACATAACACCTCGATCTAGGTACCAAGGGCGTCGCCAGCCGCTGGCCAAGGGGGGGGGGCAAGTTGATGATATTGTACTTATTATAGCACACGAGATTATATGATTATAGTATGCGAAAAGTGTAAATAGGCCAGTCATATTTTACACAAAAAATCGCTAAACTCGCAATCAAACGGCTAGTTCTGATTTTTTAGTATGTTGTTAGGACCACTATCAGTAAGACCTGTGCTGACTTTGCAGTACTCGAAAAACCCCTTTTTTTCACTTTTTTGTTTTTTTTCTATATAAGTCCTAAAGTATGCGTTTTAAAAAAAAAAAAATATTTTTGTGTCCGAAACTGCAAAATTGGAGACTACTAATACCTATTAAAAAAATCAGAATTTTCTTTTCAAATAGCATATTTATATTTTCTGAAATCTCTAGGGGGGGGCAGCTGCCCCTCCCTGCCCCTACCTGGCGACGCCCTTGCTAGGTACCTACAATATGTATTGCGACTGGGACTGTAAAGGTGCGTCCAGACTTGAACATTTCACCGAACCGAACAGCGAACATTTCGGCGAACTTGTTACGCTCAATGTGGACGGCGCGCTTGGAGCGCTTGAGATGGGTTACTGCGTAACAGTTCGGCGAAACTTTCGCCGAACTGTTACGCAGTAACCCATCTCAAGCGCTCCAAGCGCGCCGTCCACATTGAGCGTAACAAGTTCGCCGAAATGTTCGCTGTTCGGTTCGGTGAAATGTTCAAGTCTGGACGCACCTTTAGGTTTGTACGAGTTTGGTACGAGCCGTACGAGTAGTGTGGTGATTAATAGCAATAGTATGTGTATCCGATATCAGCGTTGGAATAATTCAGGTATATCTAAAGATTAACTAGAACTCCTTTGTCCCAGATGTCTTCAACGTTCGGGGTACTTAACAGTGCGGATTAGTTCCAGGCTGGTAAATAGGTGGTTAGCGCGGGAAAGTGCGGACAATATAAATGCCGGCCGTAACTCACCGACAGCCGACGTATTTTTCTCCGCGGCGCCGGCCTAGGACGGTAGACACTAATTAATAGAATTAGCATAATCATCCGAGGAACCCACTTTGCCGTGAAGCCTGCAGTGCTTTTTTCGCTATCAATATTTGTCTTTAATTTAATTTTATAAAAGTGGTCTTTGTATACATCTACGGCTGTGGATTTAAAGCAATAGAATATTTTGGTTTTGATTGCATTATTTTTGTATTGAACGCACCCACGTGACTCTGGTCTTTGTTTTTTTTTAATATTTATGACCAAAGATGAATCAAAAAGTTAGAGGGAATATAATAAGTATCTAAGTAGTAAATTGATAAAAACAAATGTTTATCTTTTCGTCTTTTATGAGTTTGCGTATCTTGCTCATTCGCGTAGCTTGCATGGTGGATAGTTGGATACCTACTTTTTATACCGGAAATAAGTTCCTCTGGGAACAAAGACGCGGGCTTCAACTAGGAAAGTAATAAAGTGTCTACTTAATAAAGAGTTTTATTCAATAGAGGACCGAAGACATAATAAGAGTCGCAGGGAACCGCTCGATACAATCGGCCCAAGACCGCGGCGTGTATAGTCCCTACCTATGTCCAGTTGTCCAACGTGTATCGGTTGATGATGATTCACTTATATATTTTTGTTTCTAAAACGTATGTAGAACTATACCTAAGTGGGTAGATACATACAGTATCTTTGTAACTACGAGTTCCAACTACCAACCGTGTGTAGTATTCGAGTAACAACCTCCAGCGCCGGCGAACAAGTATCCGATAGAGCGACATAGCCGCGTCGCATGTCGACATCGGCGACTAAATGTGGACGATATAACTTGGTAGGTATAACAAGTATCTATCTAGATACAAGACCTTAATCGGTTGAGTTTTGTCGCCCCTTGTTACAAATAGATAGGTACGTTGATGGATATTCGTTATAGCATTGCACACACACACAAGGCACAGAAAACAAGAGAAACAAAGCTAAAATTGTCGGCTAAAATTGTTCAGAGCAATGACAGAAGTTGCGTAAGGGATAGTAATTAATAGTAAATTGTTTAATCTCTTTACAAGTAAATACTTTATTGGCTTTTAAGGTTTTTATACATTTGAGAGCTTTTCCAGAAGTATGCGAATTTTGTCACACACGATGAGAACAACAAGTCTCCACGCATTTAAGGTCTGTAATCACGCACGATACTAAAATGTTCTATGGAAATTCCTGTAATGCGTAGAGCACGTTTGCGTGGCTAATCCGCCTGCGTGACAAAATAAGCATGTTACTTTTGAATACGCTACGCACATTTGGTGGCAGTATGAAACTTTTCGCTGTCATTTATAGCTATACTTAGCTGATTTCACACAGGTTTGCACTGTCTGCATTTTCATACCTTAATTAAGGATACTATTAACTCGGTTAAACTTGAAAGATATTATAACAATGTAACGTAGAATTAGAATTTTTCCGCTCCGATAGTTAAAGTCATTCAAAATTTGATTTCAGTGTGCTTAGTCTAAAGCGGAGCACTCGAAAACGAACTCACAAACTATTGATCGATTTCAGAGTAAAATAGACCTAAAATGGCTTGTATTAACAATGTGAACAATGCTGAATGTATTGGCGAACTCAAACCTTAATACAACCCATTTTAGGTCTATTTTACTCTGAAATCGATCAATAGTTTTCGAGTTCGTTTTCGAGTGCTCCGATTTAGACTAAGCACACTGATCAACATTCTAACTACACTGTTATTACTTTACTCATTTTCTACGCGTGACATACGCAATGGACAGTCAGACAGCAAAGCGACACTCGTATCGTATATAATAACAAGTGTAAATTGTAAATTTAAAAACCCCCGACATTCGCCATTTTGTGGCGGCGGCCATCTTGGATTTACAATAGTGCTATTCTACTAGTCAAGCCCTTTCATTTGATACCCATATTAAGGGAGTTGTGAAAAAATATATAATCCGCCATTTTGTAGCGGCGGCCATCTTGGACCGATTTTCATCAAACATAGCTAACAACACTCTCGACTAATTCTCCTTTCAGACAAAAAAAACCGCATTCAAATCGGTCCACCCGTTTGAGCGCCACAGGGGAACAGACAGACACACACACACACACACACACACACACACACACACACAGACACGTCAAACTTATAACACCCCGTCGTTTTTGCGTCGGGGGTTAAAAACAAACCAGATCAGCGCTTTTAAACAGACGTGGCAGTTCAGTGGTGAAGTTGCAGATTACATGTTTCATTTTTCTTTTGCCTTTATTTCCATACCGCAGATATTAAACACCGGCTGAACACAGTGAAAGTGAGCTTGCATAAATTTAAAATGCAAATATCAAACAATAAAGGAATCGCTGACAAAAACGAGCGTATGTGTAGAGAAGAAAACCGAATTCAATTTACATATTACAAGGGAGGCTGAGTGGACAGCTCATTATCCCGCATAATGATCTTCGGGGTCACACTTCCACACGACTTAATTGTCTCTAATCCGGGGGTTTAAATTCGCCTCAAACCGCTTGATAATAATGTAATCGTTTCAGTAAAGCGCTCCGGTATTGTGTGTTAAATTGAGTTGAAAGGGCTTTTTCAAAAGTCAAAACTGAAGTGAAAAGAATTGACGACACTCGCGTTTTAACTTTTAATCACTGAAAAATAAACTACTTGCAACTTTCTATAACTTACGAAAAAAAGGAGGACAAATCTTCATAATTTTGTCCGCGCATATAATTATGACGGTGTCCATTTTAATAATATGTCACTTTGTAATTAAATTCCGTTTTTGAAATTGTTTCCCTGTCCTCTGTTCGCAAAATGGATATTTTTATTGACCTGTGAAGTTGCTTACATATGATGTCTTATTTTCATACTGCCAAACATCTATAACTTCGTAATTTTTAAAGACTTGACCTATTTGAATTCTGTTTTTATCTTCGTTGTATTTTTCGAGCAAGAGCTTTGAATTGAAAAAATAATATTAGCCAAATAAACTGTTAGTTGAAACGATGGCGACGATATTAGACATTTTCAGGAATTAAGTAAGTATATCTAACTATAAAATAATTTTGTCACAAAGTGAAAATATAATCCAAAGTCAATAGACGTGTTTGAATCGCGGTTGCGGTTTTCATCCAATTTACCTTTGAGCTTTACGTACAAATTTTCCACTTGCAAAATCTATCGAAATTAATGTTTTAGTTTGGTATAAAGCCGCTAACAAGTTAATAACCAAGCTCGTAAATTTCTAGGTCAGGTAATCTTATTTCAACCTGCATTCTGAATATTATAAATGTGAAACTGTGTCTGGCGGTCTATTACGTTTTCATGGCTCGAAAGGCTCGAAAATATGAAAAGATATGAAAAAGATAAAACAATCCATAATATGAACTAAGCTGCAAACTATAAATAGCTAGTTTTTAGGGTTCCGTACCCAAAGGGTAAAAACGGAGCCCTATTAATGTCACTCGGCTGTCTGTCTGTCTGTCTGTCTGTCTGTCTGTCTGTCTGTCTGTCCGTCTGTCCGCCGGTCACAGGTCTCTAGCTCGCAGACGAAATGAGTTACAAACCTGAAATTTTGGTATTTAGTGTAAAACGTTAACCCAAAATCAAATATTGAATTAGAAATTGAATTAAATTATTTTTCAGGGGGGCTCCCATACATGAAAAAGGAGCCGGAAAAAAAATTTTTTCTTTACCCTAGCTTGTGGGGTATCATTGTTTAGAGCTCATTAAGTAGAGTACAAATATATATTTTTTTAATTTTTATCTCAAAAAATAAGGGAATGGGAGGCCATCAAAGTTGTCAGTTTTAGACCATTTTTGTGACGGGGGCTATCTCAAAAACTAAACTAGTTGGGAATATGATATTTCAGTATATTATGTACTATATGTTCTATTTAAACAACAAATACTGAAAACAACGATTTATTAAATAGTTTATAAGCTGTGACCAAAATAAACGAACATTTTTTTGGGTTTTTCTTTCACGGTTTGTTGCGATGTCTAGCTCGGAAATTAAATATTTCTTAGACCCAAAATATTATATTGTTCATAATTATGTACGGAACCCTGAAAGAGCGAGGCCCGACTCGCACTTGGCTGATTTTTATATATTATTTTAACCTTTTAAATGGGTTTATTAACACTCCTTTATTATTCAAAATTTACTCAGCACTTGGATAGGTATCTACGTGTTTTATTATGCTTACCTTAAATAAATTGCTTATTATATTATACTAATTGGTCTCATCTTTTAACTGGCATTAAAATGAATAGGGTTTGTATAATTAACTTTCCTTGAAAAAAAAAATTCGCTGTTAAAATTATATTTTAGGGAAAATATTGTGCTAATCCTGTTAATTAATATCTGACGTCTTCGTCAGTTCCGCAGAGAAAAATACGCCTTTTTTCCACGTTAATAACTATTTTTTCGTAACAAGCTACGAAATAAGATTATTATTGGTTTTTTAGGGTTCCGTACCCAAAGGGTAAAAACGGAGCCCTATTAATGTCACTCGGCTGTCTGTCTGTCTGTCTGTCTGTCTGTCTGTCTGTCTGTCTGTCCGTCTGTCCGCCGGTCACAGGTCTCTAGCTCGCAGACGAAATGAGTTACAAACCTGAAATTTTGGTATTTGGTGTAAAACGTTGACCCAAAATCAAATATTGAATTAAAAATTGAATTAAATTATTTTTCAGGGGGGCTCCCATACATGAGAAAGGAGCCGGAAAAAAAATTTTTTTTTTTACCCTAGCTTGTGGTGTATCATTGTTTAGAGCTCATTGAGTAGAGTACGAATATATATTTTTTTAATTTTTTGCTTAAAAAGGAAGGAGACGGGGGGTCATCAAATTTGTCAGTTTTAGACCATTTTTGTGACGGGGGCTATCTAAAAAACTAAACTAGTTAGGAATATGATATTTCGGTATATTATGTACTATATGCTCTATTTGTACAACAAATACTGAAAACAACGATTCATAAAATAGTTTATAAGCTGTGACCAAAATAAACGAACTTATTTTGCGTTTTTCTTTCACGATTTCTTGCGATGTCTAACTCGGAAATTAAATATTTCTTAGACCCAAAATATTATATTGTTCATAATTATGTACGGAACTCTGAAAGAGCGAGGCCCGACTCGCACTTGGCTGATTTTTCTGAACTAGTATTGTACGCTTTGTGAGCAAGGTAAGGTCGAAATTCATATTGTCCACACTTCCGTTCACTCATGAAGAAGAAGCATAAATGTGAAGAAGTACCAAGTGGTAGAGACCCACGTCGCGTCGCTCGCCTTCATAGAGCAAGTAAGCCACTGAGCCTAGGCCGTGAGCCTGAGGCCACTGAGCTGCACGCACTGCAACTGCTGCACCGCCACGTAGGTAGAAAGTCTACGAAGAATAAACATGTTTTGTACCAACCACTTCTGTATAAACCGCACACTAGATGATTGTAGGTACATACGTATAAGATACAAGTCTCTAAGAATGTCTCTAAGAATCGCCAAGTAGGTACCGCAAACATTAAAAACATCTGGGACAAAATTGTAGTTCTAATTTTCACCAAACCGTTTTCCTTAACAAGGAAGGGTCTGTCGCGACACTTACCTACTCTAAAACGTTTTGTTATTTGTATTTGATGTTGAAACAGCAGATAATACAGCAGATAGAGTGTGCGTGAAACAGCATTTCAATATGTAATATTAATTATTTACAAAAATATTATTTCGTTTCCTTTCTTTAGATGGTTATGATTTTAGTAGTCTATGTATGTATGTTTGTGGCCGATTTTTGTATGAGATTCTGTCTACCGTAGCGCCTAAACTACTGGACCGATTTTGATGATCGTTGTTATGCTCCGGGTATCATACTAGGCTACATTTTATTAACGAAAAAATCAAGAAATGCCCTCGTGCGGCTTTCTAGATTACTAAATTAGTAATTCGGATAGACATAACAAATGGGCGCCATTTGTTATGTCTATCCGAATTACTAACTAGAGGCTTGCCCCGCGTTTTCGCATGCAAAATTATTATTTAATTATTAAGCGTAGTCGAGTTTTAGTTTACAAACTTTATACTTGTTGTATTAAACAATAGTGAAAGACCATGAAAATAATTAAACATAATAATATTATAGTTACCTGTGCAATCAATGGAATGCACATAAATACTCCAGTCTCTAAATGGGAGCGCTGTAGTTAATGCTGACCACTGTTGCGTATGTTCTATTTTGCTTTCCGTTTTAGTTCCCGTAACAACAAAACATACGTACATAGTACATAGTACGGACTACGGAGTATATCGCTACAAAGTTTATAAATCTCTGATGAGAGAGCAAAGTTAGAACCACGGCGCGAGTGTTCGCCGACAACTTTTGTTATGAATTTTTCATAGAAAGTAATACGAGTATATGGTGTTATGATGTATAACCGCGGATTATAAAAATAAATGAAATATTTTAGTTAAAAATTTCAGGCTTAATTTTTTGTATACATACAGGATGTATGGATATTAATACTGATGATTACTGATAAGATACTTATTATTAAAAAAAAACGTGAAAAAAAAACATTTTTACAAAAAAAAAATACACTTTTTGTTTGCACCGTTTTGGCGAGTGAAACAGAACTGTAATTGCAAAACACTTACTTGCTGTATTTTTTACACTTTGATACGTAATTCTAAATTTAAATAAGATCAGCTGACGCTGGAGGTCAACGAACTTTGTGTGACCTATTTACGTATCGTTAGGTAGGTAGGTACCTACAAAACCGCGCGCGCGTTATTCTGTGCGCGCGCCAACGCCGATACCTACCCTTCTTATTTTCAGTGCATCAGTTGCTATGGAAGAAGTCACGAAAACTGCATGATATTATTATATGTATTTATGTTAATGAGATGACATTGCCGTACCTCGGTCGACGGTCAAAGTGATATTGAGTTTTGCCTGGCAGTGCAGCCGGGTGCGGGGTGTGATCACGTCTCTACCGAGGCAAGTCAGCATCTCTCGATCGAGGCAGAGTGCGGTGCGACAAAGCAAAGCCTAGCGAGGAAACCAAGTTTAACTAGACCTTAGACGTCTGGACCCAGCTAATGAAAATGCTCTTCAATAATAATAGCTCTAATTAATTGTTTGGCTTTGTCCCACAATAACTAACAATAGAAACAAATCTATTGCTCTGCAGCATAATGTAATGTTGCTGAATAAACTAATTGGGACCTTGTTGGAAACTTTGTACATTGCTTTATGGATTCGGATTTTGCATACAAAGCGCAAACTTAATTTGAATGGTAACCGCAACGAACCGTGGCTGAAACACGCCTATTGACTTTGGCTATTCATACGAAAATCTCTCTTTGTAACGCAAATAGTGGCAAAAGCTATTTTTAACCCCCGACGCAAAAACGATGGGGTGTTATAAGTTTGACGTGTCTGTGTGTGTGTGTGTGTGTGTGTGTGTGTGTGTGTGTGTGTCTGTCTGTTCCCCTGTGGCGCTCAAACGGGTGGACCGATTTGAATGCGGTTTTTTTTGTTTGAAAGGTGAATTAGTCGAGAGTATTCTTAGCTATGTTTGATGAAAATCGGTCCAAGATGGCCGCCGCTACAAAATGGCGGATGATATATTTTTTCACAACTCCCTTGATATGGGTATCAAATGAAAGGGCTTGACTAGTAGAATAGCACTATTGCAAATTCAAGATGGCCGCCGCCACTAAATGGCGAATGTCGGGGGTTTTTAAATTTTCAATTTACACTTGTTAGCCACGGGGCTACGCGCAACAGTGCAATTAAATTGCAAGTTATAGCTGCTTTGCTTGTCTCTTTGGTCTTGCGGTTACCTTATTTGGCTGCAGACTATGATGAGGTCAGGGTTGGGACTCGGGACAAAGAAAGTAATTCGATTTTACTTTGAAGCAATTCTAAGTTTAGCAGCCCGTAATTGGGAAGTTGGTGTTGTTACACCCCGTGCCTTGGAGAGTACGAAAAGCAGTATCCTGTGCCTAATCGGTCTCCGGTCGTGCTTGTGTAATTGAGGCATCGTACTTCACAAACGGATGGACCGATTTCAATGCAGTTTTGCCAAAGATCGATTCAAAGATGCCTAATATTATTCACAAGAACAGGGTTAACATCTACGAAGTACGATTTTACCCCAAACTACTTTAATTCCCTGTCATCATAAAAAGCCATATGCCGAGTAATAATATTACTCGTTTCGCCTTAGAATAGAAAACAAAAGAAGCACATTGAAAACATTTATTGAAAAATGGATGTCGAATGACATTATCACCATGAAGTGTCTGTCAGGCACTAAGATATTGTAATATATACTCTAAATAGATGTCAAGTTTACATCTGTCTGTGGTCACAAGTTTTTTAATGACACTTGACGATGACACGTGACGTGCTAGTGATGTAACTATCGATATTTTGACTGTGAGGATCTATAGGGACACAAATACAATATGCGTGTTTAAATATGTGGACCATACTCTAATATTACATTATGCGAAAGTGTGTCTTTCTGTCTTTTACCTTTTCAGGGCCCATCCGATTTGGGACGAAATTTTGTACACAGACAGCTTGCATCCCGGAAACCGATATCTAAGGCTACTTTTGTCTTGCAGTATCAAAGCGTTCCTACAAGATTAATAAAATAAAAACCTAAGCTCACGTGAATGAAGTCTCGGGCATCATCTTGTTAGGAAATACAAGAATAATATGTTTCATATTATAGTATATTTTTAACCGACTTCAAAAAAGGAGGTTGTATGTATGTATATATGTATGTATATAAGTATGTTCGCGATTATCTCCGCAACTAATGAACCGATTTTGATGATTTTTTCACTATCATAATCTACATACTTTCAGAAAGGTTTTAGTGTGTACATCGAAAAATATACATATATATATATATATAAAAACACAAAATATACATATCCTTCTAGAACCTTTGTTGTGCCTTCTAGAACTGAAATAAAATCGAGTCTTTTTGGAGTCGATGAAACTTTATGACGTTGGGGTCCCAAGGTGCTTGAATGGCGACCTCGCACCAGCAAAGGAAGCGTAGGTAGACCCCCCACTCGATGGACAGACGATCTCAAGCGAGTCGCTGGTAGCCGCTGGAATCAGGCGGCACAAGATCGTGTGCTGTGGCGATCCTTGCAAGAGACCTATGTCCAGCAGTGGACGTCCATTGTTTGAAACGAACGAACGAACGAACGAATATTATACACTTACTAAATTTCTTTGAACATTAATGTTTATACGTCACTCCGTTAATGTGCGAATGAAAACTTCATTGGCGGAATTTTCTTCTGCATTACAGACATCCATTGGTAACGGTTCTCTTGCCTTAAATTAAAAAAATCAGACGTGGTAGAACATTTTTCACGTTTCGCTTCACCGTTTTTCATACACCAATAATAGCTTTTAGGGTAAAACTTTTAAAACGTGCCGCCTTGATATGGGTTATGGGATGGGGGGAGGGAGAGGGTAAATCATCCAGTGTTGAGGTTAGAATTGATTTTCGTTGTTTTCTTGAAAACGATGAATTACCTTATTATAAGAGTGTTAGCATTATACTCGTAGACCAAACATCTATCACTAATGACTATTTTATCTCTGAATTCGTGCCAAAGACTATTAAGTCCAACCCTAGTATTTGCATGTATTTTGCACCTTCACACAACACTAGCATGAAATTATGGTATTATTACAAATATTTGATATTATTATAATTACCAATGTATCTATATGCGGCAAAAATAATAGCGTTTGCTTTTAAGCGCCTCCATTTTAAATTGTTTTTGGGCACAAATCAATTAAGTGTGAAGTGTTTTGAACAAATATGACTGTGTTTCTGCGATGTCCAATATTGCGGTCTTATTCTTTGTGCCCATTCATTTCTTATTTTTGGGTTCTTTGGAAATCTGTAACAAATAAAAATTTAGCGATCATGATACAACAATCTAGCACGCGGAAATACACGTAAGTATTCATTGTGTGTAGTGGCTACGGAATCTAATGTTCGAAAATTAAAAAAAACCCCGACATTCACCATTTTTTGATCGCGGCCATCTTGGATTTGCATGGTGTTATTCTACTAGTCAAGCCCTTTCATTTGATACCCATATTAACGGAGTTGTGAAAAATAAATAATCTACCATTTTGTAGCGGCGGCCATCTTGCAGCGATTTTCATCAAAATAGCTGACAACACTTTCGACTAATTCACCTTTCAAACAAAAAAACCGCGTTCAAATCGGTTCACCCGTTTTAGCGCTACAGAGGAACAGACAGACAGACAGACACACACACATACACACACACACACACACAGACACATCAAACTTATAACACCCCGTCGTTTTTGCGTCGGAGGTTAAAAATTTTATCGCACGTAATCGATATGCAATTTTAGTACATCACTATGCTAAAAAACATAACCTTTATTAGTCAACAGAAAATATTTAAAAAATAGGCAAAAATCGGTGTAGAATTGAACACGATGACGATTTCCAAAAACTACAAATAACGTTACATAATTTTAGATTATATTTACATACAAAACTATCAAAACTCACCGATGAAATGATAATGTTTCTTTAAAATTTTCTTTTCGGCCCCTATAGGAATTACATTCTTTCACAGCACAGGACATTATAATAAAACTACGGAAAATTTATCAAAAATAACTTAAGATCAAACATTTATAAATTCTTGGAAGAAGAACACCAAAATAATAAAAATTTATCAGCCTCGTAATGTATGTTTTTGGAAAATTATGATGCGACTAAATTCAATGGTCAATTGACATAAAACATGCAAAAACAATATCTAAACAATCCATAAATAATGATGGTTTATGAGACGTACCTATTTAATTTGGTAGGATTAAATTTATTAAAATTTAACAAATAAGTCCATTTGACAATCAATTTAGTGACATGCTTAGAAATAATAAAAAGCAAGTGCGATTCGGTGTTTCATTTACACCTAGACAGGAGTAATTTAGGTTAGGTGAGTACAATAACTGTACCTCAAGTTAATTTTTAGCTTCAGATCTCTTAGTTAATAGATCAATGGTCAGGCATTTGTCATATCTACATGCGGCAGTTGATTTGTACTTATTTGCTTAAGTTTTGAATTGTTTTATCTCTAGTAACATTACGAAACGTCAGAATTCCGCGGAATTAGTAATTCGGGTATAGTATCACTATTGATTGATATACATAAGTATCTATTGATTGATGTTATATTATGTTTGTACAAAACCACTTCCAGCGATATCTGCCTTGTAGTTTTTGAAAAAATATTATATGTTTGGTAGGAAAACGTTCTTTCACGTCCGTCGGCTTGGTTGAAAATTAAATTAACATTCAAGTTTCTTTAGATTGTTTATGTAATAAATGTTTTCTAGGTACTTAGGAACTTTCTTATTTTTAAGTATAATCGTACTCGTATCTACGGCTTCATTTCCACGTCGTCGTAGCTATTTATAAATTAATTATCAAGTGCCAAACCAATCAATTTATCATAGTATAGGCATAAGACATTTTAACGAAGAGGAAATTAGATTTTGATCGGATTTTCACTGATTAAATTTGTAAGAGTTAATTAAACGCTTATACTGTAGGTAAATATAAATTACCTACTATACATAAACGCAGAGCATTTATTTAACGTTAGTTAAAAATATTTAAATATTACGTAAGAACCTACCTAGTGAAAATCTGTCAGTCTTCCTTACTTAAACTAAACTTAAACCGCACTACAATTTGACAGAATTTCAAAACAAACAGATAATTAACATCTAATTTAAGTTTAATGACCCACAAAAAATTTCACCAGTATATCTAATATGAATAATATTAGTTAAACTGGTGAAATTTTTCGTAGTACTTTCAAAGGTACAAATATATCTATACCTATACAGATAGGTAGTAGGTATCTAAAAACGACTGTTTAAGTTAGTAACTATATCTAGAAATATAGGTATATTGCCTGTCAATCAATAGAAACTTCGAATCCCACTCCAGCCCAAGGGAGAGCAATTAAATAAAACAAGTTTACGAAATCTATTAGGTACCTAGTTGTAGTGTTGGCTTCTATTAGATAAAGTTGTTATTGAGTTTTGCAACTGCAATACGAATTGTATAGATTTTGTGTTTAAACTTTAGAAATCCGTTTTCGCATTCACGATTACTTTTTAATTTTCTCATAACTAGTATAAATTAAGCTAGTAATAAATGAAAAATCTAAGTCCATTAAGCGTTAATTGCTTTTGTTTCACCCATTATTCTGTTTTCTGTATTCTGCAGTTCTGTGTGCTTAGTCTAAATCGGAGCACTCGAAAACGAACTCGAAAACTATTGATCGATTTCAGAGTAAAATAGACCTAAAATGGCTTGTATTAAGGTTTGAGTTCGCCAATACATTCAGCATTCGAACAATGCTGAATGTATTGGCGAACTCAAACCTTAATACAAGCCATTTTAGGTCTATTTTACTCTGAAATCGATCAATAGTTTTCGAGTTCGTTTTCGAGTGCTCCGATTTAGACTAAGCACACTGTATTAGTTGTCTGTAAAGTCGGTTTACGGACGATAATTTTACGTGATAAGAAAACAAAGAGATAGATGCGTCACAAGCCAAACGCTTAGACCGATCGTACCTTTTCTATCACTTTTTCTGCGCTTTCGCTTGCACGTGAAACGTGACAATGAGTCATGCTTTTTCGTGCGTACAGCCGGCTCATACGTTTCATACTTACTTTTCTGGACAATTATTGTAATACTGTCCGGAAAGTTTAACTTTCGAACCTATGTAGACTGTAGGTACTTACAGGGTATGAAATGTGCACATTTCATCTTTTTTTTAGAAAAACATATTATGCAAACATGTTATATTTTACTTAGGCCGGCCTCACACAGCCGGAATGCCTGCCGGAATTCAGAATCTTAATTCAGAATCTGAATTTAGAAAGTACAGAAATACATACAATTTCACTGTTCCCCACACACATTCAAATTTTTTCAGATTCTTAATTTTTCAGATCGATCTGACAAAATGTGTCTGAGGCCGGCCTCACACAGCCGGAATTCAGAAACTGAAAATTTCAGATTCTGAATCATTCCGGCTGTGTGAGGCCGGCCTTAGTTGAATTTAATAATAATCTGTTGCTGTTGACGTCATTTGTTTTTTTCAGCGCGAGTGACGCCACTGACGCGTGTTGTTTACGTCATTCGCATTTTCTATGCTGGAAAGTACGCTTACGCTTGCTGCTGTTCAGCACTGCAGCTATACCTAATATAATATTATTAATAATGAATAAAATGAAATGAAAATGAAATTGAAATGAAAACGAAATGAAATGAAAATGAAATGAAAATTTATTGTTCTTAATAAATTATTTATTGTAACAGAACAGAAAAACTATTTTAGTAAACTTCACTGTTTTCACCTGAGGAGTTATTTTTGTTTACTATTGATTCGCCAAGTTGCGTAATCATTCGACCCTTTTTAAGTAATGTAATAAATCAGGAAGTATATGTTTGAATGCTTGTCGATACCCAACGCGATAAATCTTGCTGTGAAGTTGAATCATATCCTGGTCATAACAAAAGATACGTTTTATCTGGGATGCATATTATCTGGTTTTTAGGTCCCGGAGTGTATTCGTATCATTCATCACTATTTTCGATTCAGACCGCGTCGCTCGCGGCGTTAAGAGCCAAAATAATTCTTTATATCAATTTAGTATTTTTATTCAGGTATTTATTTTTACAAATTCAGTCATATAGATTCAAGGGTGTAATTTACTCGTTAATAACTAAAACACTAAAATAATTTATTATATTATGAAATAAATAGGAAATTAAAAGATCGCGTTTAGCAGTTAAATTTAATAAAAGATATACTTATAGCATTACCGAAAATAATTTTCTATAATAAATAAAAGAGGGACAAATATTTTTCTATAAAACTAAAGAGTTTTGTGGTTTAACATCGTTTTAATACGATTATAAATGCTTTGTTGGCTACATAGATATTTAACTTTTGATTTTCCATTGCCGGATAGAGGCCCGTAACTGAATTAAGAGCCGGGTCACGTCCCATCTTACAAAAGGTTTTCGGGGTAAGACAAACTTTACCTTTGTCATTTTCTTATAATTTAAAGACCGACTAGTTCAAATATTAGCCTAAAATAGATTGATATAGAATATAGATATATAGAATGGATAAGTTTCCAATTTTTTTTAATTAATAATAAAAATTTAAGTAAAATAAACAAAAATCTGAAAGAATCATTAAATTATCTCAAAAACAGAAAAGTTATGGAACTTTAAAGTTTTCACGAATAAATTCGTTTTAGGCGGCGCTTCAGCGTGTGACATCATCAGGACTGTTTGAAGGTATTTTTTTCTATGTAAATTTATGATAGATTTTTTTTCGAAACTTTTTTAAATCTTTTTTTTCGAAAATACTATGGGACGATTTCGCAAACATCCAGAATCAGAATTTACCCATTCTTTTTTTCGGCAGGCAGGCAATTCTTATTTAGGTTTTTTACCAAATTCGATAAAGATATTGTTGAACTATAAAAACTATGTAATATAATTAAAACTAATGTAACACTAACTAGAGCTAAGGTATAGGGATGTAAAGAGCTTAAAAGCAATAATGTAAAAATATCCAAAAAATAAGTGCTTATAATATTGGGCGTATGTAGGTAACATAGTAAATTAAAATTAACTACTAAAATGCACTCATACTCAGTAATTTAAAAAACACAAAGAATATTACTAAAGTTCACTGAGCAATGCAAAATGAATGGCAGCGTTTGTCGGGTGCTATATATTTTCCCAGTTCATACGAGTAGTACCTAGGTACATATATATGCATTTGTTAAAAAATCGTTGAGAATTGTTTGTATTCAGGGTGAATAGCGCGATTCTGACTATAAATTCTGCTGTTTGTTCAATGTTTTGGCACTGTATCTACATCTCAAAAAGCATGAACTTTATCGATTTGAAATTATATTTTTCAGCAACACTATGAAACTTCTTTAGGATCTCTTCTCTTATTATGGAACTTCATGAATTTAGTTCCTATGACAATACAACATTATAATATAGCTACATATCATAGAATTAATATTGGTCTCCGCTGCGCTACGACCTAGAAGGAGCAACGCGTACCGAAGGTACCTACGCCATATTGGCGTACACGATTTAAATATGTATGCATATAGTTATAAATTATGCATGTATATTTATCTAAGCAACATTCTAGACTGTATAAAATATTTTTTTCCATTAATCGGGTAAAATTTATGAGTTTGGCATCATTATTGTAACACATGATTACACGTAGTTGCGTACAAACTTCGGTATTTCGTTTCCGCATTCAGCGAGCTACTTTTCTTAGATAACTAGTGCTTCGTCTGGATAGTCTAAGATACATACGTATTTAAAACTGCGGGTTCCAACACTTTCCTTCGTTCCTGATGCTGCAAGTTTACCGTCTAAAGCGCGAGGACTGAACACCTGTCGGCAGCCCCGGATCTTCAATTTTTTTGAGGCGGGGCAAAAACTGAAAAATGCCGCCCCCACCAATATTTTCGGTATACACCAGTATCGGTCACCAGTATAAACTACGCATTTTTAAAATATTTTCTATAGTTACATTTTGAAAGCAGACTAAAATTTTTTTTCTTCTAAAAAAGTGAAATTTTAAGATTTGCACAATTTTCGACCGCGATGTTGGGGATATGACATAGTACTCGACACTCATAATGTCCTTATAATGCAGGTTTGTTTCATAAATATCAATAATAATAATAATAAATATTTTTTTAATAAATAAATAACATTATAAATACTTAATAGTAGTTTAAACATACATATATTTCATGGATGCATATGGTTTTTTTCTTTCAAACTATTTTCAAAACAAACTAAAGTGTAAAATGCAGTTCTCTTATTTTTTGAATTTTCAGGATTTGTAAATAAACTATATGGCCTAAAAATGTTTAAATTTAATTTAATTATATTTACTACAACATCTTTTCATATAACTTTACCTGTAAAATGAGTATTTTCCCCGATATCAGAGTTTAAAATTGACCAAACCTTAAAATTTAACTTTTTGGAAATAATTGTCAAGTTTTGAAGATTCCAGAGGTTCTATAGTCTTAAATTGTAGCAATTTTGTTTACTTTAAAAAAGTATTGAAACATTTTTTTAAAAACACATAGTTTAGGACTTATATTGAAAAATCCAAAAAAAGTGCAAAAATTTCGCGGTTTTTCGTGTGCTGCAAAGTTAGCACAGGTCTTTTGAAGCTGCAAAATTAGATTAATACTACTGGTAGTAGTCCTAACATCATATTAAAAAATCTGAACTTACCGTTTGATTGCGATTTTAATGTAAGATTTGACTGGCGTTACTACGCCAGATTCGGCGTGATTCGTGGCCAAGATACAAGTGAAGAGACAGACAGACAAAAATGAAAAATTACAGTTTTAGGTTCAGTATCGATTATACAGTGCCATCCAAGAAAATTTTCAATGTAATACAAAATTGGACCTGTAACAGTTTGAAATATGTACCAATAATAATCAGTGGCGGATTAAATGTCGACAGCGCTCTAGACAGCACCTCATCGGCGCCCCTGATTGGCTGAACTAACGGCTAGTTCTGATTTTTTAATATGTTGTTAGGACCAATAAACGTCGTGTAGATATAGGTAGGTACTAATCAAAGTTTGCAGCTTAGAAAGATCTGTGCTAACTTTGCAGCATCTGCTTACTTAATTTTGGTGCCCCTTGTAATCTCGCGCCCCTAGGCACGTGCCTAGTTTGCCTTAAGGATAATCCGATATAATTGACCTATAGATTATTTTACTTTTATACTGCGCGTTCAATTATTGCAAAGTTTCGATAATGCTGTACTCAGCATTTTGAATTTGCCGCCCTCTGATTCTGCCGCCCGGGGCACGGGCCCCGGCCTGCCCCCCCCTAGATCCGGGCCTGCCTGTCGGTTGCAAATTCATATTGTGTAACAAGAACAGATTCATGTAATATGTATGTATGCATGTCCTTTAGGACTTAGATCCTACACATATCCTACCTAATAAGTATTATGTGTATAATACCTTAGTAATGGTGAATGTTTTTAACAGAGAATAGTGAACTACACTTGAGATATAATTATGCATAAGTGTGTTCGTAAGCGTACGATGTAGGTGTATCATTCTCAACCGTAAGAACGGAGGATGAATTGAATATCAGTAAATTATATTCATAAATTAAATAAATATTGTAAATAAAATAAACAAATGATAAGTACTTCGTTAAGTACTTACTTCGATTATATCGATACCAGAAATTTCAATTGTCGTAAAGGACATGGGCAGGATTGTCCTTTACGACAATTGAAATTTCTGGTATCGATATGTAAAAAGGGCTCGAGGCTACCAAATATATGAGGATCAACTTGACTGTCCTGCCATTTTAAAGTGGGAGTTTCAATGCCCAACTTTTATGCCTCATCATCATGCTCTTGTGTAATGAAAAGAAATCAAGAAAATAAAATAAATGAGTCCAAACTCGATTGTTCTAGCATGTCCCATCAAGATGTTCTACTGCCCGTCATCAGACAGGATCTATGGTACTAGAATCATCTATTGTCATCCAAACCACATCTTCTACTATTTTAGGTCAATCAGAAACTCAATAGTACCTAGTCGTAAAACCAAAAACCAATTACGGCGGAAACAACCTTAAAGTAAATAGAGTCGCCATTAGAAGCTAGAAGCGCGAAAAATATTTTCTGCCAAATATTGAGATTCCGCACACAATATGCGCAATCAAATATACCACTAGACATAGGCTTTTCATCCCCGGAAAGTAAAAGTTCCCAGGGGACATTTTTATTTAAAAAACTGAAATCCATGCGCACAAAATCACGGGCATCAGCAAACTTTTAATAAGTAAGTAACTATTTATAGTTTTTGTTTATTACTGTTTATTCTTTTACTGTGCGACTAACATAGTAGGTATTTTAGATAGGTAGGTGTGGCATTTCAAAGCGTTCGAGTTGCTTTTTGGAATTGTGTTTGAAACGAAATACCAAGCTCTTGAAGGGAGAACTTGAAGCGTAAAACCTCGGTCTTACTAAAATTTAAACATAAACTTGTGGCTAAATAATTAGATGTTCAACTGTATTTATATTGGGCAAGTACAAAAACATCGGAACATTAAAATCGCATTACTGAAACATGATTTTGAGCGAAACGTTGAGTGTTGCAGGTAGCGTAGCGTTCATTACCTCGATTCTACTTATAACAAACTGGTAAACTCCAAGAGGGAACAAGCTCTTTGATTTTTTGTGATAATGAGACTTAATAGAACTACAATATCTACTTTTCATCATCATCATCATGATCAACCCATTACCGGCTCACTGCAGAGCACGGGTCTCCTCTCAGAGTGAGAAGGGTTTTGGCCATAGTCTACCACGCTGGCCAAGCGGATTGGCAGACTTCACACACCTTTGAGAACGTTATAGAGAATCTCAAATCTCAGGCATGCAGGTTTCCTCACGATGTTTTCCTTCACCGTTAAAGCAAGTGATATTTAAATACTTAAAACGCACATAACTCCGAAAAGTTAGAGGTGCGTGCCCCGGGATCGAACCCACGACCTCCGATTAGAAGTCGGTTGTCCTAACCACTAGGCTATCACAGCTAGCTATCTACTTTTAACTACGAGTATTTAAGGCGCATTCATTTTATGGGAGGAAAACTTATTCGCGCGAGATGATATCATTGTATTTCTACGTTGAACTGCTAAGCTGATTTTTCCAGTAAAAAAATACGCGCCGAATTGAAAACCTCCTCCTCCCTTTTGGGAATCGGCTTAAAATAAGTTAGCCCTTCTTTCAAAAGGAACTTAGTATCTATAATGTATTTCTGTCACCAGAATTAAATCATCTAATTAATTAATCGCGGTGAAATGTCTCGTAAGAATTTTTGGAACTTAAAAGGATTTATTTATTTGTAATCAGCTTTATAACTTTCTAGGACTAAAAAAACGGAGAAAATAAATAGTTAATATACAAATATAAATTTAAAAAACCCGGATATTCGCCATTTTGTGGTGGCGGCCATCTTGGATTTGCATAGTGCTATTCTACTAGTCGAGCCTTTTCATTTACCCATATTGAGGGAGCTGTGAAAAAATATGTAATCCGCCATTTTGTGGCGGCAGCTATCTTGGACCGATTTTCATCAAAGAACACTAAGAACACTCCCGACTAATTCACCTTTCAAACGAAAATAAATTCAAATCGGTTCACCCGTTTGAGCGCTACGGTGGAACTGACAGACAGACACGTGCACACATACACACAGACACGTCAAACTTATTTTGCGAACCACAAACCATAAACCATTAAATCGCCTCAGAAATCACGAAGTTATGTCCAGTGTGACTAACCGTCCACACCGGTCCGTCGGATCTTGGACGAAGCGTTTCAAATTCGACGTGCAGACTACCCCAACGAACCACAGCGGATACAAAATAATAATAAGACAATCACTAATGTCCGCAGCCGTCCACGCGAGCGGTTTCTGTACGACACCGGACCAAAATCCTCGGTCCGGCCGTACAGAATCCGTCCGTCTAGAGTCTGTTTAAAAAGAGAATCGCTGCTGTGCTTTATTACCTTTTTTGTTTAGCGGGCATTACAGTACAATACTATAACGCGTTAGTTCACTGTTTGGTCACGCCGATTCTCTTTTTGAACAAACTCTATTAGTAGTCCAAGCTGTGCCTTGACTGTGAACTGCAGATTGGTCATACATTGTAGCCTATATTGTGTAAGTATAAGTAGACGTTCTACATCCACAAAGTCACGGGTTGTTTTTATCAGTATTTACAGATTAATCGCCAGTCTTACTCGTATTAGGGAAGCTCGATGAGTGCCGAGGAACGCGACCGCTTCCGAGATATTTCAAGTACGCGGCATATTGAAATCTTCCGGCATCATAAAGGAGGAAAATGACTCGAGATGTCGATTAATTTCCGAACCCCATTGTTTTGAAAGTATTATTAAAAATTCGCTTTTAATAATAATCTTTGTTGCTAAGGTTGATAGTAATGAATTCCAAGCTTCAAGTAAATAGGTTCCGTGCTATTCCCCTCAGCTTGAAATCTTTGACTATCACATTGCTACAAATTTTTGTGATTGGCTGACTTTATGGTTCTCTGCTACAACGGTGCATTATTGCCAATAGTGAGAAGAGAGATACTTAATCTTAGAGTGGAAGTCAGTCAATCAGAGATAATTACGATCGATACACTGTTTTTAACCCCCGACGCAAAAATGACGGGGTGTTATAAGTTTGACGTGTCTGTGTGTGTGTGTGTGTCTGTTCCCCTGTAGCGCTCAAACGTACGTGCAGTACGTACTCAAATTAAAAATTTAAAAAACCCCCGACATTCATCATTTTGTGGCAGCGGCCATCTTGGATTTGCAATAGTGCTATTCTACTAGTGAAGCCCTTTTATTTGATACCCATATTAAGGGAGTTGTGAAAAAATATGTAATCCGCCATTTTGTAACGGCGGCCATCTTGGACCGATTTTCATCAAACATAGCTAACAACACTCTCGACTAATTCACCTTTCAAACGAAAAAACCGCATTTAAATCGGTCCACCCGTTTGAGCGCCACAGGGGAACAGACCGACACATACACACACACACACACACACAGAAACGTCAAACTTATAACACCCCGTCGTTTTTGCGTCGGGGGTTAACAAAGGAGTAAGTGTGAACTGTGAACAAGTAAGTTTCCCGCCGATACTGTTATATTTTTTGGGAGAAAATCATAGAAGTGTGATCGCGCTAACGCAGATGACGGAAATTTAGTAGGCGGCGCAAGTACATATGTAATTTTAAGCAATTAAGTATCAGTTGCTTTAACGGTGAAGGTAAAAATCTTGAAGAAACCTGCATGCGCAAGAGTTCTCCATAATTGTTCTCAAAGGCGTGTGAAGTGTACCAACCTGCACGTGGTCAGCGCGGCTGGACTATACGTACGGCCTACACCCTTCTCACTCTGAGAGGGAACCCGTGCCCTGTAATGGGCTGGTTAAAATAAAAATGCGTCACTGCTGGACATGAAGACGCCGCAGCTTTGCGCCACTTATGTATCCAGCGGTTCTTTGCGAGTCGTCTGATTTCGTCGGTCCGTTTAAATGGGCTAGTGCCGGATATGTCAACACTTCGGTACGAGGTCACCATTCCAGCATCTTGGGACCTCAATGTCTACCGATTCTTGGAACTATGGACTTTGAGAGAGATGTGTCGCACTGATTTTGCTCGGTCGTTTGGTATTACTTTACTATACGTTAGAAATTGTTGCGACTGCGCTCTTCAACTTTTCTGCGACTCGCGAGTAAACCTGAACAAGTAAAAGAATGTGTAAACAGCTTATATTATACAATACATATACATATATAAAAATAATTTAGTTTCATTCAGATACTTTTTTATCACAGATTCGGCACTGTAATCATGATCACAAAATGTCCTTTGAAAATTTCATTCGGCTCATAAATTAAATTTTCAAGGATGATCTAATCAGTTAAATCTTATCAGCAACGAAGTCCATATTAAGAGGCTTCTGATCAAACAATCACGGGTAGGTATCTAGTATCTACTGTGGGACTAAATTGAAAATGTAATTGGATTTTCCTTCGTTTATTTATTTTCCATCATTTATATAATACCATTTGGTAGTGTAAATATTTGAGGGATAGACTAAATAAGTTATATAAATAACGTTATAATTAAATTTACCGAAATATAGAACCACGATCAGAAAGGAGAAATTTATATAAAACTAGTTGATGTCTACGACTTCACACGCGTAGATTAAGGTTTAAAAAAGTCTTCATAGAAACTTTAACACCACATTTCACTCTTTTAGAGATTGAGTTACCGTAAATTTCTTCCTAAACCTCAAGGAATAGTCTCCCAATTTCCAATTTCCAGGTCCTCGGCTTTGGGCTTTGCGTTGTCTCCATCAATCAGTCAGTCAGTCGGTTAGTAAGTCAGTTACTCAGTTCATAGGTCACAGACTCAAGGTATTGTTTTATAGATATAAAAGAAGATAGATAATAAAGAAATAGTACATTATGGTATAAGTGTGTAATGTTGGTGATTACCGCTGAGGCGATATTGAGACCCGAGCCGTTAGGTGCGGGTCTTAAGATAGCCGAGGACGGTAATCATCAATACACACGTGTACAATGAATATAAAATTATTTTGCTATAATCCGCTAACAGTGACAAATTTGTAGGCACAACACCACACAATCTTGTAGGCACAACACCACACAATCTTGTAGGCACAACACCAAACAAATTCACCACAAAACAAACTCGACGATCGTTTCGCTCCGACACCGGAGCATCTTCAGGAGATGTCGACTTCACAACGGACGATTGCAAAGTGAGTTCGTGTCGAATGAGCGGTCTTATATATACTATCCCCGCTTAGTCATCTACCCTCCTTTCTCTTTCTCTCTGGCCACGCCCCCTAAATATGTTGAGCAACGGTGAAGATGACACATTTATTTGCTCATTCAGCAATTCGACACTTCTACCGCTGTGCCCAACTATTTCCAATTGTTCCAACACGCACAGTCTTAAACTTTTACAGCATGTGTGTAAAATTTCAAATGTATGACCCTCGTCTATCCTATGTCCACTATCCAAAAGATGTTTTGCGAAATGAGATCTTTGAGGCTGGTTGTTTCTAAAGGCAGCCATATGTTCTTTATATCGAGTTACAAAATTGCGCCCAGTTTGACCAACATATATAGCACTACATTCGGGGCACTTGAGTTTGTACACACCTGACTTTTGTCCATTATTTAATTTATCTTTACCATTACAAATTCTTCTGAGCGTATTATTTGTTCGTTGTTGTTAACAAATAATACGCTCAGAAGAATTTGTAATGGTAAAGATAAATTAAATAATGGACAAAAGTCAGGTGTGTACAAACTCAAGTGCCCCGAATGTAGTGCTATATATGTTGGTCAAACTGGGCGCAATTTTGTAACTCGATATAAAGAACATATGGCTGCCTTTAGAAACAACCAGCCTCAAAGATCTCATTTCGCAAAACATCTTTTGGATAGTGGACATAGGATAGACGAGGGTCATACATTTGAAATTTTACACACATGCTGTAAAAGTTTAAGACTGTGCGTGTTGGAACAATTGGAAATAGTTGGGCACAGCGGTAGAAGTGTCGAATTGCTGAATGAGCAAATAAATGTGTCATCTTCACCGTTGCTCAACATATTTAGGGGGCGTGGCCAGAGAGAAAGAGAAAGGAGGGTAGATGACTAAGCGGGGATAGTATATATAAGACCGCTCATTCGACACGAACTCACTTTGCAATCGTCCGTTGTGAAGTCGACATCTCCTGAAGATGCTCCGGTGTCGGAGCGAAACGATCGTCGAGTTTGTTTTGTGGTGAATTTGTTTGGTGTTGTGCCTACAAGATTGTGTGGTGTTGTGCCTACAAGATTGTGTGGTGTTGTGCCTACAAATTTGTCACTGTTAGCGGATTATAGCAAAATAATTTTATATTCATTGTATATCATGGAATTCCGCAAAGTAACGCCTGCTTCCATTCAACAATACACACGTGTATCATACGACGTTTTTCAACACACTTGCGAAGAAAATAACACTAAAATAGATATTTTTCCTTGGATATTTCAGGTAGGTAGTAAACTTTCCATAACTTTAAGGGCTTCACATATATCGGGCGGTGTACAACATAAATCATTTTCTTCATAATTAGTACTTGTAGATATTTTAATTTTAATTAATAAATAACTGTAATTTCAACAGTGAAAACGAGTTATGAAAATTTTCTCACAATGGCGGGAAAAATTAATCAGTTTTCCTATGCGCGCACACATATAAGTGCGATCGGCCATAGACTATATAGAATGAGGTTTGTTTTCTATGGCATTTTGCAATGGCGGGAAAAATTAATCAGTTTTCCTATACGGGCGCTTCTTAAAATGGCAATCGGCCATAGACTATAGAATGAGGTTTGTTTTATTTGGCTTTTTGCGGATAGCGTTTTAGCCACGTACAAAATGGGGAATTTCAAGTTTTCTTTATTACAGAAAAAACAAAAGTTATATTGAGTGAAAGTTTTATTTATTAAACACGTTAAGTTGAAATTATCTATTTAAATACGAAGTTGCATGAAATGAGCAAGCAAAAGGTATATTAATTTATTTGTACCTACTATTGAATACGACCTTTTTTGTATCGAAACTTTTTTAAGAACAAAGGAACCAACTCAACCAATAAATTAAAAATAAAACTCTATAATTCACTTGTGAATAATAGTAAAACAAAAGTCACAGTTTGAATAATAGGTGTAATTATCTGCCTAATTGCGGTGAACGTAGAGCTACTTTATGAGCAAGTGTGTTGAAAATAATATTTTATATTTTTAGTAGAGGTCTTATTGAATGTGCAAAAATGATGTAAAAAACATGATTTACAAAAGTTCACTGAGCCAGACAAAATCAATGGCATGGTTGGGCGCAATAGATTTGATATATTATTATGGTTTAGGAAAAAATGCTTTATGGACAATTGCGCCTGCATTTCATCTGTGAACCGGCGAGTTGCTCTGATAAGAATTTTTTTTGCTCTAATAAGAAAATTTGAAACCGTGTTTTAGTATCTGTTATAAAAGTTATAAAACCAACGCAGTTTCAAACCTATTATCTTTTCATATTTCTTTAACGGTAACTTAGTTAAAGTTACCGTTATATTGAACCTATTGTTTTTATTTTATTATAAATGTTAGGAACCTCGTGAAAAACATTTTATTTGTAACATTTGTTGGATGTTCCATCAAAAATTCAAACATTCAATACTAGTTTCTGACGTTCGTGCGGCCCGGTAGCACAGCCGGTAGGTACCTATCACCAGACACGCAACATCGCCAATGTAGCACAGAGGGCGCAGGAATTTTAGTTGCTACTATGTGCCCGTAACATTTTTGTCGTCAGTCGATTGAGATCGATGAATTTGTTGGGTTATTGGCAATTAAAGCCATCTCGCGACGGCCGCGTAAGTAAAGTACCTATGTACCTACTGTATCCCACCTGAAAATTGATTAAAATTAATTGCAATTGATTAAGTAACAGATAATGAATAGAACAAACTAGGTATGTTTCAAAAATTTTTTGAAATTCTAATTGCCTGAATCAGGAAGACCAAAATACAACCACAACAGTTAGGTATACTTACTTTTTCGAATATTTTATTATTATGTTGAAAATTACAATAAACTACTTAGATTTTATCGTCGCAAACAGAAACAAAGAGACTCCCTGGAATGTTCTACTTACCCACGCAAACCTTAAAGCCAGCGAAGTGCAATGGAAAATAGTATAAAATAATATTTTAATCTATTGAATTTTTAATTAATTACAAAAAACAATTAATTGTATTATGTTTTGTGTACGAGATAAACTTGTGGAATATTATGAAGTAATTTAATTCCGTAACCAGATTTAACCAGTGTCATAATTTAGGTTTTGACATGATTAAACTAGATGATTTAATCATTATCTGGAAGGCTTTTACTGCAGTAACTATGGCAAACTATCCGGAACCAACAAGAAACAGAAGTGTAAACTAGAAATCGTTAGGTACTTATATATTTTGTATATAAATAGAGAGTTGAATGAAGTAGGTTATCGACGTTGTATGGCGTATATGGTGGTGTATATTTTATTTCAAGTGAAATGTAAATAAAACTAAAAACCCCATGAACCAGCAAGTCTTGTTTGAAGTCCGTGTGTAAGCGTCATATCGTCGACCTGCTTACGTGCACTCGTCGCACTTTGCCTGCCCCTTAATTGGAGGGGCAGCACGCGATTCTGTAAATAAAGCAAACAAAACTCTACCCTCAGTCTGCGCTTTACGGATTAATATCCCCTACCTCATTAAGTAGTGTAAGTTAAACATGACCAGCTATTTTACGTAAAAGGATTCATAAAAAAGCACGTTATATGGTCTAACGACTTCGGCGCTTGAACCTATTCAGTTACTAATCGATAATTATGAATAGTATTCGTGTTCCAATTAATATAATAGAGCAAAACAGCAAAAGTTTTATATTAACGAACGTAACAAAAGGTTTATATTAAAGATTTATTATATTCTGGTATATCTAGTCTAATGACTTTTACTGGCCATGTTACCTAATAATAATTAGGTATAATACTTATATTGTATACTAACTTTTACCTACCTCCCTTTTTAGGGTTCCGTAGTAAACAAGGAACCCTTATAGTTTCGCCATGTCCGTCCGTCTGTCTGTCCGTCCGTCCGTCCTCGGTTAATCTCAGAGACTATTAGTGCTAGAAATCTGTAATTTGGCATGGGTATAAATATTAATCACGCCGACAAAGTGGTGAAATAAAATTTTGATAAATATTTTTTTAGGGTAGAAATATTCATCCCCTACATGTAAAGTGAGGATGAATATTTTTTTTCTCAGCTACCCCATAGTGTGGGGTATCGTTGAATCTTTTAAAAATACTGTGTGGGGAACATCATTTTTCGATTTCTAGATCCGTTTGTAAAATATGATGTTTTAAAGTGCTAATTTTTATTAGAGTCAAGTGCCCCCCCCCTCTATCAGCCAAATGGCAGTATATACTTAGGAACTTGAAAAATTTTAAAATTTTAAACAATTTTAAAGGAAAACTATCATGGCTAAGTAGGGTTCACAGGTTAAGGAGTTATATCTGTTTTTCGAGGATTGTGACTACGGAACCCTACATTGCGCGTGGTCCGCCACGCACTTGGCCGGTTTTTATTATTATACTAGCATTTTCCAACAAATAATTTTTGTCGGCTGACTTTGTGTATATAGACCTAGAGATCCTTTGTAATTATAGACCTATTGATAGGTACCTACGTGTGACGTAACTATTATATTAATGCAACGCGTGAATTATCGACTGGGTTGTGGGTCACAAAAAATGTGCTATAAATAATTTTCTACAACTGTAATGCAAGATTTCTTATATAAGTACTCTACTGAAATGATGGCGTACGGAGACCGATTTCAAATCGAGGTAATTTAGCAAGAACGCGACGTAGCAGATGCCACTACGCTCGTTTTCGCCGAGTGTTTGACGGAGATGTCGCCATTAGACGCAGTTAGCAATAGTGGCATCGAACAAAAAGTCACCGCATACCAGATAGCTGTCTACGTCGAACCATTGAATCACGAATTGATTAGTTATTGGAAAGAATTTCTAAGGCATGGTTTATTCAGAATTGGCGAGAGGTGGATGAAGACGAGTCGCGCTTACACATTGGTAGGCACTAATTCGGTTGTGCACAATACCTATCTAAATTAAACTAAACTGTCAAGTTTAAAAGCAATGGTATCCTAAGATAAAGTATAAGTACCTCCTCTTCTTATGGTATCCCTTATGAACTTGGAATACGTGAAAAGGGATGCACTATTCTTTGACCTGTCAATTTAGTTTATAGATTATTATTTACATATTATGTAGACTGGTCAACAAGTTCTAAAACGTGAAAAATAGAGATAAAGGTCCTAAAAATATGAGCGATAGCTCATTCGACTCGGAATCACCTCATGAAAAATGTTTTTGAAGGATTTTGGTGCAGGTAAAAAATTGCAATTGTTATTAACAAAATAAGATGAAAAAAAAAATGATGACCCCGAGTAATTAAATTATTTTTCCAGGTGTCGGATCGATGAGGACTTTTCACATTTCATTTATAATAGTGTTTAGAATAATCCTACCAATTTTCAGCCAAGTGTGAGTCAACTGTGCGTGTCCAGGAGTAAATTTTTTTCCAGGTGTCGGATCGATGAGGACTTTTCACATTTCATTTATAATAGTGTTTTGAACAATCTTACCAATTTGCAGCCAGGTGGAAATTATTGTAACCTCACCCCTATTTTTTAGTCTAATTAGACCGGGCTAAATAAGCTAGTTATGTAATAGTAATTACATTTTACATAACTATCTCTCAAATACACAGCCGAAGTTGGTGTTTTAGAACTCTTTTATTTATTTTGTCTTCTGTTTAGATTTATTTCGGAACGGTCTAGACTCTAAGTTAGTAGGTATTCTGTGAATCTACTTAGTATCTATAAAAATAATAATCTAGCTGAATTTACCTTGGTTCTATGAATTGAATATCGTCTAGCTTTCAATGTAATGGATTTCACAAGTTCTAAAAGTGTACATTTGTGGCACAGAAATCCATTATTCTTTCTTTTATGTTTTGCATAAATTTTACGAATTTTTCTTTCTGTGAATATCGTTAAGAACAGTAACAATTGTGAGCTTTGGTGTACGTTTTTACGAAAGCAGCTTAAACAAAAAGTTCTCCTTTCGTGCTCAAACATATTATTAGGCTCCCGCACCGGAGATCGATGTTAAAAATTCCATTTCTCTTACAAAACTCGTTTTCGGGTCGGCCATGTATTTTCACCAAGGCCCAATTTAGAGGTAGTTGAAATTTCTTGCTGAGTAATGATTAATGTATAAGTTTGAGGTAGTTACATGGAATCAGTAATATTTAGCAACAATATATATTTTATAAGAATAAATTGGACAATTGATTAAAACTTAATTCTAATTCAAAATGATTTAAATATTACATGCAGTAGACCAACTTGTTTCTTTGATGATAAGTCCAGATTCTAGACTACTTATACCGATTTACCTTTAGTATCGCGTTTTAACTTCTTTAGATATATGTTAATAATATGATTATAACGTTTGAAATTGAAAGTGAATGTAAGAAATTTTTTGTGAGAACAGGGCCTGTTGCAAATTTTTTAAATATCTTTCCGCAGTTAAAGCATAGTAAACCGGCTCAATAAACTGAGTTATATTCATCATTAAGACCAAACAGAATGAACAGCTTTTCATAATAAGTAGATTTCATGGTATCAAAAATCAGCAATTTAAGCATAATTCGGGGAACGAGCCGGCGTCACGTTCACTGATGAAAAAGATTAATGAAGCCGGTTGGACTTTGATCAATCACGTGTTTTTGCAGAAAATAAGTAAATCCAAAATACCTAGTACTTACAGTTATAACATACCTAATATATTGATATGTGAAAATCACACATTTGTATTTTCAAAAGAATTTTCAAAAGATATAGATTTTTCCATTATTTCTTCGGAAAATTCTAATACAAAAAAATGCTAACCCGATCTTGAGATTTAATTCTAATGATTTAAAAAAATATATGAGAGAAAAATACTTACGAATTTATAAATTTGCCTTAATATTTTCAGCGTAGTATAATTTAATTTGGACCGACTCCAGCTTTTACGAACAAATAATTTAAAAGGCAGGAAGCTTAAACTGAAATAAAGTATTATAACGAGTTTTATGGAGCCCACTTATTTTGAATGATAGCTGAGCTTAACCACTTAGATATCCTATTCATTTCCTTCAGAAATTATGTACTTTAGGCAGATTCTTAGACTCGACTTAGATTTTATTAATAGGTACGTTGTCCACAGTGTATAAAATTTCGAAACTTTTTAATCTGGCATACAAAATATACTAAAAGAGGCTTAAAAATGTAGAAATAAAGCGACAAACCTAATAGGTAGTTATAGTTTTTACAGCTTACATATTATAATATAGGAGTGCTTACTTTTACTTTTGTAGTTCGTTCATAATGAATAGGTACATGAGTATAACTGATAGGTACTCACTTTCTATATTAGCATCAATCATTTCCCTCATGGTATTCTTTTGATAACGATATCTCGTTTGCCTGAAACACAACCACTTAGGTAAAGCGTTCCACTTAGCGCAGGTATAAACTGACATATTTGGCATCAAAGTTGGTATTTATGCTGAGAAAGCAGCCATTTCTGAGATCATTACATTGGTGATGAGCTCTTATACCAATGGCCCATAGATAGTAGATGCGATGAAATCAAAGATCATTTGCATACCTAGTATAAATATTCTACTTATTTATTATAATAAAAGCGGATACCCGCGACTTCGTTCGCGTGGATATTGGTTTTTAAAAATCCCGTGGGAATTATTTTGTTGTTCCCTGTTCCTTTGAGCTCATACCTAGCTAAAATGTTAATAGTTCACTGGCGGATGTTTCTCTTCACCTTTCTCTTTCAGCTATAGGTAGATTACTATAGCAAACTTCCTTGAAAGTAGGTATAAAGGTTGGAAAAGGGAGCGGGAAAGGGGACCGGAAATCAACGATTCCCTCGGGATTTGTGTAAAAGCGTTATTCACGCAGGCGAAGCCGCGGGCAGAATCTAGTTACACAATAAATTAGCGTTTCATGTAGGTATAAAATAAAGAACAGGTTGTAATAAAAATGGGCATAGGTATCTCAAAGGATTCTCAAGAGAAATATCGTTTGCTTTTATTTTTCCCTTATTAGGTACTAATACATAAAATATTCGTGCTAAGAAATCCAGGAGGCATGATTAAATTGTTTTTCCAGTCTAGTAGCTTTTTCATTACTATACTGAATTCAGAGTAATTTTACAATACTGAATTCAGAGTAAATAAATAATAAAGAGATTTCTATCATTGGATGTGTAGTGTATGCAGGTTACGATAGAGGGCGTCAGTCGCACACCGGCACGGGACGGGGACAGACGGGCTCAGGGCTTGCATACAGTACATAGCCTACTGGGTAAACAGAAAGTGTGTTTTACTGGATCCTGAAACATTACAAGTGGCGACGAGAGTAAAGGTCAGATATAGTAATTTTATTAATAATAATACAAAAAAAAAAAAAAAACATAAGGTGGGATATTATAAAATATTTAAAGTACCTACCAAATCACTCCGACTACACCACAGAAATCTCCTGAGTTAAGTTATGTACGCAGGTGACATTTCTTTTTTATTAACTTTGTATTGGATAAATATCTCAATGTTTCTTACATACCTACCTACATATTTTAGTAAAAGTATACAACTGATACCTGTACGGTTAGTCTAAGATTTTACACATATAAATAGTTTGCGACTCGTTTGCTCACTCGTTTTGAGAAACTGAGCCCCAACACTCTTATTTTAAAGTCGTAGTTCCGTAGGTAGTTCGAATATGTATTTTACAACATTTCTGCTTGGGGCGCTCGCTGTGTTCGAATGCTGAATGTATTGGCGAACTCAAGCCTTAATACAAGCCATTTTGGGTCCATTTTACTCTGAAATCGATCAATAGTATACTACAAAGTTTTGGAGTGCTCCAAACTTAGACTAAGCAGTAAGCACTCTGTTTAATTACGTGACAAAAGTATTTTACTCGCATGTTCTGTTTTGTCATTCGAATAGTTAAATAACTTAAAATATACATTTTAAAAATAAAATAAGAAAAAAAACATTAAAGCCTGTCAGAATTGCAACATCTAATATTGGGCATAATAAGTATTTACTTGCTCAGTGATATTAAGTAACTACGTAAACAATAAGTAGGTATACCACATAGGTTCGATCCCTATTTTTGTGGTTGAGTATTATTGTTAGTAGGTAAGTCGTATTCATTATTACAAAGGAACAGTGATACGACGGCTGTTTATGTTCTACGTGTTTATGTTATGCGATGATGTAGATTGTAAGGAGATGATCGCTAGAGGTAAATATTTCATTTCGAATTATAATTAGTTATGTTATGAGATGCTGTGGTGTGGTACATAAATGAAATAAATAACAAAGGGTTAAATTAAATGTGACTATGGAGTCTAGATAGTCTATCTAATCTATTGAATTAAATGTGACTAGATGTTAGTCATTTCTGGGTTATTTATGTATTGCCTAGTATAATAATGAATTAATAAATACATATGAAATTTATATCAACTAAGTAATAAAATTAAATAAGTAAAATATATATAAATATAATATTTTATTAGAAATATTTGGTACAAAGTTAGGGTAACTTTGTATTAAATTAGAATTATTGGTACAAAGGTACCCCCATTAAATTGGAAGAAAATGTTATGTATTGGTACACGATACCTCCATTAAATTGGAAATATGTGGTACAAAGGTACCTCCATTAAATTGGAAATATGTGGTACAAAGGTACCTCCATTAAATTGGAAATTCTTCGTGTGGCAACTTGCCTCCATTAAATTGGAAATTCTTCGTGTGGCAACTTGCCTCCATTAAATTGGAAATATGTGGTACAAAGGTACCTCCATTAAATTGGAAATATGTGGTACAAAGGTACCTCCATTAAATTGGAAATATGTGGTACAAAGGTACCTCCATTAAATTGGAAATTCTTCGTGTGGCAATTTGCCTCCATTAAATTGGATTAAATTGGACATGTTCTTTGTGTGGCAATTTGCCTCCATTAAATTGGATTAAATTGGACATGTTGTTTGCGTTTGTATTAAAAACAGCAGATGGCAGTTATCTGAATCATTAAATTGATTACCACAAGACGACAGATAACAGTTATCTAACTCATTAAATTGATTGTCCCAGGCCGCTAAAATAAAGAAAAAATGTGTCATTCCTTTCATTGAAAAGTTCGACTGTAACGGTGAACCAACCTCGGTCGGTGTACAATTTATAATTTCATCATACATCCATAACCTGTACACAATATCGACTAGCCTATTACAGCTCGTTTAAAGACATTGTACCGACCTACTGACGTTTTAAATTTTGCTTTAGATGTTGTATTTATTATCCTATATTTAAATACGGTACGACCGAGCTTCTTGTTGAAAGTTGATATAAATGTTAAAGAAATGGTTTAAAGATTATTAAATTTCATTTCACAATTGATATAGCTGAGATGGAACTGACACATTAATCGAGTGAGTATTGCCATATTGGAATGCTGAGTGTAATTAACTAATTAGGAAAGAAATATGAAGCGACATTTTGGTTAAACTAATTTCTATTTCGATTTAACTGAGTTTTGCGGGTGATAAATGTAGATTTTTAAATAATAGTTTGATTTCGTTAGAATATTACCTACATGATATCCGGACATCTTCATTGATGTTGGGAAGTGATCAAGTTCGAATTCACCGGCTGTGAAAAGCCGTGAAGAAGTTTTAGATCGTGGAAGGGTTTATCAGGATGATGAATGCTTACACGATTAGAGCTAAAGAAGTGTAGTTGGATTGCATTTAGTAGGAACATTTGATTGACAAATATTTAGAATAGTTATAGACGTGGCATTCAAAACCAAGATTAGATTCGTTTAGTTTGAAAAATGTAACTGTAAAAGTAATTTGAACCTTAAGTATTTTTAGATCAGATTTGATATGAGCTGATGTGATGTTGAGAGAACTGATAGTTAATCATTAAGGTTTTTAAGTATAGATTAATCGAATCAGATTTTAGTTTGATTTATCGAGTAGGTAAGAGAAAAGCTGACTGATAGTTCAATTATAAATTTTTGAAATAACAGTTCAAAAGACTAATCATAGTTGTGGTAAGGGTTCACTTAAAGGTCACGCAATGAGTAAGCAGTAGGGAGCCACGAAGGATAATTACTGCCTCGTGGATCTAGTGGTTAGCATGTTCGAACGCGGATCGCGGGGTTCCGGGTTCGATTCCTTGGTCGGGCAAATGATTGATGGGTATTGGGTTATTCTGTCTCAATGCCACCTTGAGTTGGAGGCTGGGGGTGTTGTGCCCCTGTGCCTCGGAGAGCGTGTTAAGCGGTTGGTCCCGGTTATTATCACTATCATGTGACGATACTTGTTGAGAAGCGCACCGACACGCATTGGAGCGGCTTGTTGTAAACTTGCTTGACGTCGCGCGCCCGGCACTTCTTTTGTCTGCGCCGCGAGCCTCATTATAAATTCAAGGCCAGTACGAATGTAGGTTAACGACCTGTATTCACACTAGTTCACTAGCAATCAGCTGTTCGACGAAAATCTTAAATTTGATAACATTACCGTTTTAAGTGAAAATAATGAAATAATTACTTTTTCATTTATAATTGCGTTGAGACAGATAGTAATAATGATTTTATACAGTATTCAGTTAAAAAAGAGGTAAAAAATATCGGAAATTTCATGGAAAATTCGACGAAAAATTTCACCACTGGGGAACTTAGAATCATGTACTGAATCCGTGGGACGCGTTTTGGAAAACATGTCTGGTACACGCTTTATAATATGTCCCAGAGAGTCACTGAGAGATAAGTTCAAAGAAGTTAAAATTATTACTGTTTATAACCAATATATTTTTGAAATTTTAATATATGTGCACAAAAATATCAACAAATTTAAGGGAAAAGTGACTGTCATAACATTAATCTTACAAATAATGATAAACTTGTGTTGCCCACTACTAGGCTGCGAAAAGTTGGAAAATCATTTGTTGGTAATTCTGTACTTTTTACAATATGTTGCCAGAGAACATTTTGGATATATCTCTCAATAAGTTCAAGGGTTTCATTAAACGCAAATTAATTGAAAAATCTTACTATAGCTTAAAAGATTTTTAATGACAAAAACCCATGGACACAGATTGTTCTAAAAAAAATATATAATCCCGGCTGAGTTGTTGTGGGCTCTCCTCAGACCGGGGCGCGTTTGAAACCCTCGTAGTTTTAGTTTTAAAGTTTCCGTAAGTAATCATCACCATGGCCTGTTCCTAAATTAACGTTCAAAAGCGTACAGTGTATCAATTTTGAATAAAGTTTATTTGATTTGATTTGATTTGAATTACAATAATTCTGACCATAATTCTTTTAGTAAATACTATTCAACTAAACTTAAAATCTAAAATTGTTAAAGGAACTGCTGATTTTAACAGTTAGTAATTTTTATTTCTCGTAGTCTTAAATTTACTCAGACTTTTAGCATAATATAATTGCGAAAGAGGTTTATTCCATAAACTAATGGCTTTGAACGTAAATAAAGTAGAAGTAGATAAAGAATTTATCAACTGAACATAGGACCTTGTCCGGTATGTTTTAAGTATAAACTATACTGTATAAGTCATCCAACCGTACAGAAGAAACATTAAAGGAACTGAAGGATACGGATATTATCGAGGAAGTAAATGGACCCTCACCATGGGTACCACCAATGGTTCTCGTTTTGAAGAAGAAAAAGAAGAGGCAAGATTCCAGCAGCCAGACGTGGAATACAAAACAATACAAGAGTGATAGAGATGAGTGAGAGATTGATATCTGCAAATGAAGGAAAAAGGGAAGGAGTATGTGGATCTCTAAAGGAAAGCGACTAAGGAAAGCTACAGATAGCAACCTAAAAATAAGGGGAAAATATGGGTGGAAATTGTACCTAATCAAAAATAACACAATCATAATCATATCATTACTAATTGGTTAGTATAAATAGTAGAATAATGATTTAGAAGAGAATAATGATCTAGAGTAAAGCCCTTAATTTATGTATTTTGTATTGTTGTCTACTGTCATCAACTACGTTTATGTAATTGTTACACACATTTAAAATAGAGTAAAAATCAAAGCTGTTCTGTTAAACTTTACGAGTAATCTGTAATAATAATATTTAAAAAAAAACATTTTGGTTAGTTAACCGCCATATAATAATTGTAATATTGTTACTTTTATAAAAAGAGCAACCGCCGAGTTTCTTGCTGGTTCTTCTCGGTTGGAACGGCATTCCGAACCAGTGGTAGATTCAATGGACGATTTAAAAGTACTTGTAAAAGTTTATTTGAATAAAAATAAAATAAGGGAGGGATGTAGTGTATGCAGGTTACGATAGAGGGCGTCAGTCGCACACCGGCACGGGACGGGGACAGACGGGCTCAGGGCTTGCATACAGTACATAGCCTACTGGGTAAACAGAAAGTGTGTTTTACTGGATCCTGAAACATTACAGGATGGACTGGATGTTTTGACCACAGCCTAAAGAGACCAGTGATCCAACGGAGACATCTAGTCTGAATAATTGTGCGGAGTGACACGCGCTAGACGCGAGAGGGAATTGTTCGGAGGTCTTATTGTTTTTTCTGGATACCTACGTAGGGCTGACGCTTTTTATTATTTGACAAGTGGAAACCCGCGACTTCGTTCGCGTGGATATTAATTTTTAAAACTCCCGTGAGAATCATTTTGTCTTTCCTAAGCTCTTTTGAGCTCATATCTTGCTAAAAACTGTAATTCACTGGCGGATGTTAAGGTAGATCAAAATGTTAACATCCACCAGTGAAAGTCCCATCAAAATCGGTCCAGCCTTTCAGAGATTAGCCAGTAATGTTTGAAGTATTTCCTTTCTAACAAAAAAAGAATGAATGAAATCGGACCACCCGTTACCGAATTACAGCTAAGTACACATTTTGACTTTCATCCCCTCTCCCAAGGGAACCGTGCTGAATTTCGGGATAAAAAGTATCCTATATGTTACTCCGTAGTATGAACTTACAGTATGCCGAGTTTCATTTCAATCCATTCAGTAGTTTTTGCGTGATGCGCGCACAAACATACAGACAAACAGACAAACAGATAAACAGACAAACAGACAAACCGACAAACAGACAAAAATTTCAAAAATAGCTTTTTTATATTTCATTACTTATCCCTAACACCCCCCAGTTATTATTTTGCAAAAATCTTTAATGTACAGATACGGCAATTCTACGATTTTATTATATGTATAGATGTATAGATATAGATATAGATGTAAGTAGGTTATTCTTATTTTGAACTCGTTTTGTTTTTAATGTTTCTTGGGGCGCTGTCAAAATCAAAGATGACTGTTAGTAGTGCCTTTATTTAAAAAATGTAAAACCAGTGGAGCCATGCGCAGCTATGCAGGTTGCGGAGTAATACGCAGCCCTGCGGCGCCATGCGGAAGGTAACAGAACCATACGGTGACAGCCTAAGGGCCAGTTGCATCAGAAAATTTTGACGGACACGTAACCTTTAAATATGGCGCTAACGAACGTTAAACAAAAAAAGCGTTGTTTCACCATCTGTTAGCCATATCGTTCGTTAAAAAGTTACGCTTACGTTAACCAGTGCTGGGACCATTGGTTATCGTCAAATCTGTTCGTAACTTTGTACTTTCTATACAAGCAGCATATTTTTAAATAACTTACCAATTATAATGGAATCAATTTTATTTAAGTAATACTTTTAATGGTAGTTTTCTAAGATTAAAGAGAAGGTGTGAGAAAGAAAAAAGTGTTTAAAATGCGAATTTATCGAAAGTAGATACGATTTATTTCAAAAAGATGAATTTATTAATAAATTCCAGATGTCAAAGGAAGTAGGTATAAACTAGGTATTAATCGCATTCCATGCTCTTTTTTGCAAATGTTTATATTGTCGGTTTTCTTAGGTAAATAATACTTATGCTATTGTATTCATCGATTAAATTCTTTTACCTTGCCTTATTTTCTTTTCCAAAATATAGTGAAAGTAGCGTTAGTTCCCTGAAAGTACCTAATCGAGTCACGCAAATACTATATTTCAATGTTTATACCTACTTTGTACATATACAATAAATGATGCAATATAATAATTAATTAACTGAACCTAGAAACTGATTGCAGCTCCGCCTACCGGCTCCAATTATTGTGAATCTAAATCCTCCAGGAACCAACTTCAATACATATAAGAAACATAAAAAATCCGTAATTAAATAAAAAGTTTTACAACCCGACTGCAGAACCACCTACCGGGTCCAATCATAAATCTAAACCTTTCCTGGACCCACTCAAATATACGCAAAAATTCATCAGAATCAGTCAAGCCGTTTCTGAGTTTAAGCGATACTAACGAACAGCAATTCAATTTATATTTATATAGTTAAAAACAAAAATTAAAAATACCTCGACTAATAACCCTTCGTACAAAACATAAAGCACCGTTGTCAAGGTTGTAAGAAGAATAGGCCTCGAATGACATTGTTTTCATCAATATTGCTAGTAGTAAAAAAATTCCCCATAAAATATTAGGCCAAAATAGCCGTCCGCTTGCAGGTAACCCGAATAACAATGACGAACTGTTTTTCTAACAATGAAGCAACCCTCGTAAATTAACAGATGTTAAAGTCCGAATGTATCTGTTACATTTTAACGAACGTACTTACGATAACCAATGGTCTCATACAACCCACCCTTAGTTGTTACGACGGTAATAACGGCTGTTCCGCGAAAGTTTAAAAAATGTTGTCTCACTTTATGTATTTATGCTGTGGGTTAAGTAGGTACATAAAATTTCTGAAAATAGGATTTTTTGGAACCCTTTGTTTTTCCGGGATAAAATTATTATTTATAGGTTCCAGTATTTTAGGTGCAATTTAAAACGTGATTATAAGATAACATAGTCGAGTAAATAAACTCAAGTCAAGTGTAAACTGCCTAGTTCGTGAAAGTCATATTTAATATTGGACATCTTCCGCTTATCCCTATTCATAGAACTTGCGTTCAAATAGGTTGTGCGAGCAGCTGAACATCTGGAGTGTAGACCATTTCATTGTTTAAGTTCTGTACGTTACAATAGTTTGTTAAATCAAGGAAATAAAGTAATTCGAAGAGACAATGAAATTATTATGCTATTTATAATAGGCATACAATTTGTACTGACTACCTAGTATGAGATCCCAAGTTCAAGTCGTGTGTCGGGCCGAAAAAGTTATTATTAGCTGTTCCGGTTAAAAAACTTTCACTAGCAGCTGGTCTGCTCGGAGTTGGAAAGTTGGCTATGTGACATCCCCGTGCCTCAAAAAATTTACGAAAAGCCGCCTGTCCTGCGCCTGATCGTCCGGTTTTATAGGATTTACTTGGAAGGGGCATGGTAGTTTAATTAAACCCATATTCCAAATCGGCATTTTACCAGAACGCTGAATCGTTTGGGGACACTTTTTGCCGTTGGCTGTTGCATATATTATCGTAGAACATTTAGCGCATGTAATAAAACCAGCCATGTGCGAGTCGGACTCGCATGTATAGAGAAATCCGTACCACCACACTTATAAATTCTTCTAATAAATAACCTAGTATTCGTAGATGCCATACATTATACGCTACACCATACCATACATCATAAACTAGGCGCTAGAATGTTAGCGCCTGATCAACAATTCAGCACCCTCTGAGAACACAAATCGAATGTAGTAAAATTGTACTAAATTGAAACTTGTATGTATTACCTACCGTTCTTTAGATATACTTAGCTTGAAACAAATAACTTTGTAAAATACAATTTTTTGAGGTTTGTAAAGTACTTATTATAACAAATCTCGGCAAATAATATACATAATTATTTGAAATTTTATGTTATTTGTCATAATGGAATTCATAGCACTACGTATTCTCTGAAAAGTTCAACTGACTACCTGTTACGGCTTTATCAGTAGACCTCATATATTTCCATTTTGCATTCTTTGGGTACTGAATCCCAGAAAAATACTCATGCATGTAGATATTTCTGCATTTACATGAGGTACTGCTAGTAAACCATATTCATGTAAATACTGTCTATACATTGGCCACGGTTGCAAGTTGCAACTGAATCTGTTTGTTTTGTTGCTGCTACCAGTACTTATGTAAGTTCAGTGAGCTAGGAAACTTCATCGCAGTAAACATACGCTTGTTCAATCGCTGAGTGAGTAGCTATTTACAAGTCTTATTATTCCCATGTCCTATTCTTCTTTGCCTGTTATTACCTTAATTGAATTTTATTTTTCTACTAACTATTATTATCTGGGATTTTATTTCAAATCGAGTTCTGAGTTCTAAAGTGAGTCCAAAAGAGTTGCCATTAGGAGTCCAGTTTGGACTCTGAGTTAAGTTTTTGAGGTTTTCGTGTAAGAACTGATGCGAATATTGATCGATATTATATTTTTTAACATCTTTTTAGAAAACAGTATGGGGATACAAACATTGTAATTATTATATTATATTACAAGGATACCCGCGACTTCGTTCGCGTGGATATTGGTTTTTAAAATTTTTAAAAACCAATATCCACGCGAACGATATCCGTGCTAATTATATGGAGTAGGTAAATTAAATGCAGATTTTACAATAATGCTGGTCAATTTAGATCATCTTGGTTATGAAAATTTAACGGTAGGTAACCGTGGTCGTTTTTGGTGCAACTGACTCAAAGCGTTTGTCCACCGCCACCGTCACCGGGACGTCACCGACAACGAGATGACGGCACCGATTTAGTGATACATACATTTACTACGGCCGTGTGTCCACCGCACGCCCGTCACGTCAACTTGTTCTCAGCCAGAAATAATCTCGTTCTCGGTGACGTCCCGGTGACGGTGGCGGTGGACAAACGCTCTACGGGTGGGTTGCTATCACACAGTTAAAATAATGTTACCGTTAAAGTTAAATTTAACTGATGATGTGCATCTTACTGCACTGAGTACTGTAGCGTGCACAAATATAATTATGTATAGAAATCTATTTACATACAACCTACCTAGCATGTAAGAGATGAAACATGTTGATTTAAACAATACTATTCTATTAAGCAGCAAGCAGTTCACTCGAGGTTATATACCGCTCCGCTCAATTTTCCGCACAAAGTCATGCTTTCGTAATGCGTTTTTAATGTTCTCATGTTCCTATAAATTACCATGACTGCCCCTGGCCCAGATTGCTTTAATGGTTTAATAAATTAGCTTGTAAACTCTTCATTGTAAACTCGAAATAGAATAAATGTAAGAACAAAACGGTTTTTGTTTCATCTTATAGCTCTTATAGCTATTGTCAATTTTCCCCGACCGGAAACGGTAGAGCAGCTCAGGAGATTCTTAGGTATGTTGAATTTCTACAGGTCACACATACCCAAGGCGATAGAGTATCAAGGTGAGTTAAACGCTTATTTACATAATACTAAGAAAAAGGACAAGACTACAATTCAATGGACGGAAAAAGCCATCGAAGCATTCGAGAAATGTAAGTGCAGCTTACAAAGCGCGGTTACATTATCGCATCCGTTACGTGACGTACCTTTGTCTCTAATGACGGACGCTTCTAACACGTGTGTCGGAGCCGTTTTGCAGCAAAAGGTGGACAACGCATGGCAACCGTTAGGCTATTTTTCTAAGAAGTTGACAGAAGCGCAAAAAAAATATAGTACGTATGACAGAGAGCTTTTGGCTATATTTATGGCTATGAGGCATTTCAGGAATCTATATGAAGGCCGTCCTTTGACAATATTTACGGATCATAGACCCCTAATCTATGCTTTTACCAAAACTAATAGTAATATCGATAGTCCTAGACGAGTCAGGCAATTAGCGTTTATTAGTGAATTTACTACCGATATACAGCATGTAGGTGGGCAAGACAATGTGGTAGCGGACACGTTGTCGCGAATTGCAACGATTGCATGCCCTACTTCGGTAAATTACGAGGAATTGGCCACCCAGCAACTAAGCGACGAGTACCTAATGCAAGCGTTACAAAACACGCGCAGCGGTAAGTTGCAATTTAAGCAGATTCATTTACCATTGTGTAGCAAACCTATTTATTGCGAAATATCGGAAAGTAGAGTGAGACCATATTTACCTAAAGAATTTCGACGTATAGCTTTCGATTCGGTGCATAATTTAAGTCATCCGGGAATTCGAGCTAGTAGAAAATTAATGTCACAAAAATTCTTTTGGCCTAATATGAATAAAGACGTAAATCTTTGGGCGAAATCTTGTACCAAGTGTCAACGCGTCAAAGTTCATCGGCACACGGAATCTGAGATTAATAAGTTTCCGAGAGTAGATCGTTTTCAGCATCTGCATATAGATATAGTAGGTCCCTTACCTATTACTTCGGAAGGTTACAGATATTGTGTAACCATGATAGATCGTTTCACAGGCTGGATGGAAGCGTTTCCAACACGCGACATGACAGCAGAGACGGTAGCAGAAGTAGTTTTTACAGGATGGATATCCCGTTACGGAACTGTTTCCAAGGTCACAACAGACCAAGGAAAGTCATTCGAAAGCAATTTGTTTACACAGCTTATGAAATATTTAGGAATAGAAAAATTACGCACTACTCCCTACCATCCCGAAGGCAACGGTATGGTAGAGAGGTGGCACAGGTCTTTAAAAGTAGCGTTAATGGCACGCCTTACGGTCAGCACTTCATGGGTAGACGAGCTACCTGCAGCATTGCTAGGGTTAAGGGCGGCACCACGAAGTGACACCGGGATAAGCGCAGCTGAGCTTACTTTCGGTAAATCCCTAAGATTACCGGGAGATTTTTACGACGACGCTATCATAAAAATCTCGGACTCGGAATATCTAAATAGGTTAAAAGACTCTATTAGCAAAATTAAACCCAAACCGGAGTCACATGGTAACAATAGAACATTATTTGTCCATCCGGATTTGCAGTCGTGTGAGTATGTATTTCTAAGAAACGACACGGTACGTCGTTCACTGCAACCTCCGTACGACGGTCCTTATCGGGTAGTGAAGCGCAGTGGTAAGGTGTATGTCATTCAGATAGGTGACAGGTTGAGTTCCGTATCTATCAACCGACTTAAACCGGCTTACGTACTGAATGAATCCGTAAGTATGGACAGTACCAAGGACGACGGTATGGTCAAAACTTCAAGGAGTGGGAGAATTATAAAAAAACCCATTCGGTTTGTGGAAACTTAGCTGTAATGCTTAGATTAATTTTATTTTATTACATTCCGTAAGGTTATTACTAAGTAGGTACATAATAGATTATTATATTGTATTGTTTTCATATAATTTAGCTGATATACATAAATAAGTAGAACGAGCAAAGGTAATTGTATTGCGCAGCACTTTTCACATTATTTCAAATAATATTTTTATGCTTAACTGTGACATACTTTTAATACATTTCTTCTTGCTTATATATAATGCAGTAAGAGAGACTTATCTTATTTGGTTTTCAATCTGGCAGATACGCTAATACACACTTGGTTAGCAATGGGTTACGGCCAGAGTAAAGAACAAAAAGAAAATAACAACGTGGTAAAAGAAACAGTTATTAATAATGGAGTTAGTGACAAATTAGACAATTTTTCTTTGTTGCTAGTAGCTATAGTAATTTTATTATCCTTATTGTGCGTGTACATCATCTATAGACGTTGTTGGAAGAATATTAAAACGTGGCTGCGGAAGGAAATCGCAGGTTCGAGCTTTAGTGCGAACTCTAACGTGTTACCGGTGGTAAGGATTCAGAACCCTCAAGGTCCTTCCCCCGGGGGTGTCACCAACGCCGGATACGCATGAAAGTTTTAAAAGTCCCACACGACTCTATATATTTTTGATTACTGGTTTATTATATTTTTTAACTTTTTAACATAATATGAAATGTGCTTGCGATAAGGTGTGTACCTACGAGTACATGTTATTATTCTATTTATTCTAAGTGTAACCTACTTAGTGTATATTGTTATTGTATCATGCCCGTTTCGATTATTGTAATCGGATACGACGTTATGTGTAATCGGCGAATGCAGCGTCAGGCAAGCGTAATGTTGCACTATGCATTTATCATATGCAGTCTCCCGGCGATGCCTACTAATTTTTTTAGGAAGTTGAAATTATCTAAAAAATTTTTTTTTTGGCAGGGGAGTACTGTAGGGACACAATGCACATGCAATACGATGCCTTGTCTGACTCAGCGGACCACCGCGTACGCAGTGGAAAATTTATTATAATGTTGTACGAGTGACAGTCGTTACTAGATCACTGTGAAGGCGACACGCCAAATAAATTGAGGTGAATCAAGATTTCTATTATTTGATCATCCTTGTGTTAGGAGTAGGTACCCTAATTCCTACACACACATATATACCCAACATTATTTTGAACAGAAACAGGAAACTTATCACACTAATATTATAAAGGCTAAAGTTTGTCTGTATGTATGTACATATGTATGTATGTATGTATGTATGTATGTATGTATGTATGCATGTATGTACAAACACCGCAACTATTGAACCGATTTGGCTGAAAGGAATGGAGATATATATAATATATAATATATAATATATATATGCCCAGGAATAACACGTAGACTTTTATCCCGGAAAAAATGTTCCTGTGGGACTTAAATAGTTATAGACTTCTAAAAACGCGATAGATTGCGCATTTTTAGGCAGAAAGCCTCAAAATAAAAAAGGCGCCAGGACCCGATCTCGTACATCCAGAGGTGGTCAAAATTGCAGCAGAGGTTATTCCCGAAAAAATCAGGAACGTAGTAGAAGCGGCCTTTACATCAGGAACATTCCCTCCAGCCTGGAAGATAGCTAGTCTAGTTTTACTTAAAAAAGCAAACAAGCCAGCTGATGATCCAACAGGGTATAGACCTGTTTGCTTGCTAGACTGCTATGGTAAGTTGATGGAAAGAGTCCTTTTAAATAGAATTGAGGAGCTTCTTCCTGAACACGGTGACCTCTCTAACCATCAATATGGTTTCAGAAAGGGTCGTTCCACGTTAATGGCTATTGAAAACATAGTAGAAACTGCCACGGACGCTAAGCAGGGTACATACAAAACGAGGAGATTATGCGCCTTGATATGCCTAGACGTTAGAAACGCCTTTAATTCTGCTTCCTGGAGAGAGATAGTTCTAGAACTACGAAAGATACGATTTCCTGGGTACATACTAAACTTGGTTAGTAGCTATCTCGAAGGTAGGACCATAAAAGTGAAAGACTATAAAGGGAGGGAAAACATGATAAAAGTCAGCAGTGGAGTACCTCAAGGATCAATCCTTGGTCCAACTCTTTGGAATATCTTGTACGATGGGGTCTTCCGGCTAAAACAGGAGGAAGGGGTCCAGCTAGTGGGCTTCGCCGATGACTTGGCATTGCTAATTGTAGCCAGAACGGAGAAAGCCATCATGACCAAGGCAAACACAGCGCTGGATCGGATTGATAAGTGGATGCAAAGAAAGCAGCTGTCCCTAGCGCCAGAAAAGACGGAAGCTATAGTTTTTAGTGGGCGACGGAAGCTAGACACAATAAAATTCGTACTAAAAGATGCGATAGTCACTCCAAAGGAGCACATTAAGTATCTCGGGGTATGGCTAGACAAAAGCCTCAATTACAAAAAACATATCGAGGAGGTAGCTAAAAGAGCTAAAAGAGGTAGCAAAATTTGACTGAGGCGTTATATAGGCTAATGCCGACAAAAGGAGGTCCCAGAGCAAGCAAGAGAAGGATGCTAGCATCGGTGGCCCACTCCATCATCCTCTACGGAGCGCCAATTTTCGAGGGTGCAATGATGGTAGAACTTTACCGAAAAAAGCTTGAAGCGGTACAGAGGCGAATGGTGATTGGTATCTGTGGAGCATACCGAACAATCTCTACTGAGGCCGTGCTGGTGATAGCAGGACTTGTTCCCATAGACAAAATGGTCAAAGAGCGCGCCCAGTTGTTCAAAAGCAAAGAAAAGACGGCTCTAGAGGTGCGGGAGAATAGCCTTACAGAATGGGAAAAAGAGTGGTCGGGAGTAGGGAAAGGAACCTGGACGAGAGAACTAATTAAGGATTTAAAAAAGTGGCATAACAGAAAGCACGGAGAGGTAGACCGGTGGATCACGCAGGCGCTCAGCGGTCACGGGGTGTTCAACACGTACCTCTTCGCAATTGGGAAAGCTCCAAGTGAAAAATGCTACCTATGTGGAGAAGAGGATACCCCGAGACATGCCATTTTTGAGTGTCCCGCTTGCGTGGACCTGAGATCAATGGCACAGGCAGAAAACAGCGAGGTAAACCCTCAAAACCTAATAGCACGCATGCTATACAGTGAGACGGAGTGGAGAAAATACGGGCAGATGCTGAGAAGTATAATGGTGAGGCGAGAGGCAAGAGAAAAAGAAGAGAAGAATAAGAGAAATGACACCTAGAGGGTCGGCACGAGGAAATGCAAAGCGGTTCCGTGTTGATCTTGGCGCTGCGAGGGGGTTGTTTTAGTCCGTGCAAGTCGGACACGCCCTGCCACAGGCAGAAGTCCGTAGGGATTTTTTCCTCCTCCACAAAAAAAAAAAAAAAAAAAAGATTGCGCTGATTGTTCTTAGGTTTTATCGTCCGGATTATGATCTGGGGTACATTAAAATTTGTTTGTCTATCTCCACAATGCTGGACCGATTTTGATGGGACTTTCATTGGGAAAACTTTAGTGATGAGAAAGAGCTATTGAGAAATTAATACTCATTACTGTAGTTCCATTTTAATGCGCGACTTTTAATAATATGAGCTCAAAGGAGCCTGGGAAAAACAAAGAGTTTACGCGGGATTTAAAAAAATCTAAATCCACGCGGACGAAGTCGCGGGCATCCTCTAATAATTAAATAAGTGAGTAAGTATAGAATAAAAGCTTTTATGATAATAGTAATAATTGAAATTGTTTTTCGTCAGATTAATTGAAATAGAAACTGTTATCTTTTCATCATTAACCTAGTCATGAAACCGAAGGTGTGTGGGTGCGGATAAATAAATTTCGCTTTTCAGTAAATTTATTGTGAACCAAACTGTGGGGTTGAAATACCTGCTCGTAGCTATCACCATTTCCGTGCTCTAAATTGTATAACATAATGAGACCACTGTTTCCTTATACCGATTGAGCACGTAATGAGACGGAAAACAAATATAGGTAGCCGAGTTCTGGACCCCGAATTTTGTTTAATCAAGTTTAAAGTTAAACTTAGGTTAATAGCAAGGCACGCTTGTTTGTAATTATTTAGGTAAATTAGTATCAGCTAAGACTTTTGTTGGGTTAGTGTTACTACAATATTCCGCTTGACCTTCTATTCTGTATATCTACGATACAACGTCCTGCTAGGTTTTTTTTTAATTATCTACAAGTGATGATCAATCTAAGGTGGAAGCGGGCTAACCTGGACGAGGTAAAGCAGTTTTTATTTCAACCCATACCCTGATCGGTTTCTACGCGACATCGTACCAGAACGATAACTCGCCTGGCGGCTCGGCTTTGCTGATAAGGTGGTAACTATAGCCACAGCCGAAGACTTTGACCCAAAAAAAGTGGTCAACCATCCAATCCAACTCGGCTAAGTAGCTTTAATAGTTGGAGATCCCGTCTTAGAAATTTATACCCTCATCTGTTATTTTAACGAATTATATGTCAAATGAAAGGTTATTTTATTCCCAATCGAACTGTATTTGGTTGCCTGGTCAAAAGTGGTGCTAAATCATGGTTGTCTGGATTTTAAGATATAAAATTTTCTGTGCGAGTGTTGAAAGTGACATAAAAGTGTTGCGCGCGCAATTTCATTTGACAGACAAAGATGCAGTGAGGCAGGCGTGCACTCGGCAGGTGCTTAGTCTATACATAGATTAAAACCATAGACTTTCTGTGCCTGTCCATTAAAGATATATAGAAAAAAATAATTAATTCAATTTCTAATTCAATATTTGATTTTGGGTCAACGTTTTACACTAAATACCAAAATTTCAGGTTTGTAACTCATTTCGTCTGCGATCTAGAGACCTGTGACCGGCGGACAGGTGGACAGACAGACGAGTGACATTAATAGGGCTCCGTTTTTACCCTTTTGGTACGGAACCCTAAAAATGAACGAAATCGGACTACGCGATAGTGAATTACAGCTAAGTACATATTTTGACTTTCATCCTCTCTCCCAAGGGAACTCTGCTGAATTTCGGGATAAAAGGTATCCTATATGCTATTATGTAGTATGAACTTAAATCATGCCAAGTTTAATTTCAATCCATTCAGTAGTTTTTGCGTAATACATGCACAAACATACAGACATACAGACAAAATTTTCAAAAACAGCTTTTTTACGTTTTATTACTTATCCCTTACATCTCTCACTTATTTTTTTGTAAATATCTTTAATGGACAGGCACAGAAAGTCTATGGTTTTAATCTATGTATAGACTAAGCACCTGCCAAGTGCACGCCTGCCTCACTGCATCTTTGTCTGTCAAATGAAATTGCGCGCGCAACACTTTTCGATCACTTTCAACACTCGCACCGAAAATTTTATATTTTAAAATCCAGACAACCATGATTTAGCACCACTTCTGACCAGGCAACCAAATACGGTTCGATTGGGAATAAAATAACCTTTCATTTGACATATAATTCGTTTAAATAACAGATGAGGGTATAAATTTCTAAGACGGGATCCCAGACCATAAGGAAGCTCCGAGATGTCTTATCGGCCAAAATTTCTCAGTACCTGAAGAATAGTCTTTGAGCAGTTAGTGTTTCCAGTGATGACATATTATGGCTCCGATATTCTGAGTTTTTTATAAGACATATAGTAAGCGACCATACTATATGTCTCATAAAAAGATCAGAGTCACTCACCGGGCGATGGAGAAAGCTGTGAATGGAGTTTTTCCACGTACATACTTAATGAAAACCAGAGTCCGACATAGCTGGCAAGTTGCAATTGAAAGCACAGTGTTTGCAGACCCTCCACAAGGTGGATCGAGGACATCAGAGAGTCGCAGGGAGTCCCTGTATACAAGAGCCGCAAGACTACATTATGGAAGTCCATGAGACTTACTCATCCATTGGGCAGGCTTACGCGAGAGCGAGGACGTATTAAACCGACGCTGATCCTCTATCTCAGCGCTTTTGACTGCACGTAATGGATTAATTTGCATTCAGGTCGCAACTGAGCACTGTAACGAATATCCAGCGAGCTGACGTTGAGGATACAATTACCGTGTCACAATATTTACCGACTGAGGCCGCGGGCTAATTGCTTCCGTTGTCAACGTGCTGCTACATACAGCGCTATTCTCCTCAACAGCTATGCATTGTAGCTGCTAATCTATATCCTCCGATTAGCTTGTCTTTAATCTTAACAAACACTTGTTGAATGGATGTTGTAGGGTAAATTGCCTCGCGCGTGTAAAATATTAAGTAGGAAAGCGGAAAGTCCTATTTTTTTTTTCCAGAAAATATGCTATTAAAGTGAATTCCTATTTGTAAATTGTATACTTATATTCGCATATAACGTCTAAACTTTGTATATTTCAATATAGTTTTCATCATCATTTAGAAAACTTCAGCTCATAAATAGATTTAAATTGATGTTAGAGGATAAGTAAGTAATTCTGTATTATTTTTGATTAAGTATTTATATTTTTATATGTTATTATGTACCTATTGTATTTTTGTAGCCCGTGGAGATGAATTGGGCAACTGTAATGTCTCCACGGGTATGTCTCATCAATAAACAATAAATAATAAACTTCACGAGGAAGGATTATATGCATAACAATTAACACATTCATATTCAGAGTAAACACGCAGTTAAAGCGAACCTCTATCTCTAAATACTCGTAGTATTAAATCAAACTCGCAATCCACGTTTGTAACGTGTGTTAGTGTATTCGCTAAAGTGCAAATTTCGTAGTAAATTTCAATATGGTTTTCATCATTGTTTAGAACACTTAATGAGAAAAGATTATATCTAAGTGCCTGTTTCACCACCTTCTGATATGTATTAGATAGCTATCTACAACTTTTGTCTTTGTCACTTGACATAAAGTAAGAAAGTGACAAAACTTACGTTTAGGCTATCCAACACTTATCAGAAGGTGGTGAAACAGGCCGTAAGTATCGGTAAATTTACTGAAGAAAGTTGGCTAGTTTTCCATCAACCGAGGAATCAGTTGTTCGGTAGGTACTTCAAGTCCCATAAATTATCGCTGTGTATTCTGATACAATACTTTACATAGCTGAACACTCTGCAAAGGACATGCCCCACAAAAAATTGGGCTAAAGCCAAGCTACTGTTATTTAAAGCTTACCCGCCGGCAACAAACGGGAAATAACTTAAGCCTGAATGCAACTTTTCAAGTTAACGTCAACAGTCTGTCACTTAATATAGAAATTAACTTCTTTAAAAACGTCACCATTTGACATCTCCATACTAAATGACAGATACAACACGTTAACGCAGAGTTAAAGTTAGCGTGAAAACTTAGACTAGAGCCTCTGAAAAAGTAAAACTGGACGCCCGCGCGTACTCGTTTATGACTTATAATATAAAATTTTTGGATCAAGTATGTCAAAGTGCAGTGCGTATTGACCCTCAATAAATTAACCTATTGTCATTGAAAGTCAGTTTTCAACGTCGACACAAATAATTGAGTCAGTAGATACATTTCTGGTTGCGTCACTGTAGAAAACTAGTTTTTTGCGCGGTCTGAATCCCAAGTCGCAAAAGCCATTGTCTGTTATTTTTGTTTCAGGCTTAAGCTTTGCATCTAGAATAGCTACAAAGCACTAAGCTATATTAGTTATCGTACAACAACTTATGTGCATCCATTGCTTTAAGCGAAAAGCTATTAGAGCTGGTAGCTGTGTGAAAGGATTCACTCTTGAATAATTAAATAAGTCAGAAGGTACTTAATGTACAAAGGAAAAGTAAATATAGCAAGATTATCACTATTTCCAGTCAACCATATAATAACATAATTTTTTTCAAAGAAAAATGAACCGACTTCAAACCATTCGAACTAAAAAGTTTAAAATAAATTTTTTATTCATTTAGATTGACGATTAAACTACCTAACTCAAATAATATATAATTTTTTGAAGTCGGCGCCAAATGACGCATACTTTTCAAGTCGAAAATATGCTCCCCGCGTCCCGGACAGCCTTACTCTCCGCGACTATTATGATTCACCGCGCTCGCAATCAAAAGTGGATAGTTACTCTGATTTTACTCAGACGAATTGAATGTGGTTTGGCGCCGACTCCAAAAAATTATATATTATTTGAGTTAGGTAGTTTAATCGTCAATCTAAATGAATAAAAAATTTATTTTAAACTTTTTAGTTCGAATGGTTTGAAGTCGGTTCATTTTTCTTTGAAAAAAATTATTTTATGCTTTTTAGTGATTTGTTTTCTTTATATTCATAATAATATAAATGAGAACTATGTTAAATAGATTATGACCTATATATTATTAATTATTATTAAATATCCTGTGACATAAATGCATTTTATGTGTCATACTAAGTATAGGTGAATGGTTTTATAATGTTCTAACCCAACCTAACCTACCCTCCGATCTATACAAGATTAGTTTATATGCGTACTACTCTTGTATAATTTGGAAGACTTAGACTAAAAAGTAATTTATAATTTATACGCGACCAGTTTCACACCCGTGCGGTTTGGCTTTGTATAGCATGGAAATACACGTAACCGTGCACAAACTCGAAGGAATCACTCTATAGTACAGCTGTACTGACTTCGGCCCAAAAGTTTTTGCAAAAGGTTAATGTTACGTAGGCGTAGCAGAGTGAAGTCTTTGGACAGAATAGCTATATTAGACTTCAGCAATAGGTCTGGCAATATCAGAGAACATATTAGTGACATATGTATACATTTATGTTTATAACTTCGTACGTAAGAATGATAACTCGATATGTTATATACTAAAACCTTCCTGAAAGTATGTAGATTACGATAGTGAAGCAATCATCAAAATCGGTTCATTAGTTGCGGAGATAATCGCGAACATACCTACATACATACATACATACATACATACATACGGGTCGAATACAGAACCTCCTTTTTTTGAAGTCGGTTAAAAATTAGGTCGTCGTTGTTCAAACCGCCATAGTAATGTAATTCATTTTGATATTATGTCGCAAATAGGTCACGCCACCTAGTACAAGTTATTGAATTTTCATAAGTCCTGAAACAATCTATATAGCCGGCGGATTAGGTTAGATATGTACATATAGGCACCAGGCCAGTGGTTTTGGTATGTAGAGTACTTTATAACGATAATATAGACTCTTGGGAAGGAGATATCATCATGTAATTATGCAGACGAAGGCGCAGGTAGGTAGGTATCTATACAAATAAAGTGTCAGTCCGCGATTTTGAAATGTTGCCTCTTATTAATACTCTTGTTATAATTATTTGAACGCATAACATAATTCATGCATACGTTTATAATAGTAGTTTATGAAACGGTTGCATAATAGAGGTTATTAAAACATGAGTGTGAGTTTAAAAAACGAGGTATATAATATGATACCGTGGTATAATAATACTTTTTTGTAGCGTCATTTTTAATATTTTACAAAGGTTGAATGACACTTATCTTGCACGACGCGATGTGAACATTATGAACTTTAGCTACTGTGTGTAAATATTTTATTATTATAATGACCCTACAGAATACGTGTTCAACATTGTATTAACGTTATAATGTAATAAAAAATAATAACATAAAACAAGTAAATTAACATCAATACTTATTTAGTTATCGATACAATTAACTTTAACAGTTTTATTTTAACTTAGTTTAGCTTAAAGTATTGAGTAAATAGTAGTTAGATATTAATTGTCAAGTAAATTAAACTTGCTTACAAAATCAACTTTATTTAACAGATCCTTTATCCTCATAATTATCGCTAGTAAGCCAAATAAGCCAAATATGTAAATAAATAAATAAATTATTGAGGAATGCGTCGTAAGGATTGATTGTGGACTAACACCCGTCCTCTGTGCTACTGCTTCATAAGTTCTATATTACGAAGTCTATGCTTAGTGCTCACAAAATCAATTCACAATCGGCAGTTTTACACTCTCCGCGGTTTAAGTCAGCTGGCAGTATCCCTTTAGCATCACGATTGAGGAGTTGAAACCCGGAGTTCACATAATGATGTACAATCATGAAAGTTAGATTAATTTGCAAAGTTTTATAAATGTCGGTTTAGTAGAAGTAATTGAAAAACTCCGTCGAAATATCTGAATATCCGTAAGTGAAGCTAAATAAAACGTAAAAAATATGATAAAGTAATAATACATTTAAATTGCTCAGTCTCAAATTGTTACGAAGGTCCAACTCCGAGAAAATTTATGATGATCATTAGTCTCCCCGAATATGACGCTTCTGTTATGAGGGGATGATGCTAATTGAGAATTTTTTCTGATTTTTCGCAATAATTTAGTTAACAATACCATAAAATTGGTTGGAAACAATATTAAACACTGGATGTATATTTATATGTACATATATGTTTATCGAGTCCTAAATGACTTAGTAAGATAGGTTATCCGAATAGGTTAAGAATATCCGAACGAGTTTTATGGGTTTCTTCTCAGACCTGTGTGCTTAGTCTAAAGCGGAGCACTCGAAAACGAACTCGAAAACTATTGATCGATTTCAGAGTAAAATAGACCTAAAATGTCTTGTATTAAGGTTTGAGTTCGCCAATACATTCAGCATTGGAATGTATTGGCGAACTCAAACCTTAATACAAGACATTTTAGGTCTATTTTACTCTGAAATCAATCAATAGTTTTCGAGTTCGTTTTCGAGTGCTCCGCTTTAGACTAAGCACACTGAGCGCCTTTGAAATTCTCGTAGTTTAAGTTTAAAGTTGACGAAAATTAATTATTATCATCATCACCTCACTACAATGCAAAATATCTATTAATAAACGAATCAAAAGAACTTGTAAACATCTATTTAAATGAAATTTTGAATTGGAATGAAAATACACGCTGCAAAAACATATAGTCAACTCTTTTTTTTTTCGTTGCTTAGTTGACATAAAATATTTATAATTGAATACTTAAAACAGGTTACGTTTTAAGTATTCTTTTATATAACACTAGCTGATCCCCGCAACTTCGTTCGCGTAGATATAGGTTTTGATGTAGGATCGGATCGGATCCCATAATTCTTTTATGTACCTAAACTAAATGTAGCCTAAGTTACCTACTCCTTATAACATTGAAAGTTCCATTAAAATCGATCCAGCCGTTTCGGAGATTAGCTGGAACAAATAGACAGACCGACAAATATAAATTTAAACGCACACCAGTTTAAAATAAGCCGTACGTTCAAAGATCCGGGTCCCAAGTTATTTGAACCCAATACTGAGGGTTGTAATGTCTGCCATTTCTGAAATAAAAAACTTATGACCTTGAAATATTTACGGGACAATATATAAAGTACTACCTTTCGAACAAAAAAAGAATGAGTGAAATCGAATAATGCGTTAATGAATTACAGCTAAATACACGTTTTAACTTTCATCCCCTCTCCCGAGGGAACCGTGCTGAATTTCGGGATAAAAAGTATCCTATGTCCTACCTCGGAGTATAAACTCAAATCGTACCAAGTTTCATTTGAATCCATTCAGTAGTTTCGGCGTGATGCGCGGCCAAGATACAGACAGACAGACAGACAGACAGAAAGACAGACAGACAGACAGACAGACAGACAGACAAAAATGAAACAAATTGCAGTTTTGGCTTCAGTATCGATTATAGAGTGCCCTGCAATAAAAAAATTCAAAATATCTTCAATGTACAGAATTGGATCTGTTACAGTTTTATTATATTACTAGCTGATCCCCGCAACTTCGTTCGCGTAGATATAGGTTTTATATAGGATCGGATCCCATAATTCTTTTATGTACCTAGCTAAACTAAATGTAGCCTAAGTTACTCCTTATAACATTGAAAGTTCCATTAAAATCGATCCAGCTGTTTCGGATATCAGCTGGAACAAATAGACAGACCGACAAACATAAATTTAAACGCACACCAGTTTAAAATAAGCCGTACGTTCAAAGATCCGGGTCCCAAGTTATTTGAACCCAATACTGAGGGTTGTAATGGCTGTCATTTCTGAAGTAAAAAACCTATGACCTTGAAATATTTACGGAACAATATATAAAGTACTACCTTTCTAACAAAAAAAGAATGAGTGAAATCGAGCAACACGTTAATGAATTACAGCTAAATACACGTTTTAACTTTCATCCCCTCTCCCAAGGGAAGCGTGCTGAATTTCGGGATAAAAAGTATCCTATGTCCTACCTCGGAGTATAAACTCAAATCGTACCAAGTTTCATTTGAATCCATTCAGTAGTTTCGGCGTGATGCGCGGCCAAGATACAGACAGACAGACAGACAGACAAAAATGAAACAAATTGCAGTTTTGGCTTCAGCATCGATTATAGAGTGCCCTCCAATAAAATTTTTCAAAATATCTTCAATGTACAGAATTGGATTTGTTACAGTTTTATTATATTATAGATTATAGATATGTCCTTTGTATTCTGCTCTTATGTGGTGTGCAATAAAGTATATACATACATACATACATACATAAAATGTACGTTTATTCGATATTTTAGCTGTGAGAAAATTTGGTTTATTCTAATATCAAGGCATAGAAAGCGGAGGAATCCTTAAGTACAAAAGAAACGTGCTATAATTTAAATACGGAATTTAATATCGACGGCATAGCGGCAGAATATTTTATCTAAGTAAAGATGGACCCCTGGTTGCCACTGTAATATGAAACATCCCGAAAATTGCATAAGATTTTAGTATACTTTAACATCGTATCTTTTTAATGTCCCACAATAATTATGAACAATATCGGTGTAAGGGGACTGCTATCACAAATGAAGACAGGTAATAGTAGATAGTGATGATTATAAGAAAAAAATATATAATATATTTCTTGTATTTTCTAAAAGTTCGCAATATAATGCAATCAGCTGATATTAGAGGAACGTTGGGTAAATAGGTACCTAAAGTTGTTGCCGCGTTTTGCATGCTATATTTTGCCGGTTTGAAAAATACTAAATACTAAATCACAATATAATAATATATACACATGGTTATTGGTATTGGATTGTGTTTAGGTAGTATACCTAATAATAGCGCTTAATTTTCAATTGCAGTCTCCTTATACTCTGTACAGTAATCTCGTATTTATGCAGTGTTGCTTTCAAATTTTAATGTAATTATGATTTCAATAAATGACACACATTGGCATATTCCATAGGGCTTGTAATTTATTCGGCCACGAATGATGTACCGGCCTCTCAATGGCTGCAGAATTTTTATTAGATTGGGAGCCGTTTAATAAATTATCAGCAGATTCGACAGCTACGTAAATTAACGTATAAATTGTTTTTTTTTTACAAAAATTGAAATTCAAATTGGTGAAACATACCTACTATTTCTATTTAGAATACTTAGGACCTGTTTCACCACCTTCTGATAAGTGCCGCAAAGCCTTTCTTTGTCACTTTCTTACTTTTAAATGTCAAGTGACAAAAACAAAATGTGTGAATAAGCTATCCGACACTTATCAGAAGGTGGTGAAACAGGCCCTTTACCCATTTAGATTACGCACTTAACTTACCTATATTTTATTTTTTAAATATACCTACTTCAAAAAAATTTCTCTGAAAATGGCGATGAATAGGTATATTTCGTCTCAAATAAGTTTTACTAACATATATACAATACTCTACTGAGACATTACTTTGTTGAACATTTCAATCTCTCTTATGGCAATTGAAAACGTAAAAAAGTTTTGCAAAAAAAAAAAGTTATCGCAGTTATGCCCCTAATATAAAATAATTAACCGGAATAACAATACATTCATAAACCAAGTAGGTAGGTAGTTTCAAACACCGTCTCATGAACTCTTGTTGTATTGTATTCTGATACAATACTTTACATTGTTAAACGCCTCGCGAAGGCTACGTCGCACAAAAATTGGGCTGAAGCCAAGCTTGAATTTAAAGTTTGCCCGGCGGCAACAATAACTTTCCGTGGGGACTACGACAAAATATCACTACCATTGTTCAACAATATTTCTAAAAGTGGCCCTTTTTCCGAATCAGTACAAAAACTTTCATGGTATTTTCCGACTGAAATCACTTGTAAAAAGTATTATTACATTAAGATTCGTTATTGCAAATATTCGATGGCGTATAACGTATTATTCGGCGTATCATATTTCGAAATCATGATGCGGACTCTAAAATTCGGACTTCTAAATAGCAATTACTCTTAATTTATGATTCACATTATTGTTAAGAATTGAGTTAACCTCATGATATTATGTGATTTTAGGATATTATTGTTGTAAGATTAACAGTAAAAAAACGTGTTGATATACATGTATATCACTTAGATTCAAAAATTATATTTTAAAGATTGTGCGTGTACTAACTTTTGACATCAGAAGTTACTTAACCAGTTTTTAATAGTTAGCTATTTATTCATTAGTCATTTTCGGTGTTTCACGATAAGTATTGATATTATAATATGACTGCTTTTATGTCTCTTTCAATAAAGTAATTTTATTTGGTGATATTTAGTTGTGATCAAATAAAACTCTATGATTTATTGCCCGTGGTCCCTTCGCGTATAGTTCAATCAAGAATAATAATTTATCTAAGGTTTAATCTGAAAATATATTTTAAGTAAAAATATAATAATATTTGAAACATTTATTTTGTTCATCCTTGTAATGAAAAGCATTAAATTTTAAGCGTTCTTAACATCATTAGAAGTAGGTACCTAATGCTAAAAACCCCTTTATGTTTTTGTAGATATTACTAAAGAGATAAAAGTTATTCCCATCGTTAAGTATTTCTGTCAGTTCATCATAATAAACACAACACAACTGTTACAATCAATATAAAATGAACTGCGATTTAATTTTATGCGCAACAAAAGTGTCATCGCGGAAATTGTAGAGCAGTGAAATATCGCGCTCAGCTGCAGTGGGTAATGAATTCCTTCATAATACAGATAGTAAGAGACCAACAGTAACATTTCCTGTACAAAATATTATTAACTAGCTTCTGCCCGCGGCTTCGCCCGCGTGAATTACGGTGTTGAACAAATCCCAAGGGAATCGTGGATTTCCGGTTCCCGTTCCCTTTTTTTCTCCCCTTTTTTTAGCGGGAACGGGAACCGGAAATCCACGATTCCCTTGGGATTTGTTCAAAACCGTAATTCACGCAGGCGAAGCCGCGGGCAGAAGCTAGTTTATAAATAAGGTAAGTTTTGCCGAAACGAGAGATTGTGGGAATTTAGAGGAGGGCCTTAAAACTGATACATCAAATATCTGAGATATAGCTAATTGTGAACGATGACCCTAAGCTTAATATACCTACTACGCTTAGAACGCGAGTTGCTTTTTAGGGTTCCGTACCCGAAGGGTAAAAAACGGAGTCCTATTATCTGTCCGTCTGTCCGCCGGTCACAGGTCTCTAGCTCGCAGACGAAATGAGTTACAAACCTGAAATTTTGGTATTTAGTGTAAAACGTTAACCCAAAATCAAATATTGAATTAGAAATTGAATTAAATTATTTTTCAGGACATGATACTTGAAAAAGGAGCCGGAAAAAAAAATTTTTTCTTTACCCTAGCTTGTGGGGTATCATTGTTTAGAGCTCATTAAGTAGAGAAAAAATATATATTTTTAACCGACTTCAAAAAAAGGAGGTTCTGTATTTGACCCGTATGTATGTATGTATGTATGTATGTATGTATGTATGTATGTAAGTATGTTCGCGATTATCTCCGCAACTAATGAACCGATTTTGATAATTGTTTCACTATCGTAATCTACATACTTTCAGGAAGGTTTTAGTATATATCACATCGAGTTATCATTCTTAAGTACGAAGTTATAACCATAAATGTATACATATGTCACTAATATGTTCTCTGATATTGCCAGACCTATTGCTGAAGTCTAATATACCTATTCTGTCAAAAGACTTCACTGTGCTACGTCTACGTAACATTGACCTTTTGCAAAAACTTTTGGGCCGAAGTCAGTACAGCTGTACTATAGAGTGATTCCTTGGAGTTTGTGTACGGTTACGTGTATTTCCATTCTATACAAAGCCAAAGCGCAAGTGTGTGAAACTGGTCGCGTATAGATTGTAAATTACTTTTTAATCAAGGTCTTCCAAATTATACAAGAGTAGTACGCATACAAACTAATCTTGTATAGATCGGAAACTAATTTGTATAGTCGGCGCCGACTTCAAAAAATTATATATCATTTGAGTTAGGTAGTTTAATCGTCAATCTAAATGAATAAAAAATTATTTTAAACTTTTTAGTTCGAATGGTTTGAAGTCGGTTCATTTTTCTTTGAAAAAAATTATTTTAATTTTTATCTCAAAAAATAAGGGAATGGGAGGCCATCAAAGTTGTCAGTTTTAGACCATTTTTGTGACGGGGGCTATCTCAAAAACTAAACTAGTTGGGAATATGATATTTCAGTATATTATGTACTATATGCTCTATTTAAACAACAAATACTGAAAACAACGATTTATTAAATAGTTTATAAGCTGTGACCAAAATAAACGAACATTTTTTTGGGTTTTTCTTTCACGGTTTGTTGCGATGTCTAGCTCGGAAATTAAATATTTCTTAGACCCAAAATATTATATTGTTCATATTTATGTACGGAACCCTGAAAGAGCGAGGCCCGACTCGCACTTGGCTGATTTTTTTAATTTTTATCTCAAAAAATAAGGGAATGGGAGGCCATCAAAGTTGTCAGTTTTAGACCATTTTTGTGACGGGGGCTATCTCAAAAACTAAACTAGTTGGGAATATGATATTTCAGTATATTATGTACTATATGCTCTATTTAAACAACAAATACTGAAAACAACGATTTATTAAATAGTTTATAAGCTGTGACCAAAATAAACGAACATTTTTTTGGGTTTTTCTTTCACGGTTTGTTGCGATGTCTAGCTCGGAAATTAAATATTTCTTAGACCCAAAATATTATATTGTTCATAATTATGTACGGAACCCTGAAAGAGCGAGGCCCGACTCGCACTTGGCTGATTTTTTTAACCCCCGACGCAAAAACGACGGGGTGTTATACGTTTGACGTGTCTGTGTGTGTGTCTGTGTGTGTGTGTCTCTGTCTGTGGACCGATTTGAATGCGGTTTTTTGTGTTTGAAAGGTGAATTAGTCGAGAGTGTTGTTAGCTATGTTTGAAGAAAATCGGTCCAAGATGGCCGCCCCTACAAAATGGCGGATTACATATTTTTTCACAACTCCCTTAATATTGGTATCAAATGAAAGGACTTGATTAGTAAAATAGTACTATTGCAAATCCAAGATGGCCGCTGCAACAAAATAGCGAATGTCGGGGGGTTTTTTTTTTAATTTTTAATTTATACTTGTATTAGGTATATTTCTCACAAGTATAATTCAGAAAAGAGAATCTCTTCTATAAACGACGACACATAAATAGGAGAGTCCAAAACGAAAAACTTTTTTTGTTTTTTAAAGTATTGTGCAGTAGGTAAGTACCGGCGAATCCATGTTCAAGTTTACACTTTTCGCCTTTTACGAGGTAAAAGGATTTGCAAAAATCACAGCCAACACAAGCAACGAAAGCTTTTGCTCTCAGTTACAGCCGAACACAAAAGTTCTACCCACCGAGATCAACAATGGGTTCGCAGAAAGATTAATCGTCCGCAGAAGCCCCTTATTCGGGAAGAAACAATTTTTCATCTTTATCAAAACGTTGGATGGGATACATTGTGGTTGGCTGTACCTATCTATACCCAGCAGGTACGATGTGAGGATTGCGTTAATGTTCTGATCAACTTTCCACAATCTATCTATCCGATAAAATAATTATCTATTTGGAAAAGTGCTAAGAGTTTTACTAGCTTTTGCACTTTACTTAATTTAGAATTTTTATTATCCCGTATAACCCGCGGCACGTAAGTCGAGCGGTGACCTTCAAGTGCGCGTAGCGTCGTACGAGTGAGCGGGACACAATACGATTGGAGAGCCAATCAGCGCTTAGGGGGATCCGCGAGAGCTAATCAGTGCTTACGAACGATCCCCACGCCCTCCCCACGACCCCCTCACCACCCGAGATACCTCATTTTCGACTTCTGCGCATTGAAGGTTAACGCTAGACTTATTTGCCGTGACTTGTATACAGAGGCCCTTTGTTTTCCGGGAAAGTTATGCTTGGAAAAGATTGCAATATAATATATACAGTCATTTCAAAGATTAGCTCGAACAAACAACCAGACAAATCGATGGTCAGATCGACCGTATATAGTTATAAACTGAATTCTGCTAATACTGTCAGTCTTCACCTTATTGTCAGCTCTAAAAATAATATTGTGAGACTTTAGTGTAAATTTTCAGATGTTAAATCATGATGTTTTCTCAACGGTTAATGTTAATTTGAAGAGTAAGACTAAGTGTGAATAAGCCTCTGTAGACCAAGAAACAAATATTATTATTTTTTGCATTTTCTCTTTCGCCTCATTTATGCAACTATTAATTATTTATTCATGCGTGTAGATTAGGTACATAAACAAAGTTCCCTGTTTGCATAAAGCTTAGGTCTATGTATATGTATAGGTAATTAATTAATTAATGCAATGTTAGGAAACAAGGTCAGTAGTTCCCCGTACACCCGCGTTACCTATTCACCCCGAGGCAACGAGTTAATTGAGTATGCACGGGAGATACGACGTTGTTTTAATAATTGTTTTGTAAATCGAACCTGTTTGTACCGGCGCGGGTGGGTGGCTTAGTAACTTGGTCACGATTCCAGCGACGACTGACGTGAAAAATTTAACTTAATTAAAAGGAAAAACATTTTCCATTCGGTGAGTAGGTATATTAATTTCTTTTGAATTAAGTATAATATTAAGATTAGCAAAACAATATATGAAATTAGTTAGACTACAATATATACTTACTTATGACACGAAATTTTAGGTATTAAGTAAGTTAGATTTAGTTTTATTCTCACCTTTACTCTATGTTGACTAAGATTTAGTTTATGCTCCTGCAAGATATCAGGCAATGGTTGGATTGTCAATATTTTTACAATTGAGTTGGAACTCAAGTAAAACGTAATATGATGCTAAATGTGGATTTACTCGAGCGACGTCGGGAGCTATTAAATTTTGTAGATTAGTGGATAGGAAGAATAAAAGGTTATATAATGTTTCCCCTTTCAGTGGTGGGGAAAGCGTCTAGCTGCACGCACTCATCTTCATAGATGATTTTTGTTACTTCGGCTTGTGGAAATCGGCAGATTATATATTGTTGTTATTTTTGCATCATTTCCTTCAAAATAGAAAAAAATTCAACCGCGCTCGAGATTCGAGAATGTCAAGGTAACGTTTTTTTTGCAGATTTGTAACCCTTCCGGCTTCCACTCTCTTACGTTACGTTCAAATAGTCTGATTTTCTAAATAATCTTTATTTAACCCACCATACCTTAATCTGACGTGCTTTATTATTTTGACCATTGATTTATTACGCGCGGCACCTACTATATAATGGGCTTACATATAGTAGAGGTTACTCAGCAGGATGCAAGATACCCTCCCTTATGTTAATCTGCCGCGCTCGAGTAAATCCCAAAATCCCCTCTTAGGCTCCCCTACTATAGCTGATATTTTCTAATGTTTGATATTTCTTAAAAAACATACCGTAGCTAATATTCGAATTTCGTACAAAAATACAGTCAGTGGAAGCACAAACCTTTACACTTGCACCATAAAGTACTATTTCAAAGCTACGAGGCACCACTTTTAATTACAAACAGCAAATAAACAAGAGAGCGCTTTCTAAATCGAGCGCTTAAAACCGAAATGAATTTCCAAAAAAGCTTTGTACCGATTTAGGTCTCGAAGTTTTTATGGGTCTATTTTCTTTTTCAATTTTCAAACAGAAACAAGAATGTATTTTGTGATTTGTATTTTACACGCGTATTAACTTCTTACAGATATCGTACAATTTAAAAATTACAAGGTTTTCCAGTAGCTACAATCGCGTGAAATTCAGGTCGGTTTAGAAATTTTACGCAGTAGGAAAAGCTTTACACTGCAAAAATCCCGTTTAAAAATAATTTGGTTCAGTGGTTTTTCTGTGAAGCACGCACAAACAAATAAACCAACAAATATTTACAGTTTTGTAGTACTACCTATTGAAATTGCATCGGTGATCTATTTTTTTTCGTATCTGGCCGACCTTTCTGCATTTTATTCAACCTCACAGTGATCCCAAAATAAAAGTCAATGTGAGCGATAAATGTTGAGATTTATCTCACACCTACAAACAAAAAGTTCAAATATCGAAATATTTCTAAAAAAATATAAGATCTTTGATATCGAAAGTATTGCCGAGTGGCAACTACCAAGAACTAAGAAGTGATATTTTTTAAAATATGGAAGAAAGTTGAATGGTTCTGAGACACAGTTTCGGGTTCACGAAGAGAGCTACAACTTCGAAATTGAATCACGTATACAGTTTAAAAGTTAAGCGGTTACGTTTTCCGCTCCAAACACTTTTTATATAGCACTTGCACGTGATTTCTTTAAAGAGATGTTGTTCTTCATTTGTTAACTTTAAAGCTTCAAACATTTCTGTACCACTAGGTAATATTACGTTTTTGTGGCGAAACCTAGCTTCTCTCTTATAAGTTTTTAACTTGTTGCGATTTAATGAAAATTATTTATCATTAATTTAAGTGAAATTCTCAACTGAAAGTGAGGTTCATTTCCTTAAAATTTGGCTCATTTTATATAAGAGCTGGGTATTTAAAAACGACGTTTTAGCTATTTTTGATTTACTTAACAAGACATATGTAGGTACATCAGTTTAACAGGCTCTTTACTCTTACTACATAATATCTCACATCCCTAATCCCTGAATGACGTTCCTAAACTAAGACGCTTGAAGGTTGTATGTGGAAAGGTATCTAAAATCTTATTTTCAGGATGTCCGTTGGAAATAGCTCGGGGTGGTCTGACTCCGGCGTCGGTCGAGCGTTACCGACATATCGGATTTGCTTCAAATTCCGGAAATTGATTTCTAGCTTTCTCCCTGGAATCGTGATGTTGACTGCAAACATATTTTAATAATGGAGGAGTACTAAAATTTTAATGCTTTGAAGCATTAAAATTTTAGTACTCCTTTTTAAAATAACTATATTTGTATCATTTACTACCACCGACTTATCACTTATCTATAACCTATGTAGCACGCTTGTATATTAAGTTTATGTGTGAAGACTTAGAATGATAATAGGCCAAGTTCACCTATTATCATTCTAAGTTTAGATGGGAGCGTTTATTTTACGCTTGATGAATGAGTTTCGCTCCTTCTGATCTATCGAACTCAATGCACCAACCTATACTCGTATCTGCATGATATTGGGAGGTAAGCTCCACTGCCTGTGAAAGGTATGCAATACCGGCTGAACGAGATGCGAAAACCATAGTCTTGTATCGATATATGTAGGTTAGGCTTGAATAATATTCTAGAAATAAAAAAATCACAATAGGTACATTAAAAATCATTTTATTTACTAAACATAAATTAACAATGTTATAATAATATAATAATAAAATATAATTTGCTAGAAGGGCTTTTCTATAATTGTTTCAGGGGTCTTCAGGCTCGGGAAATTGACAATGAAGGTAAAATTTATCTTTCACCGTCAGCCTTTTGAGGGGCCGAGACGTGATCAGGCTCTGAAATGAAATCAACATTACAGACTATAGAAAATTACAAAACCAATGTCTGTAAATATATCTATTATAGTAGCTTCTGTCCGCGGCTTCGCCCGCGTGAATTTCAGTTTTTCACAAATCCCGAGGGAATAGTGGATTTCCGGTTCCCGTTCTCGCCCCCTTTTCCAACCTTTATACCTACTTTCAAGGAACTTAACTACAATAATCTACCTATTATAGCTGTAGCTAGGTATTTCGGTTTTTCGAAATCCCGTGGGAACTGTGGATTTTTCAGGATAAATGCATGCAACGACAGCAAACTATTGCAATAATGTGTTGAGCGTGATGTACCTAAGAACAATCAGCGCCATCTATCACGTTTTTGGAAGTCTATATGTATTTAAGTCCCACGGGAACACTTTTTCCGGAATAAAAAGCCGTGTGTGTTAAGTCAGGGCATAATCTATCTCCATTCAAAATTTGAGCCAAATCTGTTCAGTAGTTGCGGCGTTAAAGAGTAACAAACATACACACACACACACACAAATTTTTGCCTTTAAATAATATTAGTGTGGTTATCCTACCATATACCTATTATTTTCAAAATTTAATACAAAACTGAATAAACGAACTGATAATTAGGTACAAAAATTAAAGCAGGATAACAATGGTATTCCTCAAAAACAAGTGAATCTGTATACATATTACCTTATTACTTGCGGAAGTTATGTAGAGCGCCACTCAATTTACCCTAAAGTCATGTTTTCGTAATGCGTTTTTAATGTTCGCATGTTTCTATAAATCTCCATAGCTACCCTGAAACAGATTGTTTCAATGGCGCATTTAAAATTTTATATTAAATTGCCTATCAAACTCTACGTTGCTTTATTATGTGCTCAATTTACGTAAAAGTACATATTATTACCTGGTAAATAAAAAACACATTAAAATACTATACTAGCAGCTGACGCTCGCGATTCAGAATTTTAAACATCCACTGCGAGCTCTTTGATTTTCCAGCATAAAAAATAACCTAAATCGCTCCTTGTATAATCCACTTTCAGCTTGTTAAAGTCCTGTCGTAAATGATTTGGTCATTCTGAAGATCAGCACGCACTAATAGATGGACAGACAAGATTTTTAGAAACATTTGGGGTGAGCTATATCATTCAAGTAGTCCTCAGTCATTTCGAAACCAGAGATAGGCTTTTAATTCTATTTATTCGAATGTCCAGATATAGACTATCGTCCTCGGCTAATGTAACTAGTTCTAAGGAAGGTAGATACTCTTTATGCAAAACGTAAATAAAAAATAGGAGAAGAAATGAATCTCCGGACAAATAAAAATTTCCAAGCTATAAGCAACAAGTATAAATGAAAAATTAAAAAAACCCCGACATTCGCCATTTTGTGAGGGCAACCATCTTGAATTTGCATAATGCTATTCTACTAGTCAAGCCCTTTAATTTGATACCCATATTAAGGGAGTTGTGAAAAATATGCGAGTAAGTATGTGAGTAAATATGCAGTAAATATGTGAGTAATCCGCCATTTTGTAGCGGCGGCAATTTTGGATCGATTTTCATCAAACATAGCTAACAACACTCTCGACTAATTCACCTTTCAAACACCCACTTTCGGTTCACCCGTTTGAGCGGTACAGGGGAACAGACACACACACACACACACACACACACACACACACACACACACACACACACACGCACACACACACGCGCACGCACGCACGCACAACGCACGCTCGCACTCATACACGCACGCACGCACGCACGCACGCACGCACGCACGCACGCACGCACGCACGCACGCACGCACGCACGCACGCACGCACGCACGCATGCACGCACCCACGCACGCACGTCAATAAATAACAGCCGTTAATATTGTAAAAATTCGTCGCAGACAAAGCTTGTATTTAAGTCAGCAAAAAGTCAATTTTTCTATAATTTTATTATATCTATTTATTTTATCTTTAGGTGTCTAATAGATACTTCAATGTACTATCAGCTAATATAATGTAACCATGTTTCCACATTTTATAGGTTTGTATCCATAGTATATTTTTTTTTTTGGCGGGTCTGGGAGTGACGCCATTAGTTTAGTAGTAGCCCGCCAAAAAAACTAATGGCGTCACTCCCAGATGGACGCAGAAACATTGGTCGGCCAAAGCTTCGATGGATAGATGGAGTAAACCAAGACGCCAAGCGGATTGGTTTAAAGAACTGGAAAACGAACGCCAAAGATAGAGACCGGTGGAAGAATCGTCTTGAGCAGGCCCGGGCCCACAAAGGGCTGTAGCGCCGATGATGATGATGATCCATAGTATATAGTGGAAACAATGTTACGATAAAACGTCGTGAGTATAATAAAAGAAATAGAAAAAGCAATATGTCTTTGAACGCACGTGTTGCGTGTGCACGAGCTTATCTATTAGAAACTCGTTCTGAAAATTGATTCGTGTACCTATGCTGTTGTGTGTGAATATACCTAAAAATTATCTATTTTCAAAGGACATTTATTTTAATTTAGAGATCGTGATTTTTTCAGATTTATACATACCTACATATTATACAATTATAGATTTTCTAAGGAAACTCACACTCATGTTTTAATAACCTCTATTATGCAACCGTTTCATAAACTACTATTAAAAAGTTAACGCAATGTTGATATGAAAACTGTATGGAAATCTAAAATAATATTATTAATTGAGCAGAGTTACGTTGCCTCCATGCCATCGTTAAGTGGAATTTGTGGATCCTAAAGCTGCCGGTCCCAACAGTTTTAGTTTGCATAGGAAAAGTTTTATTGGTCTTTCTATTATTATAGAATCTATACTTAGTTAGTAGTTTTGTAGTCACAGTATTGATTTCTAATTTTGAAATGTTTTCATTTGATTGGATATTCATTTGTCTGACGTATCAACTTAGTATTTAATTATGAAATTCTACATTATTATTATGTTAGTTTAAGCAGATTCTCTAGAGCGCGTCCCATACAAATTAATTTTGGTTCTAATTTGCTTTTGAAAGCAGGTTCTCAATTATTCTGAGGGAATACTCCTAAGGTTGCCTAGTTCTGTTAATCGATACAGCCGCTTTTTGTATCTTACTTCTGTTTGTGTATAGGTGCATATCTGTTTTTCTCAGTGTTTTTCCTTTTGTGGTGTAAAAATAAAGTGTATTCTGATCTAATAATGCAGGTGGAAGCTGGTTCTACTATTTGCATTTCCTACACTAATTAAAATATAAGAAATTAATAAAAAGGAATGCAAAATTTTTTATAAACCGGTAAAAACTTTTCATTTCAGAAGCCATTACTCAGACGTAGGTTCGCTCTCAAATGAGATTTCATAATTAACGTAAGCCAGGTCGAGTCGTCAAGTGCATGTGAAAATTTAACGAGAGAAGCGAATGGGCGCCCCCAGACCTATCTCAGTGTCATTGCTGGGAAATATATTACGAATTCCTGCTAATTAAAATAAGAGAGTGTATGTGAATCTATAATATATTACACATACTATCTACTATCTAATAATCTAGGTACCTACTGGCTATAAATAACCAGTAGGTACATTTCGTACACAACGTTATAGGTACACAAATTGTATTAAGAAACGAATGGCATGCGAAGTAAGTACTTCGTTTGCGTGCATTTAAATTTAAAAGAAATGTTTTTGACACTAAGTAACATCTTTTCACTCTTCGGGGATGGTCTTTCTAAGGAATATTTCCTCTAAACAAATCTCTAAGGTCCAACGATGTGTTTGTTGTCAGTTAGTCAATCAGTTTGTATCACAATTTTAAATTTTTTCATAAAATTGTAATAATGTGTAAGTTGGGGAAAGCTTTTTGCCGCTGGTTGAACTTCAATTGGTAGCCTGGCTGCTATCCAATTTTTGTGAAGCAAGTCCTTTGCAAAATATTCAGCTATGCACTATCGAAACACAAAGCAGTCACGATCCAAGAGTCTCGGGAGTTCACACTATTCCGTTCATGAAGTACCTACTAGAGGAGCCGGCGACATCATCCGCGTAGATTTAGGGGTTAAAAATCCTGTGGGAACTATTTGCTTTTCCGGGATAAAAGTTGCCTAAGCGACACGTAGTCGTATTTCATATCGTATGTAATCGTCGTTAATACGGAAATGTCATCATAGTAGACGAAGTCTTAACATACTGTAACATATAAAAAATAAATATTTATATCTATTAATAGCCCTATTAAATGCATGGCGTTTATATAAGAAAATCTCATTTTATACTGAAACACGAAAACTAGAGGCTTTGTTAAACACAAAAGATACAAGCCATAATTTAAATACGGAATTTAATATCGGCGCCATCGCGGCACTGTGGCACATTGTGGTCTTGCACGCTATTTTATTTTCGTTTCGTCAAGGCTTTGAGCTGTGTAATTTTATATCGAAGACATAAAACTTGACTGCGGATCGCTCAGCGGAGTGATAGATGAGATCTGTTGTCAGATTTTCCAGTCTCCATTTTTTATCTGCTAACCAAAGGATGCTTCGTATTAAATTTTTGTAAAGTGAAGTGTGATCAAATTACTTTTTTCTTTTATTTTCACGTTTATTCTTTATTTAATGAATGTAAATAACTGAAATATCCATTGTTTAATTAGCTGAGAGTGTACGTTTTGGGGAGTAAGCTTTAGAGTTGCAAGATATTAGAATGGCGACCTCACACCGAAAATTGCAGAGTTGGCAGAGCTCCCTAGGTGAACCGTCGACATCAAACGAATCGCAGAGAGCTGCTGGATACATTCAACGCAAGAGTCCCTAAAAGAGTCCAGCTGTGAATATATTTCGGTTTATGATGATGGTGACTTGAAATAGATTGTAGATATATTGATTACTTTACTAAAGCTTGGAGTGCTTCCGCATAATTAAAAGTTTGAAACATCAAAGTGAGTATGTAAAGCTTATAAAGCTTTCATGAGCGTCATTTACCAAATTTAAACTTAAATGTAAAATAGAAAAAAAAACTCACTTAGGTAGGTACAGCTAAAAGTCCTAATCTCAAAAAGTGCTGAACTGACTATATTCAAGTTTTTGCCAAAAGATAGAGTGCCTCTCTATACCTCAGTGGCGTGCACAGGGTTTGAAGCCACGGTATGCAATCGGTAGTATTAAAACTCCTTTTCTTATCGTTTTATCTAAGCATTGCTTTTCTCAGGCTATGCAGAGCTTTTTGCCTCTATGAAGTGCACGCCACTGTTATACCTATACATAATCTATACAAGTTAATAAAATGGAAACTTACCTGCCTGTCTATGATTTCAAAATAACCCACTTATTTTCCTCTTATTCGGGGAAATCAAAGAGTTTTAACGGGATTTTTATAGTCATCAGCATCAGCTAGCAGCACATTTTATTTGTTTTTTATAATATTTTGTCATTATTCTACTGTAAAAGATACCAGGACGAAACATATTTTTGAAAAACATTTGTTAAGTATTTAAGTCACTGTGATCATCGTCACATAATTCTTTAAAGCTTCCAACAAAAACTGTGTGAACAAAGACCGTATCAAAAACCTACAGTTTGTACCTTGGATTGAGGAAAGTTACAAATCATCATCATCATGATCAACCCATTACCGGCTCACTACAGAGCACGGATCTCCTCTCAGAGTGAGAAGGGTTTTGGCCATAGTTTACCACGCTGGCCAAGCGGATTGGCAGACTTCACACACCTTTGAGAACGTTATGGAGAACTCTCAGGCATGCAGGTTTTCTCACGATGTTTTCCTTCACCGTTAAAGCAAGTAATATTTAAATACTTAAAACGCACATAACTCCGAAAAGTTAGAGGTGCGTGCCCGGGATCGAACCCACGACCTCCGATTAGAAGTCGGTCGTCCTAACCACTAGGCTATCACAGCTTATTATAAGTTACAAATGCTAGTACTATATTTGAAAACCGATTAGTCGGCTGGTCAGCAAATGGCATAGTCAGCCCATCTCTACATTTAAGACTACCGATTGAACTGTTCGGACATGGTTATCTATGATGGCTATTGAATATGGCTACAACTTCAAAATAATTTGTGCCCCTACACTTTGACTTCTAAATTATATGGTAGGTACCTACTCGTATACACACTAAATATTTCCTTCGTTCCTTATTGTACCTATTATTTCTATAACATTCACCAACTTCCCACTTCCAACCAAGCGTGACTGGTAAATTTCTAATAAGTGCCTTATCCACGATTATTCTTTTTTCTTCTCTCCCTCACATTGTTTGTTACATCATATACAAGTTTAAATTAAAAATTAAAAAACCGCCGAAATTCGCCATTTTGTGGTGGTGGTCATCTTGGATTTGCATAGTGCTATTCTACTAGTCAAGCCCTTCCATTTGATACCCATATTGAGAGAGTTGTGAAAAAATATGTAGGTAATCCGTCATTTTGTGGCAGCGGCCATCATCAGCTAAGAACACTCCCGACTAATTCACCTTTCAACATTTCAAACAAAAAAAACGCATTTAAATGCGGTTCACCCGTTTGAGCGCTACGGTGGAACAGACAGACACACACACACACACATAGAGAGAGAGACACGTCAAACTTATAACACCCCGTCGTTTTTGCGTCGGGGGTTAAAAATAAGTACTTATACGAGTCCTTGGTAAAATTTTCGTTTCAAATGTCATTTGTAGACTGTAGACACCAGCTGTAGATTCCTGGACATCCAAATGAGATTTCATAATTACCGTAAGCCAGGTCGAGCCGTCAAGTGCGTGTGAAACTTTAACGAGGATTGCTAATGGGCGCTACTGGAATTTGAGTTTTTACGCTGAATCGCATCACGATACCAGCTCACTTGTTTAATCCTATCAACTTCAGCAGTTCAAGCAAAATCAGTGCGATTTTTGCAACGCTTTGATGGTATGCATAGTTATACCTACAACATAGTTATACAACTGCCTCAGCCTGGTCTAGTGGTTAGCATACTCGACCGCAGATCACGAGGTCCTGGGTACGATTCCTGGGTCGGGCAAACAATTGTTAGGTACGGTTTTTCTGTCAAAAAATTCTCAGTGCTAGCCCGGAGTTGGTAGTTGGCGGTGTTTCACCCTCGTGCCTCGGAGAGCACGTTAAGCAGTCGGTCCCGGTTATTATCACTATCATGTGACAATAGTTGTAAAAGCCCGCCAACCCGCAGTGGAGCAGCGTGGCGAGTCTAAGCTCTAAGTCCCTCTCTGCTATGAGAGAGGAGGCCTGTGCCCAGCTGTGGGACGTTAAAAGGCTGTAGAGGTGGTGGATGGTGGTGATGGTTATATTTTCAATTTCTTTTTGTGAACTTCGGTAGACACTGGTTTTATTTTGCAAAAAAAATCTGCATCAAACTCTGCTTAAATACATTTAAATATAGGTACATATATATTATTATAGGATAGGGTTTAATATACCTAGAATATTCTGCTTGTAATTTACACAGTCTGGATGTTGGATGAAATCAAGAGGTGCTAAGTACATAAGCTAATATTGAACCGCTATATCATCATCTCACTGTATGCAGCATGTTGATTCAGTTGCGTTATCTAGTGATTCGCAGTCTATACAGATGTTATAGTGAGCTATGTACTTATATCACTCGTATGTACTAAGTATAACTTCAGTTTTTAATGACGCAGTGATGAGCGCTGTGGTCTTATAAGTTGGAGGTCCTGGGTTCAATTCCCGGCAGGGGCAATTAGAGAATTTATAATTTCTAAATTATCTCTGGTCTAGTCGTGGGAGTCTAGTTACCACCCAACTGACAAGCCGTACCGCGAATCGATTTAGAGTTCCGCGTAGAAACCGGAACTGGTATAGAAATAACTGCCATACTACCTTTTCCAGGTTAGCCCGTTTCAAGTAGATACGATTAGGTAAATAATGGTGTTCACTACGTGCAGTGTAGAGCCCGCTGCTACCCTTGCTCTATGACGTCACGTACTTTTTAACCCCCGACGCAAAAACGATGGAGTGTTATAAGTTTGACGTGTCTGTGTGTGTGTGTGTGTTCCCCTGCGCTCAAACGGGTGAACCGATTTGAACGCGGTTTCTTTTTGTTTGAAATGTGAATTAGTCGAGTGTTGTTAGCTATGTTTGATGAAAATCGATCCAAGATGGCCGCCGCTACAAAATAGCGGATTGCATATTTTTTCACAACTCCCTCAATATGGGTATCAAATGAAAGGGCTTGACTGGCTGCCGCCACAAAATGGTGAATGTCGGGGGTTTTTGAAATTTTTAATTTATATTTGTTGTGAGTGTTTCCTATAAGCAATTATGTCCTGCAATTCTGCTGCCTTATCGCGTCGTGTCTTATACTAATGCACCCTACTTTTCTATTATATACAGATGTAGCCAAGTTGTTTTTGATTTTATGTTTCTAAGTAAAATCAAACATGGCGGAGTGTCTCTAAAATATTGCGGTGCTTATTCTATTATTTAAAGACGCAACGCGAGCAAATTCGAGTACTGGCAGATTTCCAATTGAATTAAGCGTGAGTGGGTAGACAAAGTTTGATTATATGGATATGTTTCAATAACCTTATTTCCTCAATATCCAAATCTGTGCAAAGCGAAGCTTAAAATTACTATTAAAATAGATAAATTATTTATTTATTTATTCATAGTAATATTTTGAACGCTGAAGTCATGATAAATCTAGCAGGTACTTCTGGTTGTTTTATGGAAAGTTTTCTCTTGTAATGTAACTTTGTATGTTTGTATTACCTATATATTAAGTGTATTTTTAGCTGATGAAAAAAAGCAGGAGGTTCTTACTTAAGTCATCGCTTATACAAGCCGCCGCGCATCCCGTTGCCGTCATTTTAAATTGCTAACAAATCAAAATTAGTAATGTAAGTTTAGTTATTATTTACATTTAAATAAATAAGTTGTTATAGCTATTTATTATTTAAATGTAACTAATTTTGACTTACTTACTTTAAGTTAGCTACTTATATTAGTTTAGTTAGTAAGATTAAAAACATTTATTTTAATTTTCACTTTGTAGTTTCTTTATTCGTGGGTTTAATTTTTTTGAGATACAGAACACATAGACAAGTAAAAGTACAATTTGGCGATCTTGTCGCTGCATAGCAAAATTCTTGGAAATAAAAAAAATATGCGTAGGTACCTACTGTATTTTATGTGAGACAATTCGCTCGAGTATGGGGGAATTTCGTCATCGCGTAGCATTTAGATGAGTACCTATAGCCTACTACACATTATCTTGCAGACGTAGCAAATAGCAATTAGTTGCTGGCGTCGGTTGGTAAATATTAACACCAATAATTGTATGCTGAATGTCAACCCAACAATGTTCGTAAGGTACGGAAGTCCGTTGCGACCTGAATACGAATTAATCTATTTTCCAAAGTGCCGAGGTGAAGTTTCGATGACGATTTCTCGTTTCCACTCTTTGTGTGTTAGAAGTTTTTTGTTTTTGTATCCAGGGAATGTTATTTTTTAATATAAGTGCAGATAGTGATTGCGTCCTTAATGTTACACTCAGGATATTTCCACTGATACGAAGAGCGAGGTCCTTCTATAAAAGACGGAAGTAGGCAAGTGCACACAATTTACATAGGTAAATAATATCAGAAACTTTAACTGCCTCGTTAATGTAGTGTTTAAATTATTCGTCTATGGACCATGAGGTCACGGGTTCGAATCCCTGTCAGAGTCCCGGGTCGAAAAGCTAGAGGTATCTATTTATTGGGTTTTTGTTAAGAAATCTCAGTTAAACAGCCCGAGGGGTGCTAGCCAGGTAACCTCCAAGTGTGCCTGGGTGCTGCTGGTCCTCTTGGATACGTCCGAGGGGAAGAGCAGTATTCGGGCCGGTGCACCCCGGTAACATGGTTAATAATTTCGGGGATATTGTTAGCCATGGCCAATGACCTGGCGGAGGGAGGTTTCTCCGCGTGTCCCTCTGATTAGCAGAGGGCACTGCGGATGAAACTGGGGGTGAGACACCCCGGGACGGGGGGCAGCGATGCCCATCGCGGGAGGAAGAAAACCTCGTTAAAAAATTACGGGAGGGCGCGAGCCTCTGGAGGGACAGCCCAGAGGCGAGCGGGAGCCCCAGCTGGGGCGGCTGCCGGACACCTGGGATGCATACTTTGGGTTCCCCAGGCGTCCAGCACACAGCATGAGGGTCATGCCGTGGTGGTTTTAGTGGGTACCCGGTTGGACTCCCACATAACCTTCGTTCTGCCGCATTCGGCCGCAGAACGGGGGTACCTATAAAAGGTTTCCACCACGTCAAAAAAAAAAAAAAAAAAGTTAAACAGCCCGAAGTTGGGAAGAGTGAAGACCGCCCTACGTCAGAGATTACGTAAAGCCGCAGGTCCTTCAGCCGTGTTGCATTGCTGCCTCATTCGAGTGTTAGAGTGAGGGAATTGAGAGTGCAAACATTTACGCATGATAATGTTTTTGCATCGTCTCCAATGAGATTGACAGTCATGGCAAACATTTATTATTACTATGAGAAATCCGTTCCATAGGACTCCATTGAGATGTCCGATCAAACACCTCGAGAGGATCTTTGACATTTTCGTCGTTTTACACGATATAATAACAGATCTTATACATCACCAGGTGTCAAGAAATCACCCCCGCTTACTCTAGCGGCACGCTATGATGGCCGGTTTGACGTTTGTCCGCTCATGAAGTTCCGTATTAATTGATAACGACTTTGAAGGAAATAATTGTATTACTTTATTGACGATAGTGATGTGCAGAGATTCATAAATTTTATCGAATGTAGTTTTAGGTTTAGGACTCAAAATTTATTTATTAAATTGATTTCTTAAATGTATACAAGTGTAGAAAAATCAGTTTGCACCATTTAAGGGGTGAATGTACTTGTGAATATGAACAATTTTCACTATGTGGACAAACCTCTGAAATCGCAAAAAAATATCAATAAATTTCGTTCAAATATTCAGTTCGTTCAAATAAATTAAATAAACATATACATTTTTGTTTTATTAAACCTATTTAATCAGGTACAAAAACAAAACTTAATTGTTTTTTGTTCGAGACTAAATTGACATTCCACAGGGAATAGAGAGCGCACCTGTGTATGCGCACACACTTGTGCACTATAATATCTCCTGCGCAGATGGCTAGTCTCTGCCTCGGTTGAGATTGGCCGCCGTGGCCGAAATTCGGTCAGGAGGAAATTTATTATTTTATTACATCCATATCTCTGTTACTGTCATTAGTGTACACATTAGTGTAACATCACACTTGGGAGCGCATTTTCTTACATAAAATTTCAACTCCTATCATCGGATGTCCGAAAATGTTTCTCATACAATTTAAAGTCATAATGATCATTCTTCATAAAACGTTGACAACCTACCAATTGAAAGATATAATCATTGAAATTCATAATATCACTATTCATATACTTACTTTGTACTAATATTTGTTTTCATATAGGTACATATTTATTTATACTAATGGTCGAAACTCATAATCGTGTTTTATTCTAATATTCGTTTTCATACATTTCTTAATCATACGTTTTTTTAACCCCCCACGCAAAACGACGGGGTGTCATAAGTTTGACGTGTCAACATCGATTCAAGATGGCCGCCGCTACTAAATGGCGCGTTTACATATTTTTTCACAACTCCCTCAATATGGGTATCAAATGAAAGGGCTTGACTAGTAGAATAGCATTCTGTAAATCCAAGATGACGACCGCCACAAAATGGCGAATGTCAGGGGTTTTTACGGTGTCTTATTTTTGGTCGAAGGTTAAAAAAACACCAGGATTCCAACTTCTGTAGGTTAGGTTAGGTTAAAACAGTTACCACAACGCACGAGCCGAGCGAGCGAAGCGAGCGTGCCGCGTCAGCGGCCGGCGAAGTGCCAGATCCAAATTCCATACCATATAAAATTATACAAAAATTCGATTTTTTTTTTAAATATCTATTAGGTACTTTTCAAACCTTCTTACTAATAAATTAATAAATTTTATTTCATTTATTTTTTTATTAATTTTATTTTTTATTAATTTTTATTTTTCTTTTTTATTATTTTTTTTTTTTATATTTTATTTTATTTATTTATTTTTTATTATTTTATTATTATTTTTTATTTATTTTATGTATAACTATTTATTTTATTTATATTTATTTATTCTATTTTATTTATTTTAATTTTATTAATATTGCTTTACAAAAATTATGATAATTGTCTGTTACACAATAAGTTATTCTGAAAAATGGCGTTATGAGTTGAAGTATGTTTTTAGTAACAACATTATATTTAATTAAAGCAATAATATGATCATTGAATGTTATGAAGAAAAAAGTTCTGAAAGAAAAAATTATGATTTCAAAATAGTATTAATAAAAAAAATATGATCACTAACGGTTATGAGATCCGTTGGTAGGAATAAAAAATGTATGAATAAAAAAGTATGAAAAACAAAATTATGAAGAACGATTATTATGAACACATAATAATCGTAACAGAACGGTAGTAAGACAACGAATATGATTTAGAATTTTATGTGAGTCAATATGGACCCATCACACTTTAATACCTACAGGTGTTCATTTATAATAGGCAGAGAAGAAGGTCCAGTGCCAATCTTGTACACCTGTCAAATAGAGTCTAGTTTGCGGGAGACGGCAGCTCTAGTGATATAATAACTCTCTCAGGAGAGACGGCCGGCCCGGCATAGAGGAAACCCAGCTACATTGTACAGTTGTAACCTGAATACGAATGAATCCATTAGCCGAAAGAGCAAAGATCGACGCCGATATCACGTTATCTGTCCCGGCGTGTATGCAGTATGTTGAGTTTCAATTGCCTCATTGGTCGAGTGGTTTGTTCGGTTGCGGATTATGAGGTCCTAAGGTTCGAGTTTAAAAACCCCCGACATTCGCAATTTTTTGGCGGCGGCCATCTTGGATTTGCAATAATGCTATTCTACTAGTCAAGCCCTTTCATTTGATACCCATATTAAGGGAGTTGTGAAAAAATATGTAATCCGCCATTTTGCAGCGGCGGCCATCTTGGATAGATTTTCATCAAACTTAGCTAACAACACTCTCGACTAATTCACTTTTCATACTAAAAAAACCGCATTCAAATCGGTCCACCCGTTTGAGCGCTACAGGGGAACAGACAGACACACACACACACACAGACACGTCAAACTTATAACACCCCGTCGTTTTTGCGTCGGGGGTTTAAAACCATCGTTCCTCCACCTGATCCCATTCCGTCCCATGTCACTATGAGAGTGAAGGAACACAGATTGTGTTTGCTCAAACATTTGTGTACTATAATATCTGCTGAGTAGTTCTTCGCTACCGTTGAGATTGGCAACCGAGGTCGCAACATTATTATATTTTGGGTTGTATTACTTTAGCTAATGTTTGAACGTTCGTTCGTTCGTTCGTTTCAACCAATGGACGTCCACTGCTGGACATAGGTCTCCTGCAAGGATCGCCACAGCACACGATCTTGTGCCGCCTGATTCCAGCGGCTGCCAGCGACTCGCTTGAGATCGTCTGTCCAACGAGTGGGGGGTCTACCTGCGCTGCGTTTACTGGTGCGAGGTCGCCATTCAAGCACCTTGGGACCCCAACGTCCATCGGTTCTTCGAGCAATGTGCCCCGCCCATTGCCACTTCAGCTTTGCGACTCGATGAGCTATGTCGGTAACTCTGGTTCTCCTGCGGATCTCCTCATTTCTGATTTGATCCCGCAGGGATACTCCGAGCATAGCTCTCTCCATCGCCCGCTGAGTGACCCTGAGCCTTCTTATGAGGCCCATTGTCAGCGACCATGTCTCAGATCCGTAAGTCATCACTGGCAACACGCACTGTTCGAAGACTTTCGTCTTCAGACACTGAGGGATATTGGACGATATTGGACGAATGTTTGAACGAAGAAAGCAAAATTACATCAGCTTTTTTATTCGGAAAAAATCTTCATAAAGTACCTACTTACTTAGTCGTCTCGCGAAACATTTCAAAGAATGTTACAAAGTTGAGGAAATAAACTTGACCTAATTTGCTTTATCCGATTCAAAAGTGAATAACAGTATACGAGAATATTTCGATCACTCTTATTGTTGTGTCATGCCACTGTAGAAACTTATTAGTGATGCCAACAATAATTAATAATGACCACTGTGATGATCAACTTATTGTCATTGTGTTTTTAAGTGTACTTAAAACAAGATGACTTTGGAAATAATTAAGATGGTTTTTCATTCGATAGCAAACTAGCCTATACATACTACGATGTCACCTAATGGTAGATATCTATTTGATAATGCAGTCGGGTAGGAATATGGCAGATCATTAAAATATAAGTACATAATCCTAGATAAAGTTTCTGCACAGAATCGTACAGCAAATCTAAGCAAGGAATTGACGTGATAATTAGTCACGGCCGAAGCCTCTCCAGACCAGGCTCAGGCCGATTTCAGAAATCATGAATTCCCAAATTGACCCAAAACCGCTTACATAGTACATACAGGGAAGGCCAGCTTTGGGTACACAACGCTGTACCAAAAGGATAATTTAATGTCGATCAATTCATGTAAAAAATATAAGTACGGAGAACTCGACGAGCATGAAACAAGTTCATTAGCCACTGCAGCTGTGTGAACGATATTTCACGACTCAGCAATTTCCACTCTGACACATGCTGCATTTATGAACTTTGAAAATATTTTATTAACAGATTCAGTAGGATATGTTTATTCATTCTTTGGTTTATTCATTAAACATGCTATTTTTATACTGCCACTATTGCATACCATGATAATATGAAAATATATGTACTCAGATACATCGTGATAACGCGATCAAATTAAGCGATGATATTCATTAGTAAATCTATCTATCTATCTATCTTCTATCTATCTATCTATACTAATAAATAAAATTGAAGTGTCTGTCTGTAATTTCGAAATAACTACCACATATTAAGCTCATATGGTTATTTGAACGATACCATAACCGAATCACACGTTTTTAAAATTTTTGTCTGTCTGTCTGTTTGAACGGGCTAATCTTCGAAACGGCTGAACCGATTTTGACGGGACTTTCACAGACAAGTAGAGGATTAACCAAGGAGTAACATAGGCTACTTTTTTAACCGACTTTCAAAAAAGGAGTTGTGTTGAAATCGGTAAAAAACGCCCTGATAGGTATTTTCGCTGCGCGCGACGGCCGACGCTCGCGCCGCGCGCCCCTGCGCCCTGCGCCCGCCGTACGCGGTACCGCGGTACGCCGCCGCGCGGCGGGGGGCGGGTGGACCAGAAATCTACTTATCCCTCAGGATTTGTGAAAAACCGAAATTCACGCAGGCGAAGCCGCGGGCAAAAGCTAGTAATATAATAAAACTGTTACAGATCCGATTCTGTACATTGAAGATATTTTGAAAATTTTTATTGGAGGGCACTCTATAATCGATACTGAAGCCAAAACTGCAATTTTTTCATTTTTGTCTGTCTGTCTGTCTGTATCTTGGCCGCGCATCACGCCGAAACTACTGACTGGATTTGAATGAAACTTGGTACGATTTGAGTTTATGCTCCGAGGTAGAAGATAGGATACTTTTTATCCCGAAATTCAGCATGGTTCCCTTGGGAGAGGGGAAGAAAGTTAAAACGTGTATTTAGCTGTCATTCAATAACGCGTAGTTCGATTTAACTCATTCTTTTTTTGTTAGAAAGGTAGTACTTTAAGTATTGTCTCGTAAATATTTCAAGGTCATAGGTTTTTTAGTTCAGAAATGACAGACATTTAGGGTTCAAATAACTTGGGACCCAGATCTTTGAACGTACGGCTTATTTTAAACTGGTGTGCGTTTAAATCTATGTTTGTCGATCTGCTTATTTGTTCCAGCTAATCTCCGAAACTGCTGGATCAATTTTAATGGAACTTTTAATGGCAGATAGATGATGTTATAAGGAATAATTTAGGCTACATTTAGTTTAGGTACATAAAAGAATTATGGGATCCGATTCAATCCTATATAAAAACCTATATCCATGCGGACGAAGTCGCGGGGATCAGCTATCCTTACTAATATTATAAACGCGAAAGTTTGTAAACATTGATGTATATTTGTTACTCTTTCACACAAAAACTACTGAACGGATTAGGCTGAAATTTGAGACGGAGATAGATTATATCCTGCTGGATTAACACATAGGCCACTTTTATCCCGGAAAAATTCACAGATCCCGCGGGATTTTGAAAAATCGAAATTTTCTATAGCATCTATAGCTATAGGTAGATTACTATAGCAAACTTTCTTGAAAGTAGCCTAAAGGTTGGAAAAGGGAGTGGGAACGAGAACCGGAAATCCACCATTCCTTCTGGATTTGTGAAAAACTGAAATTAACGCGGGCGAAGCCGCTGGCAAAACCTAGTATTTTATAAATATTGTATCTATTCAGATACAGTAAGTATTTATAAAATATTTACTGCGCAGGAAAGTGATATCTACAGGGTTTAATATTTTGATTTATAGACTATTATTATTACGGAAAGATATATTGACGCATCCTTTCGTTGAGTTGAAAAATCTGTGCCCGGAAAAATCTGTCATAAGATCTCATCTATCAAATTGCTGAGCGGTCCGCAGTCAACACAAGTTATTTCCCCAACTGACAATAATGTGGATCAAACGGATATATCGTTTGCCATTACATTACATTCTTACTTGTTATGGAATTCCCAGAAAGCAGTGTATTCAATAGGGGACGAAATATGTCCCGCGACTGATAAATATTATTATAAACGTAAAATGTCGCAACACATGAAGTCGGATCAAGTCGTGCGAAATTCAGAGGATAATATTCTGTGTGCTTAGTCTAAGATCGGAGCACTCGAAAACGAACTCGAAAACTATTGATCGAATCACAAGTGAATTCAGAGCAAAATGAACTCAAATACTCGTATTTTAAAGTCGTAATTCCATAGTTCGAATATGTATTTTACAACATTTCTGCTTGGGGCGCTCGTTGTGTTCGAATGCTGAATGTATTGGCGAACTCAAACCTTAATACAAGCCATTTTAGGTCTATTTTACTCTGAAATCGATCAATAGTTTTCGAGCTCGTTTTCGAGTGCTCCGATCTTAGACTAAGCACTCTGTTGACATGTTCCAACACGGTGCTATTATAGAATGGGTATTGTATCATAAATGTATTTTTACATCGTAAAACACAAACAGTTTTGAACAAAAATTTTGTGTAATAATAAGTTGAATAAGGTTAATAGAATATATTAAAAATTTACTTCTATTTCGGAAGGAATAACTCAGACGGAACTTACACTAACGCTCTAAAATGAGTTTTAATAATTAATGTTGCCGAGGTCAAGCCGTCAAGCGCATGTGAAAATTTAACGAGGGGAACGAATGGCCGCCGCCCCAGAACTTTATCAGGTTTATGCTAAAATATAAAATAAATAGTATGTAGTTTGAAATAAAACCGGTCAAGTGCGAGTCGGACTCGCGCACGAAGGGTTCCGTACCATTATCTATAAAAACGGCAAAAAAATCATGTTTGTTGTATGGGAGCCCTCCCTAAATATTTGTATTATTTTAATTTAATTATTTATTTTTAAAGTGAACATATACTTAACTAAATATTCTGTGAATATATAAAGCGTCTATCGGACGGATACCTGTTGGCGTTATCAATATCGAGCAAAACGAGCAAAAAAATCACGTTTGTTGTATGGGAGCCCCTTAAATATTGATTTTATTCTATTTTTTAATTTTTTGTTGTTATAGCTGCAACATATTATATAATCTGTGAAAATTTTAACTGTCTAACTATCACGGTTCATGAAATAGCCTGAGGATAGACGACCAGCGGAGTCTTAGTAACAGGATCCCGTTTTACTTTTTGTGTACGGAACCCTAAAAATTAAAAAACACGCTTCTGTTTCTTGGCACGATCATCAGACTAGAGTTTACTAGAAGCCATTGAAGAATTCCACTATCCACCTCCTGGTTCCATCATCAGTTCAGCTCTTCAGCAATCAGTAAACTATTTTATTGTCATCAATATTAGGTACAAGTACATAATATGTAGTATGTATTTGCAAAATTTTGAATCGATACTACGTTTAGAAGTTGATTATTTTAAATTCAACCTCCAAGATTTGTTTACATACCTACATACCTAAGTAAAGTTACGCTAGAGTAATGTTTATAAAAATATGTTAACAACAAGCTATAATTTGAGCAAAATTAAACCAACATCAATATAGCGAAAGAAACAACTACTTCTAAAGAAAAGAATAACTAAAAATCGGCCAAGTGCGTGGCGGGCCACGCGCAGTGTAGGGTTCCGTAGTCACAATCTCAAAGTGATATACCTCCTTAACCTGTGAACCCTACTTAGCCATGATAGTTTTCCTTTTAAATTAATTATATATACTACTGTAGTGAATTTTTTCAAGTTCCTATATACTGCCATTTGGCTGATAGAGGGGGGGACACTTGACTCTATAATAAAAATTAGCTCTTTAAAACATCATATTTTACAAACGGATCTAGAAATCGAAAAATGATGTTCCCACACCCACAGTATTTTTAAAAGACCTATTTGACGATACCCCACACTATGGGGTAGATGGGAAAAAAAATATTCATCCCCACTTTACATGTAGGGGAGCTACCCTAAAATAAATATTTATCAAAATTTTATTTCACCACTTTGTCGGCGTGATTAATATTTATTCCCATACCAAATTACAGATTTCTAACACTAATAGTCTCTGAGATTAACCGAGGACGGACGGACAGACAGACGGACGGACATGGCGAAACTATAAGGGTTCCTTGTTTACTACGGAACCCTAAAAACGGAAAAGTGTCCATATCTTGAAAACGACAAACCGATTTTGATGTTTGCTCTTTTCTATAAGTTGAAGTAAATATTTATATATTTAAAATTTAAATAGAAAGTACGAAATTCTCCTTACTTATTTACTTGTAGGTTTTTGGGTACCAGATAAGATACCAGGTACCCTTTGTGTTCAGCACTTTTAACCTTTAAGTACCGACGTGTGGTCTGACAGACACCTCGAGAGGTTGAAAAGTCTGATTACCTATGTTAGCGAAAAAGTATCCTCCTGTGCTTCTCTCTACCCCTCGGGAAGTCGCCCAGCAGCGTTCCTGCAGTGTGGCAGCGTCGGCGCGTACGATTTTGGTAAGTTTTGATTTTTATAAGATCACGAGTGGTCTGTCAGACCACTCGTCGGTACTTATGTAACTTTTTTTGGATGCGACTTTTTTCAGATTATATTGTTTTATCTTTTATTTTCAGTCAGTTATAACAATGGATCAGCCAGATTCTTCAGGCATGAAACGGGCAGCCATAAATAAAAATAAAAGTGTGAGAAAAGATATCAAACACTGCTTTAATATAAATACCACCAAGAAAGTTTAGTGGAATGGCTAAATGAGAGCTCAGAGTCCGAATCTGAAGATATCTACCCAAATTTTACTGCTGGAGAGTGACCATAATTCAGCACCTGAACAGACAATGATACTTGTATGAAACACGTGTTCCTACAATGCAGTAAGCTTAATTTATGCAAATACTGTTTATAAACTTTTATAGTTCCTGCAATTTGATACCTTGTGATTTTTGAGAAAATGGTTGATTATTAAGGTGTTTTATTTTTTTATTATTTATCTAGCTATTAATCTATAAGAAAAAATTGTTTTTAAGAAAAAATAATAGTATTACTGATACATATGAATTATTAAGATAAAAGTTAATTTTTTCAAAAGAAGAATCTATGATTGCCATATTAATGCTTATAATCAGTAATAAATGTGAAAACTTTTACATTTTGTTTTACTTATACAATAAGTAGATATTTAACAACACATAGAAACATTTGTTTAGGAGTATAATAAGAAACACAAAAGTTTTCGATTGGAAAACTATGGTGGTCTAGCAGACCTCACGTCGGTACTTATGTAACTAAAATAGTATGTCGGTACTTAAAGGTTAAACATCAAAAGCTTCCAATAATTTGGACGCCGCCGCTGCCGCCGCACCGACCGCATCGTATGAATCCGAAAGACCAGATTCGAATGTCATTTGCCCGAAAATAGAAAATGCTTTTCAATATTCTTAAAAGTTAAGTCTCACGGTTCATTTGTCGTGTCACGTTTTTAGCATTTTGTCTGTACATCGAATATCAGAAAACAGTAATTTAATTAAAACAGTAATTTAAAGAAGCTGTGATAGCCTAGTGGTTAGGACGACCGACTTCTAATCGGAGGTCGTGGGTTCGATCTCGGGGCACGCACCTCTAAATTTTCGGAGTTATGTGCGTTTTAAGTATTTAAATATCACTTGCTTTAACGGTGAAGGAAAACATCGTGAGGAAACCTGCATGCCTGAGAGTTCTCCATAACGTTCTCAAAGGTGTGTGAAGTCTGCCAATCCGCTTGGCCAGCGTGGTAGACTATGGCCAAAACCCTTCTCACTCTGAGAGGAGACCCGTGCTCTGTAGTGAGCCGGTAATTGGTTGATCATGATGATGATGATGAGTAATTTAATATTTACTGCTGCATTTAGAGTCGATTAATGGTTACTTAAAGAATTCTTTAATATAGGTTTAAAAAAACCAGTCAGTAAACGCTTCATTAGTACAACCAAATGACTGCTCAATTAGATCATTCATGAAAAAGCAACCGAAAAGTTTTTTCTTGTCCTTTTGCCTGGAGGACGAAGCAAGAAGACTAATTTTTTATTCCTGGAAAATGAAGTTCTAACAGAAATTCTAACAGATTTTTTTTTAATCTGAATATATTCTCGGACGAATTTGTGGGCAAAAGCTGTTAGGTATCTAAACATTATATTCTCGTACCGATTCAAACCAGAAGAATTTCAGTGGACAATTAGGCACAAAGGTAAACTGCGCGGTTGCAGCCGTACCAATTAGCCGCTGGCATCAGTTGGTAAATATTAACACTGGTAATTGTACACTGAACGTCAGCTCCCCCGATGTTCGTTACAGTGCTTACTTGCAGCCTGAATACAAATGAATCTATTAGCAGATAGCGACGAGATACAGTCGATCGGCATCGATATCACGCGCTCACTCCAATGTATGCCGAGCTTCTATTATTTGAACAAATATCTAATCGGATAATGCATTTCTAACGTATGTACGAGTATGACATTATATATACTTAATTCGGTAAATAGCGAATCACTATTTGTCTATTGTCGAGGCCCAGACCTGTGCCCAGACGCCCCACGTTATCCATACTAATCCATACTAATATTATAAATGCGAAAGTATGTCTGTCTATCTGTCTGCTAGCTTTTCACGGCCCAACACTTTATCTGATTTTGATGGTACGTAGATAGCTTACATCCCGGAAAAGCAAGTAGTTCCCACAGGATTTTAAAAACCTAAATCCACGCGGGCTAAGTCGCGGGCATCATCTAGTACCAAATAATTGACAATTATTATAATACGTAACGTAATAACGTATAATTATTCCTATATTGTATGCATTAATTGATGTTCTACAAGCTATCGGAATTATAATCTCCTAGGAGGGACTCAGTAAAAGAGAAATCTTAATAGTCCAGTAACTTTAAGATTTGTTAATATGGGGGTACCTTGCGTTAAATCGGGTAGTTCTGATTTTTTGCAGACTTGTTTATGATGTTTGCCTAATGAATAATCCAAGTTTGTGACCTCGAGCGACGAACGCGAACAAGTAACTGTCTTGGATAAAAGGATGTATTATTATTCTCTAGGTAGCCTTTACTTGTATTATTTAGTTTCGTGAAAGAATTCGAGCATAAATCTTACTCGTAAAATAATGCCTTGGTGCATATTTGCAGAGACATAAGTAACTCTCGTGCTAAAAACCTTAGAAGTTTATAAGAGCACCTAAGGTTACGAACTAGGTCGAGTTTGACTTGTTTAAGGTAGGTACATATAAAATCTGACGTCCAAGAAAATGTCTAAATGCAGCTTGGCTGCTTTATAATTTCTTTTTTATTTACCTACCTTTTTTATTTGAATAATTTTCTTCTAATGTTTATTTTGGCTTAAAACCTTTCTTTTCAGTAAATAACTACCATTCGTGTAATTAAGTATCTAACTACCAATCACGAATACAAAAAAAATATGACGGCATCAATGCGAAGAAAGTAAAGGCCTATTCACACATTTCAAGTTTGCGGTTCACGGCTTCGAGTCACCCGAAACAGTGAATCTGTGACGTACATCTTAAGAAAAGCATAAATGAGTTCGTGCTAAAGATTGTGCAATTTTTGCTACGTGGACGTTTTTGTTATCTCAGGCGATGGATGTCCAGGATCCAGACCTCGGCCTCTCGAAGAGATTTCAATACTCCTCAGTCTTGTGATAGGCTTAATTTTTATAGAGTTTTCAAAAAACCCCTGGAAAAATATCAGGATATTTTACAGGTTCACTGACCATTGACCAAGTTTCAGAGTGAGAATGCCCCTCACGTTAAGTTGTGTTAATGTTAAAAATAGTCATCTTGAGGGTTTAGATAAATAACTATTTGTTGTAAAATATAAATACTGTAAGTGAAAGGTAGTTTTTTTAAGCATACCACAGTCTTATGGTTTGTGGACTCTTTAGAACAAAATTTATTATAAATCACCTCATGCGTACCTCAGGAGTCCACCACAGACCATACGCGGTCTGTGCATATTATCAGTGTCAAATAAGAAATGATATTGACAAATCATCACATCATTTACGATGACGATAAGTAAATTTAGGCTACCTAAGTGACCAGTAACGTATGTGATATTAGCGTTATCTAAACCTTTTTCTACCGGTTGTTCATGGTAACTTGTACCGTCTTTTTCAGTACCGATATTTTCATTTTCAGTATTTTTTTTAACCCTTTATTGAGTTAACAAAAAACAAGTGAAAAGACAGTAAAATGTAGTAAAGGAATATTACTTTTTTATATTTACGTTATTTTTTTCATATGCCGATCCTGATTAAATATATCGTGTGGTCAAATCCCCGAGAGTAATTTAATTTATGAAGGTTCTCGATAACATCTAATCCCTAAATAATACAACAATTACTGCTGACACACAATTTGGAACGAGATACTTCCATTATCGGCTTATACGTTAATGTCATGTTGGTAATCCAAGACATCAGTAGTAAATGGGTACAGTAGCTTATTTCCCAGGGTCTAAGCCGCTAAGTGTCAATTAGGATGTTTCCCAAACTCTAAAGGTTGAAATACACACAATGCGCGACGGAAACGTGTCCAATGTGGCTACTACCTGAAGTGGTAGTTATTAGAACGAACGAGTATGAGAGCATTCTTACTGCGAAGCGTGCGTTCAATAGACGCACTAGTGCCGTTGCATTGTGACTTGTTTCATCCAGTTCCACAAATTTTACACGCGTACACGCGCACTAAGTGTAACATTTTGTCGAGCAAACGGCATCACGCTACGCTACCGTTACGCTTTGTGTTTGTTTCAGGCTTAAGTATCTACACGGTATGATGTTTCATGACACGCTAGAAGCAATTCTTATAATTGGTAGGTCGACTCTGTTTTGTTTACGTAGCAAAATACGGTCCCAACTTACTAATGCTTTCATGACCGTTCTGACGTAATGGTGCCAATAAAACCTCTTTCTAACCATGAAGTACTAAACATACGTTTTGTAGAATAATAATACACTGTTAAAAATGGTTGTGTATGATAGAAATTTTTACATTTTTAATATTTAAAGTTAATAAAATAATTATTTTATTTATTTTGCGATGATGAAGCGATGATGTTCCTACAAAAAAGGCTACAATACAATAAAAGATATCAGAATTATTTGTTGCTGAAGTCCTACAATGCAAAATACATACTTAAGTATCTCAATATTAATATTCTACAATGATTAATTATTATTACAAGTTCAAAGTGAACAGCGTAGGCGATCCTAAATTGTACTTGCTTATAATGAAAGGCCTTTGTAAGAAAGTTCTTTATCTAAGTTATCTACAGTAAATACAATACAAAGGTACGGAAATAGGTTCTTTAAAATTGCGACAACCTCTGAAAGTGCTGAAAGGATAATATTCAAGTTTTATCAATAGATAGAGTTATTCTTGGATGTTTCAAAACACAAGGTCGAGCCCAGGGCAATTCAAATAGTACTAAAAAAACACAAGCATATTATGTTGCAACATTTTAATAAATAGGTACTTCTCATCAGCTACATTCTACTTTTATGAACAATTCAAGTAATTAGGTCCATAACTTTTAAATAGCTTACCTACAGAATTATCTATAAATAAATAATCTAAGGTATACGATCTGTTACATCACTAGGCATCGAAAAGTTAAGCATCTATTGTCTTAATTGTGAACTTCTAATTCTTTACTACCGAATAAATATGTCAAAAGGAAATAAGCAATATAATAACATGACCTATACTTATAGAAGATCAGATAAATTATGTATTCATTTCATTTTGTCAAAGGATATACGATTTTTAGTCATTCCTAATAATATGTTGTCAGTTGAGGCAGTTGTAGAGTCTTGTACGTCTTCTTTACTTTGCATAGAATGGTAATCGTTCATCTCCGACCACGCCGGGTCCGACTTGGCAATTCGCTTTCTCTCCTTTACTTTGGTATATAATAGAACGGTAACCATAATAAAAAATACTACAAAACCTAAACAACATCCGACAATCAATCCCGTACGTCGGTTTAATATAGAAGAAATTTTAAATCCCTTATTTGTTTTCATTTTAACGGTCAATGGTTTTTTCATTGTATCGAAAGAAACACATTCACTTGCAGGCGATTGTGCGATCAGTGCGTTTATAACATTACGGTCTATATTGGAAGTGACATTGGTTTCCGTATCTGTATCATTGACAGAAATAAAATCATCTTCATCGAAATTTATCACAGAATCTTCATACATTGTTAGTACACAAACAATATAATGCATGTTAGTTTGTAGGTCACTGATACGCGTTGACATTGTATTTTTATCCACGTATTTTAGTTTTACCTACGGAGTAAAATAATTATTATATATGATTGCTACAAAATAATTAAAACTTAAATTCGTTATAACTGTGAATGAACTATTAAAATTTTGTGCAATATTATATTTATTTCTGTCAAAGCCTTTATAACCACGTGATAACCACTTTATACCTAAACTAGCGGCACGCTATGATGGCCGGTTTGACACATTACAATAGTGATGTGGAATGTCAATTTATTCTCGAACAAAAAACAATTAAGTTTTGTTTTTGTACCTGATTAAATAGGTTTAATAAAACAAAAATGTATATGTTTATTTAATTTATTTGAACGAACTGAATATTTGAACGAAAATGAATATACATACTTTATATGCACACAAGAAACATATGAATACAAAAGATACCAAAAAAGGTGCCACAAAAGGCCATAATTAATCAGATTCGTCCATACTACTATTTTCACTGTCGTCACTGCTATCATCACATACATTAATAATTATATGTTCGTTTTCTATAATATTATCTATTTTCACATCTCTTTCATAATCTTCCCTTATTAATTTAACAGTTCTATTCACAACCTTTTCCCAGTCTCCTTTAGTCACATGTTCACAAGCTTCTTCTAATAATTTTAGCATTTTTTTTTGTGGTAAATGGGGGTTCTGTATTGTGTCTTGCAGCATATCCCTTAATTTGAGCCCACACCAACTCAATCGCATTATACTCACAATGGTAAGGCGGTAACCGTATAACTCTGTGCCCATGTTCTAATGCTATTTCGTCAATGACGTATCGGATCTTGGTTGGTTTGTTTTCTTTTAAAAGACGTACTAATTCCGCTTTTAACATATTCATGTTTGCATCTACGCCATTTTTACGAAGCCATGCGACGATATCAGCTTTCTTTTGGGATTGGGCAGGTGGCTTGTCAATTTGCATCGAATGGTATGGGGCGTTGTCCATAATTATAATAGATGGTTCAGGGAGGCTACACAACATTGAGGTAAACCATTCAGTAAACTTTTCTCCATTCATGTCTTCATGATAGTCTCCAGTGGTTTTTGACGCAAAAGCCATGAGAGAACCTTCGACAAACCCGTTGATGGTTCCGGCGTGACAAATTATAAGTCGCGATCCTTTTCCTACAGGAACTTTGGAAGTAGATGCTGCTGTGTCATCGTTCCAAGAACGGCCTACAGTATGGTTAGCATTAAGCCATGTTTCATCCAAGAACACAACATTTTGCCAATTTTTGATTTCTTTCACTTGCCGTAAAAAAGTATACCTTGCCATCGCTATATCAAATCTTTCCATCAATATTTTGCGTTTGTTACATTTTTTGTATCGAAATCCAATGGTCTTCAAAATCTTCGTTAAAGAACTTTCCCCACCGAAGAATAATCCAGCTTCCTTCAGTGAATGCACCAACTTTTTTCTTGTTGGATACTCCTTCTGTAAATAGTAGCCGTAAACATGTCTTCGGATAGCATCGGCATCAAAGCTATCGATGCCTACGACTGGTTTTGCTCGTTTTCTCTTTTTTGGGGTGTGAAGTTTATTTTCTTCTGTGCCAGTCTCGCCATATTTTTTTTTAGTTATCCGTCTAACAGTTCGTTGTCCAATATTAAGCGCATCAGCTACGCGTTCAACCACTGACGTTATAGGTAAAATTGGCCCTCCATTTTGAGCTTCACGATCGAAATAGTTACGAAGGCGTATTACGAACTCACGTGTCTGACTATTTAGAACAGTTCTCTGCGTACGTTCGGTCATATCGACGAAATCCACAACAAAGGGCTTGAACAGAGTCCAAATTAACGAGCAAGGGTCAACAGTAATGCAGTATCAATATTTGAAATCCAAAGCCAGGTCAAAACTATATCACAATCGCATTGCACTGACAGTTTATACTTTTCGAAGCAACGTCAATTCGAAACTGCTTTGTTTTGCATTGAGCATTGACGCGAGTTTGCCGGAGGTAGTAGTTGTGCTAGCCAGCGATCCTATGTGACGATCATATTAGATTCCATTTTTAAAAATTTATTGATATTTTTTTGCGATTTCAGAGGTTTGTCCACATAGTGAAAATTGTTCATATTCACAAGTACATTCACCCCTTAAATGGTGCAAACTGATTTTTCTACACTTGTATACATATTTTAAGAAATCAATTTAATAAATAAATTTTGAGTCCTAAACCTAAAACTACATTCGATAAAATTTATGAATCTCTGCACATCACTATCGTCAATAAAGTAATACAATTATTTCCTTCAAAGTCGTTATCAATTAATACGGAACTTCATGAGCGGACAAACGTCAAACCGGCCATCATAGCGTGCCGCTAGAGTAGATGTAATTTTTAGACTAAAAATTGCTATAGTTTCCCGAATCGCTGTTACAAAATGTATAGTATACAACATTAAATTTATATTATACTAGCTTCTGCCCGCGGCTTCGCCCGCGTGAATTTCGGTGTTTCACGAATCCCGAGGGAATCGTGGATTTCCGGTTTCCGTTCCCGCTCCCTTTTCCAACCTTGATACCTACTTACAAGGGAGTTTGCTATAGTAATCTACCTGTAGCTGAAGCTATAGATTTCAGTTTTTTCAAAATCCCGCGGGGACTGTGGATTTTTCCAAGATAAAAAGTAGCCTATGTGTTAATTCAGCCAAATCCATCCAGTAGTTTTGCGTGATTGAGTAACAAACATCCAAATATCCAAACATCCACACTTTCACATTTGTAATATGTATTAGTAGGATAGTAGGATAACTTACATTAATTGAATCAACATTTTCTGTGTAATATAAAATTTTAAGTGCCTTCAATGCTGTGCGGTTTCTTATCAACCATGTTACTAAGACAGAATTATCATTGTGTTTGTCAATAGATAAATGAACTATTAGGGGAAAGTCACATTTTTCTTTTGGATAGTCATCGTTAAAACAAATGACTGAGTATGGCTTTATTATTTTTGGATGATCCTGAATCCATGTCCACGTATTATTCTTCTGGCATCGACAAATTATAACATTATCTGAAATAAGCAGATAAATTAGTAGAATTCGTTTTGTACCTACTAGTACAAATAAAAATTTGTCACTACAGTCAATACGCACCTTTTATTGATATGTCTTGTACGTGATTTTCTATTGAATTTAGCAGCTCTAGGGGTATAGTTTGAAGTTTATTATGCTCCAAATCAATTTGTATGATTTTATTTAGATTGTTAAAAGAAGTAGCTGATAGGTATTTAATATTATTGTAAGCTAGATTTAATACCGTTAATTCTCTTAAATGAATTAAGTGTTCGTTTATTATATTTTGCAATTTATTGTGGGAAAGATCCAAAAGTTTTAAATTACTTAAATCTTCGTCGAAAGATTCCATTGATTCTACATTATTATTCGATAGACACAAAGTATTCAGTTTGATAAGTCCGCGAAAGTTACTGGTTTTAAGATGAGTAATTCTATTAAAGCTCAAATCTAAATTCTCTAAAACCATTAATTTAGAAAAAGGGCTTATTGATAGTCGCCTAATTTTATTAAAATTTAAATAAAGATGTTGTAAAGTGGTAAATAATTCAAAAGTAATATCTTCTATGATGGTGAGATTTGTAAAAGAAATATGTAATTCATATAGTCTGGCAATAAGTGTGCTGTTTTCTAAATTATGCAGTGTGTTCCAACTAACTGATGGATTTTTGCTAAGATCTATATTGATTAGCGACTCTCCTACAGTTTTGTAAGACATCAAAAAGTCAAAATTCATGATGTTATTATGCGAAATATTAATATTTTGTATGTTTGGAAAATTTTCAATTAATTCTTTAGGTAAATGATCTAGTCTGTTATAACTTACATCAAAAATTACTAATTCATTTAGTATTACTTTTTTGGTACTTGTCATTAGTTGTATTTCATTTTTACGCAATATTAATGATTTTAGTTTTCTTAGTTTTCCAAAACCACTTAGTTCTATTTTTGGTACTAAGTTGTCCGTAATATCAAGGGTTTCAATTGATGTGAAGTTGTCAAACATGTTATATGGCACATAGTCAAGAAAGTTATTACTCACATTTAATTCTGATAAAGAATTAAAAGCGCCAAAGAGTCTTTCTGGAATATTACTTATAATATTTTGTGCAAGATTTAATTTCTCCAAGTTTTTGTTATTAATGAAAGTGCCTTCAATGATTTTTTCAATATTGCAATGTTCTAGTAAAAGTATCTCTAAAAGAGGTACATTCAAAAATGCCTCAAAAGGTAGGTAATCTAATATATTGTATGACAGAGATAAGTGTTTTAATCCTGGTATATCAAGACATAGTAAGTCGTTCGATTTAAGTGAATTATTTTTAAGGGAGAGATATTTTAAGTTGTTCAAACCATGAAATGTACCATTCTCGACGAATTCTATTTCACAGTTATCTAACAATAGTGAACTGAGTGGTAGTCCGTGCTGAAATAATTTTTTGTGAAGAACCCTCAACGGATTAAATGACAAGTTTATAATTCTTAACTTCTTTAAAGTGTCAAATGCCATATCAAAAATAAATACTATTTTATTGTGAGATAAATCCAAGTCTTCTAATTCACTTAGCCCAAAAAACGTGTAACTTGTAATGTTTTTGATCATATTACTTTTTAAATCTAAATACCGTGCGGAGTTTAATCTTTGAAAAGAGAAATCATCAATAATCAAAAGTTCATTATTGCTTAGCTCTAAGCGTGTTAGATATGTTAGGTTACTAAACGTATTTTTTGTTATAAATTTTAAGCGATTATTTTTTAAGCTTAATTGATGCAATCTCTTTTGTGACCCCAATACTACATCATTTACTGAAGAAAGATGGTTGAAATCAAAATATATTATTAGTAACTTTGATTTCATTTTAGGTAAAATATCGTTAATATCTACAAGATTATTATTTTGCAAAGCGATATATTTTAGATGCAGCATTTTTGTAAAAGTTCCTGATTCGATGAAAGTTATTTTATTGTAATTTAGGTATACTTCTTCTAATGCTATAGAATTTATGAACATCTGTTTGGATATAAATTTGAGCTGATTATTATTCAATCTAATATCTTTGAGATTTTGTAGGGTTGCTAAAGTACTATTATTTATATCACTAAAAATATTATTGTCTAATCTTAGTTTCGTTAAATTTCTATTATTCATCAAAATACTATGTGGCACTTCATTTAAATAGTTAAAATCTAATTGCAGTTCTTCTAAATTTTCTAAATCACTAAAGCTCTCACTGTTTATGTTATGTATACTATTTTTATCCAACTGTATCACGCTAATTTTACTAGAATTAAAAAAGGAATCTATTGGCACTTCAAGAATATTATTATGACTTAAAAATACTTTGCTTAGAGATGGCATATTGCAGAGTAGGCCATGAATATGGTGTAGATGGTTATGACTTAAATCAATTAATTCTAAATTTTTATTATTTTGAAAAATATTTGTGTGTAATATTTTGATTCTATTGTGGCTTAAATCCAAAGATTTTAAATTCACTAATGAGTAAAACGCTCGGTGATGTACATTTGCAATGAAATTAAAATGAAACGATAACTCTTTCAGGGACGGACTAAATTTAAGGCAGTCTTCCGAAATAAATTCAAAATTATTGGAGTTCAAATCTAAATATTCTAAAGACTTAAGATTTGTATTTTCTACATTTTCAATTGAAAAAATTTCATTCCAGGCTAATTTTAAACTTCGGAGGTTTTTTAAATTGGCTATTGAAACTATCGGAAATGCGGTGAGATTGTTTTCACTGAGATCTATTTCTGATAAAGACAATTCTAAAGTTGTGAAAGCAGATTCAGATATACGCCGTACGATGTTTCCCTTTATATTTAATTTTATTAATGGAAGTCCATAAAAACTGTAGCTTGGAATCTCTTCGATATAGTTTGAAATAAAATCAATGGACATGAGCTTAAGCATACCGGAGAGTGCTTTTTGTGGTATAAACTTAATTTTGCTCGATGCAATACTTAATGTTTCAAGGCACTTTCTCAGCGGCATGAATGTTTCATCGTCGATCTCTCCTATGTTGGTTCGCGCTATATGAATATGCCTAATACAAGCGCCCTGCGGTATAAAATGTGGTCCCAATTCTTCATCGCTGACGTCGAGGTCGTAAATAGAAAAAGAATGCACATTGGTTACCCGTTTCAATGCATTTTTTATATCCTTTAAACTTGTATCTTGGCAATCAAGATATACAGCTGTAAGAAAGTAGATTTTCATAAGTATTTATTGCCTTCCGAAAGTAAAAATAAAAAACCACTCGCCTTACCATTTTCAAAAATATAACATGTGCATTTATTATTTTGTATCAGCTCAGAACATTCCAAGGTATTTTGAGCTCCGTAAATTGGGAGTGAAAACAGGAACAATGAAAAAAATTTAAGAACGTCATTTTCATTTCTCTTTGTCTCCAAACGGAAAATCCTTTTCATAATTACATTATAATTGTATTTTATTTTTTCATATCCTCCTTCTCATTGTAAGCCTGAAACAAAGAACTTTGTGAAAAGATACATACATACATACTTATTATTATCCCTATAACTATGAATATTATCGTCGTTACATAGTATAACGTAAAGTAAGTCAATAGCTCTAAATGTTTGAAAGCGCTATCTCAAAAGGTGTACGAAGTTTTATTTTAAACTTTATCGAAAGATAGAGTTTCTCATGGAATTGGTTTCTTTATCTATACGATGTATTAATACTGCATAAGTACTTCTAATTCAGCCATCCGCCTGTAGCCAGCGCAAGTCAGCTAGTGAAACTTGTATGAATTCATCTATCAAGGTAGGTATAGAAAACACAATATTATATTATTTTTGTTTATTTTGAAATAGTCGATGCTATGAACAAAACTGTTAAAAAATATTACCAAAAATTTTGTAATAATATTATTATTTATAGATAATTAGTATAGACTGTCCTTAAAATTTTTAAACCGCATAATATTTCATAATATTTAAAAAAATGTGCTTTACTGTATCGAAATCTTAACAATAAGCTATTTTGCCCTGTGCTTCCAATTAATATATCGATCGACCAAAAATATTATAGATATATACTATTAAAGTGTAATAGGTACTACTATCCGGCCGTATTGTACAACATCTGGCTTAAAAAGATTTTTATATTCACGAATTTCCAACATTATGTTTTAATTAGTAAACAATATAGACGCACTGCAGTAAACACTTCAAACCTGCTAAGGAACACTATTTTTGATTTCACAACAAAAGCTAACCAAAAGCAAGATTCACTTTATTTACATAAAATAGGAAACACGAGTATAACCCGCTCACCTTTGTTTCGATAATTATAAACAAAGTTATCCCTCAGCGTTTAGAGTTCATTTTTGTGACGCAACCGCCCGAAGGACCCGAGTGCGCCTGTCCTTGGGGAGTAAGGGTTCACCACACGAGTAACAAGCTCAATTATGAACAATTGCGGCCAAGTTTTTATCAGTCAAGAGAGTCAGTATATGTTTTATCGCGCAACACAGAACGCCTGAGGTCATTAGAAAGCTCGACAGAAGACTGCCGCGGCGGCGCGCGCTGTAGGTCACCGCTGTTGTTGCGGCAACCCCGACCCACTATTATTATACTTTTATGACGAATCGTGTTTCACCTATACACGTAATTCAAACGCAAATATGTACCGTACCTACTGAAAAGCCTTACCTGCGTTCGAGTACTGAAAACTTAGTCAAATCCACGTAAATTGCATCAATTATGCAATTAATCAATCACATTAGAAAGTTAGATGTAAATTACACAAATATACGGCCTACTATAAACTAATTTACGATTACTTTCAAAATTATTAATGACTAGCTGTTGCCCGCGACTTCGTCTGAGTTATTAGATTTTTCAATTGTCCCACGGGAACCCTTTGCTTTCCCGGGATAAAATAGTAGCCTGTCACCCTCCAGGTCCTCAACTAAAAAAATGCAACTGCAAAAAATCACGTCAATCTGTACTTTTGTCCGATAATAATTAGTACAGAATCCCTGTTTTATTATATTTAAGTTCATAAACTGATGTCGTAATATAAGTAAACCATTTTACCCCTTTGGGGTGGATGTTCGTCAAATTTTTCTTAGCTGATGCCTACGCCCTGGAGAGAACCTAACTTCCAAATTTTAAGTTAATAATAACAATAATTCAAACTTCCCTGTACAAACTTCCGGCCCCTATTTTACCTCCCTTAAGAAGAGATTTACCAAAATTATTTAAATAGGTTTTTATTATTTAAAACAAATTACATGCCGATTTTCGTATCTGTAACTTCAAAAACATAGTACTTTCATATAACCGTCCTACCCCCATTTTACCCCCATAGGGGAGGAATTTCGTAAAATATTTTCTAAGATGACATCTACGCCCTATAAAGGACCTACCTTCCAAATTTCACGTTAATAATAACAATAATTAAAACTTCACATAAATCTTTCATCCCCTATTTTACCACCCTTAAGGGGAGATTTTCCAGAATAACTAATACAGGATTTTATTATTAAAAATTATATATAATCTAAATGCCTATTTTCATATTTGTAAATTCAAAAACATAGAACTTTCATATAATCTTCCTACCCCCATTTTACCCCCTTAGGGAAAGATTTTCATGACATCTTTTCTCAGCAGTAGCAGCTGATCTCTAAGCTCTAGAATGAACCTACCTTCCAAATTTCAAGTTGGTTATTATCAACTTGAAAGGAAGGTAGGTAGGAAAAATATAATTAAAAATTCCCATTAAACTTTCATCCCCTATATTACCACCCTTAAGGGAATAGTTTTCAAAATAAAATATACAGGTTTTTATTATTTAAAACTAATAATCTAAATGCCAATTTTCAGGTCTGTAACTTTAAAAACATAGGACTTTCATACAAACTTTCTACCTCCCTTTTACCCTCTTAAGGGAGGATTTTAGGGATATTAAACAGCCTTATAACCTTTCCCGAAAATTGGACTACCAAATGCAAAAAGAATTTTTCAAATGCGACAGGTACTTCCAGAGATTAGCGCGTTCAAACAAACTAACAAACAAACTCTTCCTGTTTATTATATTAGTATCATAGTATCATTGATTAGTATAGATGGGGACTAATCGATATTGACATAATATATCTCTTAAAAAAGCCGGTTTTGGAACATTTGCTCTAAAGCAGCTACGTGAACAATTTATATATAGATAATTTTGATGTGATGTAGAATAATATAATTTAGCAGTGTGCAGAAATGTTTCAAAACAACAACAAGTGGACAAAACTTCGAAAAGATAATTTCTTTCTCTATATAATAGACGCCAATTTTCTGTTCCAATTGCTACGAAAATACAACGAATCAATGAAATATGAACTAAGGTAAAAGGAAAAGTGAAAGTGCCTTGTAATCTTTTGTTTCGCTGACCAAATCTCGAGATATCCGCGTTTTCCTACGAATGTTTTTTGCTACGTTATTCGTAACATTATGCTACGTTCGTAGCAAAATATACGCACAGGTTGTAGAGTGAAGTGTAGGTTTAGTTTAGTGTATTAATAAGCGAGTATTATATTATATATATATATAAAAATCAATACCACTTTTCGTTGTAATTTTATAACTCAAGGACGGGCTCACCTATCCAAACCAAAAGTGAAAGTGCCTTGTAATCTTTTGTTTCGCTGACCAAATCTCGAGATATCCGCGTTTTCCTACGAATGTTTTTTGCTACGTTATTCGTAACATTATGCTACGTTCGTAGCAAAATATACGCACAGGTTGTAGAGTGAAGTGTAGGTTTAGTTTAGTGTATTAATAAGCGAGTTTTATATTATATTATATTATATATATATATATATATATATATATATATATATATATATATATATATATATATATATATAAAAATCAATACCACTTTTCGTTGTAATTTTATAACTCAAGGACGGGCTCACCTATCCAAACCAAAATATGTTTAGGCTTTGTTCGGACTATTTAGTTCAAATCAAATCAAATAAACTTTATTCAAAATTGGTACACTTTTTAACGTCAATTTAGGAACAGGCAATGGTGATAATTACTTATGGAAACTTAAAACTAAAACTACGAGGGTTTCAAACGCGCCCTGGTCTGAGAAGAGCCTAGTAGATAGTTTATGTGAAGTTTGCACAAAATCGGTGGAGCAGTTCTTCATTTATCACATTTTTTGTAACAAATGAATTAAAAACTGCCGGGCAGGACGAAGTCTGCCGGGTCCACTAGTATATTATATAAAATCTGCTACGCAAGACCTAAAGAATAAATTTTTATATAAGGTGAGCGTCACATTGGCAGTCTATTACAGAAGAGTTACGCGCTACGTCTGTGTTCTACTCCTCTCTACTTCTATTCAGAGTGATATTTAGGATCAGTGAGGCGAAAATTTAAACAAGAAATTCGTTTAAAGGAACCATGTCGATGATTTAAAATTGCAAAAGAACTGAACTACGACATTCCATAATTGTGTGTTCACAGTTCAACGTTTAATCCAACATGAATTCATCGTCTACACTATTCCAGTGGCGCTGGAAAAGAAATCTGAAAGTGGACTGTGGCTCACTGTAATCGATATATTCCAGTGGATTCCAGTGTTGGTTTACATTATTCCCGTAGCGTTCCAGCGCTGGTTTCGATCGCTGGACTGGAATGCTACTGGAATAATGTGATCTCGTCTTAATGGAAACGGGCCAAGCCCTAAATTTAAAAATTCCGTGCCAGAAACAGTGACTCAAAGAACTGGAACGCCAACTAAGTAGTGCTTGTCGGTTCGATCCGGATCCGAATGACGTTAGCAAGGTGCTTTTTAGATTTTATTCAAACACAAAAGTATTGGGTACTCCAACCGTACCGAATATAAACCAAAGCAGATTTTCCGTTCGCTGTAGCAGGCTGAATCGGCTTGTATAAAATTCATGAGAATTTCATTATTTTTATAATTGCTTTTGCTAGTAGATATTCTTTCGACGTCATTCGTTTAGTATATTTTTGTCATAAATAGTAGTTTACTTACATAGATATAGATTATATTTTTGTACGGCGAACCGACAATTTGCTTATCATTTAGTACCATCCTTAACGAGCTCTAAGGAAACGAAATAAAATGGACCCAGTTTATAATTTTCCCTTATTATTATAAGCCGCTACCTACCTACCCTTAATTCATGCTTGTAAAACTTCTGATACCATATTGTGTTACAAGGAAAGAAAGTTAAAAACAAAAATCCTAAATCCATCCGGATGAAGTCACGGGCAAAAGCTAGTTGACCAAATTATGTGTTAGTTAGGTCCAACTACTTTATACATACTCGTAGTAATAAAATAAACATTGAGGTAGCTTGTATCCCGAAGATGAACAAAGGCTACTTTTATCCAGGAAAATCAAAAACTATCCATGGAATTTTTAAAAACCTAAACCCACGCGGATGAAGTCGCAGATATCAGTTAGTTATAATAAAAAAAAACAGTCTCATATCACCGGAGTTCATTAATATTGAAAATGAAAACAGGTACGAATTTAAAAACCTTTCTACTTCAACTACCTAATTGAAATGCAAAAGCTCCACATACAAAACACGAATCGTTATGACGGAGAAAAGCGGAGAGCTTTATACAGAATCCGTGTTTTCACAGTTTAAGGCTGACGCGGCATTCGTGCAAGCACTAAATCCGGCCAAGCGTTTCTCCCACGCTTTTAGTCTACAAATCTGGGTCACAGAAACGCTAGCTATTCATTATCACCTGATAGATATTTGTAGCTCCCATGAAAGACATCGGTACGCTTTAAACGCCCTATTCGATTGGATTGGTGAGGATCTCCGATACGCGGTAGCTTTAAATTTTGAATGAAATTAACAGCGTGAACAGGAAAACATTTTATTTTTCGTAATAAAATATCACACAAATATTATGAAGGCGAAAGTTTGTGTATGTGTGTATGTATGTTTGTTACTCTTTAACGCCGCAACTACTGAACCGATTTGGTTGAAATTTTGAATGGAGATAGATTATGCCCTGACTTAACACATAGGCTTTATCCTGGAAAAATCCACAGTTCCCTTGGGATTTTGAAAAAAACCGAAATCTATAACTACAGCTATTTAAGTAGATTACTATAACAAACTTACTTGAAAGTAGGTATAAAGGTTAGAAAAAGGGAAATCCACGATTCCCGCTGGAACTGTCTAAAACCGAACATCACGCAGGCGAGGTCGCGGGCAGTAGCTATTACCTATGTTAATAACATAACATTAATATCATTATAATTTTATTTTTTTGCAGGATTTTATTAAATTGCTGCCAGTGATTTTTATCCGCTGCTGTTTTGGCCACCTTTGATGTGAGTCTCCTTAATATTTTTAATTTTAAGCCGACTTTAAAAACGCGAAAGGTTCTCAATATGGTACGCATTTTTATATAAGCAAATATTTACCACATCCACTCCAATTTCTGGCTAAGCAAATTTTCCCTTTGTCCAAATAACCTTTCACCAAAGATTGTCTGTAAGAGATTGCTTTAGCAATAAGACCATCTTTGGCACCCTCCTGTATTGTTGCCTCTTGATCTTCTATTTTTTATGTGTGTGCAATAAAGATTTCGAAATAAATGAATATGTAATATTATTCATGGGTACTTTAAACAAAAATCTAACTTTTTGCTGCTCATTCTTGAGCTATGTTGGTCACTTTGCTGTCCCCACAAACTTGGTTTCGGATTTTGTCCTTGAGACCAATGATGTATTACCTTAACAAGATCAGCATTCTAAAGCACCGACTCATTGCTACTTCGCTGATGTCCGATGACATCTACGACTTCAGTTGCCAGCCCGACGTCCGAGTGAACACGAACGTAACTGTTACTTGCCACACAATTTGTCAAAATGGTGAAATGTGTTGTTAAAATTTGTTTGTCACGGTCAGAAAAAGATAATAAAGCAACTGGTGTTACTTTTCACAAGTAAGTTTGTTTTATTTAATTCCGATTATCCAAAACAACACGTAATAAAAACATAAATTTACCGCGCATTATTTTTACTATAAGTGTTGCCAGTAAAAACTATTTTGATTTTCCCTACATTGTTGGGAAATTAGTGAATGAAAAAGCGAATGATGAACGTATGTATGTACCTATAAGGCAAACGTAAGTAAATCAGTAATTTATGTGATCATACTGAGTCATTATAAAATAGTTAGAAGTAGGTATAATGATTTCTTACTAAGCCGTATGTTCGTGATTATTTCAAAAACCAATGAACCGATTTTGATAATTTTTTCACTATAGTAATTTACAAACATTCAGAAAGATATTAGTATACATATACATACCTAGTGATCATTCTTATGTATGAATTTACTAACATAAACGTACCCATATGTAACTAATATTTTTGCTTGGTTCAAAAATTTTCAAAATATCTTTAATGTACAGAATTGGACCAGTTACAGTTTTATTATTAGTACTAAATGATGCCCACGGCTTCGCCCGTGTGGATTTAGGTTTTTAAAAATCCCGTGGGAACTTTTGATTTTCCAGAACAAAAAGTAGCCTATCTGTAGTAACCCATCCTGAAAACGGAAAAATTCCGTGGGATCCCTATGATTTCGGAATGCAATTCCTTACAGCATCAGGGTTGAGGAGTTGGATATGTACATACTCGAGTTCATTCAACGATAAAGTCTTTAATTGGTACCCCCAATATCAATATAAATAACCGACAGTTCCTAAATCCCATTAGTTTTGGGGATCAGGTCCCCTACAGCATCAGGATTGAGGAGTTGGAATTCAAATGTTGTATAGGACATTGTCGCAATATTTTTCTATCGATTAAAAAAGAAATTACGCAAATCGGTTCAGAAATCTCGGAGATATCGGTGTACATAGGTAGAAAAACACAACTCCTCCTTTTTTGAAAGTCGGTTAAAAAAGTAGCCTATGTTGCTCCCTGGTTAATTCTCTACTTGTATGTGAAAGTCCCGTCAAAATCGGTTCAGCCGTTCCGAAGATTAGCCCGTTCAAACAGACAGACAAAAATTTTAAAAACGTATGATTCGGTTATGGTACCGTTCAAATAACCATATGAGCTTAATATGAGGTAGTTATTTCGAAATTACAGACAGACACTTCAATTTTATTTATTAGTATAGTAAGTATAGTATAGATAGATAGATGAAAGATTTAAATTTAGTTAGTAATAAAAGTTATTTACGTTCACGCATTTAAATATTTTTTTCCTATTAATAATCCTTATTTAATTCTATATGGTTTATATTGAAAATTTTAATAAATCTAATATAATTATTAAATCTCATAAACTCAAATATTTTTTTGGGGGAAATCGTTCTTTTGTGGGAAATTATTCCTGATACTGGTAACTCTAATCGTTTGTCTAATTGCAATGTCTTGTCCTTTTCTAACGTAATTAGTTTGAGGGCAGAAGAAACGAGACAAATATAGTTTACTCAAAGTTTACTTGGCGTATTTGTCAGTTTCAAAGCTACGTCTTTGAAACTCAAAAGTGGTTACGTTTTTCTGAAAACAGTTTATATGACGCTTCTACTCTTTATTTATTACACCTCACTGCTTGAGACCGACACTCAACACAGCCCGGTGCATAGTTAGCAAAGACAGGACATTGTTCCATACGTACAATATGTGTGGGACAAATACTTAACTAGCGAATTCTCGAAACCGTCTGCTGAAAGCGGCTCAATGGAGTTAACTCTACATTCAACATAATGTTGCGAATGAGACGACTGTAAAAACATGTATCTATGGTTCTTATTTAAAATCTTTTGTTCCATAAAGCAATGGCCATTGCAAATGAAAATCGGATTCATTATCACAATACAATAACAATGGGTATTTTACATAAATGTGTAAAAACAAGGGAAACAGTTTTTTGTAAGTTAATTTCTAAATATCAATATACGTTGTAATCATTATACTAGGTAGGTAATGCCTGCGACAATAAGGTGTTATAAAAATCCTTTCGGAATTTCTTGAGGAATCTACGTCTGTCTACTGACAAAGGCAAATTTCGTCAAGATCGTTTGAACGTTTTGGTCGTAAAAATGCATTAATCTATACAATTATAAATATTACTTATTCCCATCGAACTATTACGCTTAGAATGGAAGTTTCTAACAAATTTCCGCTCGAAACGTAAGCTATAAACCAACCCATGTGTGCCCTGTAATTACATTTGCCGACACGCACACAAGCGCATGAGTACCTTGAGCACTGACGCGACGATAGACGTATCGAGCCTGTTAAGGCCCGTTAAAAACGGCTTATCGCCGCGTCGACGACTGCCTTTCTTTACCTATTTATTCTAAGCTTATTCCTAATAAAACATTAACGCGAGAACCACAAGTATTTTCGTGATAAAAACGAGCCTAAATAACTCTTTGTATGATTTTCTACCTGCAATACATTCAAGTAGGTAGCTATTGAATCGCCGCTATCGAAAACTTAGCGCTATTACTATATCTACTACCTAAGCACAATTCAATACTATTTGTCTTATAGATAATTGCAGTATTAGTGGTTTAGTATTTGAGTAAACTCCGAACTTGTCACGTCTTGTAGGCATTACACTTCGGCATTAAACACAAAATACCCACAGAGCTAAACAGTGTCAGACACTACAGCAAAAACTTCAAATGTTTTTTTGGAATAACGAATATAACCGTATATAACCGTGAATCCACGGGTCATACACCCAGATCGTTGTTACTTTTAAATTGTTGTATTCGTTATTGACCGCATTAGATAATTCCTTTCTGCGCTAACAAATAATGTAGTCGATGTAATTTATAAAAGCGGTCGAGCTGTAGCTTCCTCGTGAAATGTTCAAACTGATGGTGCGAACTGCATTGGAATCCACTTAGCAGTTTGAAGCGAATACGAGCGTTTGAAACGAGGGTAGTAACTTTTTTTTACTAACCGACCGTAATCTACATACTTTAAGGAAGGTTTAATATAATATGATACACCTAATTATTATCATTCTTATATACGACGTTATACACATAAATGTATCAATATACCTACCGATTTCTCCGAGATTAGTGGGCCGAAGTCAGTTTAATTTTTCCTAAAAAATAGCTTATTATCTACCATTTAGAAAACAGAATATTATTGCCAAGCCAATATTGAACTTGCAAAAAACTTCATTAATCCATTAACCAGCGGGTTAATCTCACTAACTGGATGTCGTTGCACGAGGAGGTAGGAGAGTAAATATAAGAGCATAAATTTTGTTCAAAAACTATATGTAGTTTGCAAGTTTAGAGCAGCTTAGTAGAGTGCTGTCGTGACGCTCGGCATTAAACTCCGGCATCTTCGTCGACATGCTTAACATATTGTTTATTCTTGTGTAGTTTATCGTACATTAATGTAACATGCATTTATGAAGAAACTTTAACTAATTCTCACTTGGAGTATTTTAAATTGAAAGTGTGCCAATTATTATCATTATTTCATTTTAATTTATTGATTTAGACTTTTTCACATGATAAGTATATCTACCGAAAAAAAAAACAGTTGAATAAATCTTAGGCTCAGTTTGCATGCAAAAGCGGTCTTATAATTTAGAGTAATTTTAGTAAAATATATGTATAATACGAAGACGCTATCATTAGGGAAAGCACCAGTGCTGCCATGTCATGAGTATTACTTAGAAAATGTTAAAAAGTCCTTATTAGAAAATTTTGGTTGAAATGTATCTATGAAATATAAATTAAAATTCTATAAAAGTAAAAACAACTCTACAATTCTGATCCAAATTAAAACCAATTCCAATAAAAACCACTGGTTTAAATTTTCTCGTGGTTAACCCATTTCATAAAATATGATTGAATCTCCTTTTCATTAATATTAATTTGGATTATTGGTGAAAACTGCGCAGCGCAGTGTATTTTTCTTTTCTTTTAATTTATGAAATATTTCATTACACTTACTTATTATAAAAATAATAAAGAATAAATTGAAACATTGCGATTGTGGTTGTTTCACCATCTAAACCAGGGTTTCTTAAAGTGGGGTCCACGGACCCCTTAGGGGTCCGTAGCATGTGCACCAGGGGTCCGTAGTAGGTAAGTTAACTCTCAATATATTTATTAGGAAATTGTATAGTCATTTCTCGATTGCAACGACGTATCTTTGTGAGGCAGGGTTCTCGGTTCTTGTGTCAATTAAAACCAAAAACCGCAATAGACTAAATGTCACAGATGACATGCGCCTTGCCTTGTCAAAGACAAGTCCACAGTTTGACCTACTTATTGCCGCCAAACAGCAGCATCCTTCACATTAATTCATGTTGTTTTGCAATAAAAGTGTTTTTTTTTTTTAAATTTCATTAAGGCTTGTTTTCTTTTCCTAATATATTCTTTCATAGGGGTCCGTGGATTTTTTTAACTGTAAAAGCGGTCCGTGACTGCAATAAGTTTAAGAAACCCTGATCTAAACTTTTATTATAAATCCGAAAGTGTGCACTGTGTATCTGTTTTTTGTTACGCTTCAATTACCTAAATAGCAGATTTCAATGAAATTGGATCCAAAAAGCCCTACCTGCAGAAAAAACCTAAGTCACGGACAAAGTCGCGGACAAGTATTAATTTGTAAGTTATACGTCTTTAGTAAATCAGTGCATCGGGATTATATTTATCAACCAGTAAGGGAATGGACAAACCTGGGCAAACAATACAGCAGAAATCTTGTTTTTTAATTAATTAGAAATTAGTCTTTACGTAGTAAGTTTTTGTTAGTTGTTTCATTTCAAGCCAAGCAAGAGCGATTCCGAGAAAACTTCAGGCGAAAAAGCGTATTTTGATTTTCATTAAGTACGTTATTAAAAAAAATAACAAAATACATTACATTAATCAAAAATAACAATAAAGCTTTGAGTTACCCACTGCGCCTCAGCTTTGTACATTGTATGTAAAATTTATAAATAACTTTTTCAATCACTTATACGCGGTTTTCACGTAAACCAACATGTTGATTGCTTTTTACATCGAATCCATTTTATATTTTTTAACCCCCGACGGAAAAACGACGGGGTGTTATAAGTTTGACGTGTCTGTGTGTGTGTGTGTGTGTCTATCTGTTCCCCTGTGGCGCTCAAACGGGTGTGGACCGATTTGAATGCGGGTTTTTGTTTGAAAGGTGAATTAGTCGAGAGTGTTGTTAGCTATGTTTGATGAAAATCGGTCCAAGATGGCCGCCGCTACAAAATGACAGATTACATATTTTTTCACAACTCCCTTAATATGGGTATCAAATGAAAGGGCTTGACTAGTAGAATAGCATTATTGCAAATCCAAGATGGCCGCCGCCAAAAAATAGCGAATGTCGGGGGTTTTTTAAATTTTCAATGTATACTTGTTTCTGATAGGTGCTATGGACAGAGAGGTGCTATGTTTATGTATGATGTAAAAAAATACGATAAATATAATAAATATTAACGACCATTAGCTAGGTATAGTTTTGTGAACAGTCGCTAGTTTTAGCAGCTGTTACGACAGTGTGGCCCAGTTACGACAGTGTATATGAATTGATTGCGCTGAGTAAGCAACGTTGACCCAAGTTGATAACTGGATGGGTGACCGACTATGACCTTTTCGATCCTTCCGTGCTCGGATAGTACTTTAGACCTACGCTCGTTCCCATTATTAGTCGTTGTCTCAACTGATGGACGTCCATAAAGTTTCGTTCAGAAATGACTAAAAAGAACATCTACAGAATAATAGATAGTTAGAGATCGCTTTATGGTGCCGAAATTATGCACAACCGAACAGTTGTGCATAATTTCTGGGTGTTTTGAATGTAATGCAATGTACCTATAAATTATCTTCGAATCCATAAAGTTCCCTGCGGAAACAGAAAACGTTATATTTAGGGCCTGTTTCACGACATTCTAATAAGCGGAAGTCGGATAGCTTATTCACAACTTTTGTCTTTGTCACTTGACACAAAGTAAAAAAGTGACACACGTTAAGCTATCCGATACTTATCAGAAGGTGGTGAAACAGACCCTTAGAGCTGTAAAAGTTTAGTTTAGTTTATTTAGTGTACAGTCGAATCAGAACCATTGTGTGAGTAAAATTAATTTGTAGTTACCCTACATAATAAATAGGTATAATATTTGCGGGTTAAAATAGTTTCTTATACTTGGAACTGTGCCATGTTCAAAGAAATAAATATTTTCTTTTTACTTGAAAATATTAGGTCATGGTCATTTTGCTATTCTAGAAGGAAGGGGCATTTAAACTGTCATATCTATATCTATATCTATATCTATATAATATAATAAGACTGTAACAGATCCAATTCTGTACATTGAAGATATTTTGAAAATTTTTATTGGGAGGCACTCTATAATCGATACTGAAGCCAAAACTGCAATTTTTTTTATTTTTGTCTGTCTGTCTGTCTGTCTGTCTGTCTGTCTGTCTGTATCTTGGCCGCGCATCACGCCGAAACTACTGAACGGATTCAAATGAAACTTGGTACGATTTGAGTTTATACTCCGAGGTAGGACATAGGATACTTTTTATCCCAAAATTCAGCACGGTTCCCTTGGGAAAGGGGATGAAAGTTAAAACGTGTATGTAGCTGTAATTCATTAACGCGTTGTTCGATTTCACTTATTCTTTTTTTTTAGAAAGGTAGTACTTTATATATTGTCCTGTAAATATTTCAAGGTCATAGGTTTTTCAGTTCAGAAATGACAGACATTACAACCCTCAGTATTGGGTTCAAAAAACTTGGGACCCGGATCTTTGAACGTACGGCTTATTTTAAACTGGTGTGCGTTTAAATATATGTTTGTCGGTCTGTCTATTTATTCCAGCTAATCTCCGAAACGGCTGTATCGATTTTAATGGAACTTTCAATGTTATAAGGAGTAACAGGCTACATTTAATTTAGGTACATAAAAGAATTATGGGATCCGATCTGATCCTATATAAAAACCTATATCTACGCGAACGAAGTTGCGGGGATCTGCTAGTCAAGAATAAGCCTTGGTTTGCCAAGGAATCACAGAAACTATAAAAATTTTAGGGCTGTATTTTAATGCTTAGTAAAAAATATATAAGTAGGTACTAGGCACCAAAAAATTCCTAATAGGTAAATCATTCATGCCTAAATAAATAAGTGTTCACCAAATATTTTCATAAAGTATCTCCTAGCTGTAACTTATTTTCTTTATTTTATGTCAATATCTTCAAATATTTTATGTGATTCATACGAAGAATTTATTTATACCTTTACTATTTATTTTCCAAACACAATCAAGTGTTCTAAATGGGCTACGCCAGAAGACTCGCTGTGATCGCGATGAAATGATCATTCAGTTTAACCTACTCGACCTTCGTTACGTCGGATGTCAGCGGCTCGCTTCGCTCGCCACCTTCCCCTTCGATCCTCAAGTACCTACCTAATTACTGAGCCTTGAGTGTGTTTAACAATACGTACATCTGTCATTTAGCATGAAAATTTACTTTTTGGAAAACTTCATGTTTAAATATCTCCATTACTAAATGACAGATTTACACACTTAGGCCCCTATCCCACTAGCGTTTTGCGAGCGTTGTCGTTTCTCCAACGTCTGCGCAGCATTGTCTCGACGTTGACGTCGCGTTGAAGTTGCGAAGTCGAAGCGTGAACGGTTGCCATTATAGTAGGGGAGCCGAGGATGCTAAATGTGGTTTACTCGAGCGTCGTCGGGACCTAGTAGATTTTATAGATTAGTTGATAGGAAGAATAAAAGGTTATATATGGTTTTCCATTTCAGTGGTGGGGAAAGCTTCTAGCTGCAACTTTGTAATGCTCCCATTCTCGTACGTTACGTTCAAATAGTCTGATTTCTAAATATACTTTTCTTAGCTCGTAGTTAACCCACCATATCTTAATCTGACGTTTCTGAGTATTTCTGTCCATCATTTTTTTTATTTTGCGCGCGGCTCTAATTAAAGGTCTTATATATGTTAGAGGGTACTCAGCAGGATGCAAGATGGCTCGCCTCTCTTATCTTAATCTGACGCGCTCGAGTAAATCCAAAAATCCCCTCTTGGGCTCCCCTACTATTGGAGACTCTCAACGTTGACGTCGCGTCAACGCGACGTTGTCGCTGCGCAGACGTTGGAGAAACGCCAACGCTCGCAAAACGCCAGTCAGGCGCCAATCGGCGCAGGATAGCGGCCTTAGCGTTAAGTTGAAAAATTGCACCAGAGCCTCAGAAGCCTCTATTATAAAGCCTATAAGATCTATATCTTTTTCAGCTGTTCTAATCATGATAAACAGAAACCAGCTACAGCCAAAACCAGATAAATCAGAATAAAATCAGGGGAAACTTAATTCATACCTTTGGCACGAATGCATTAACTTTTTTATGTCAACATGACGTTGACATCGTTGTACGTAGATATATTGTGCGTCCCATAGAGATAATAATAATAAATAGAGTTGGCATAACTACCTTAAAAACGTGCCAAAAATACACTCACACACGCACAATCCTGTAACATAAAATGGCGCGTGTTCATTGTGATGTCTCAAGTTGTGCGTGTGTGAGTGTTCATGTATACGTTTTAGGGAGGCCATCTTAAGTCACGAGTGTGCCGCAAACTGTTTTATTATTATGTCAAAAATGTAATGTTGTCTCTTTCACACTTATGAAAATTTTGATAAGCTTGAGCTATTTTCCGATCCACTAATTTCTATAGGACATTATGCCAGCTCTCTTTATTATTATTATCTCTATGGTGCGTCCATTCTCTCTTGCTATTAATAAAAACCGGTCATGTTCTGATTGATTAAATTGTATCGAAAAAGCACAAAAAGGTTTTATTAATCCTATTTGCATTGTTCCCGTTATTTATTTTGACTCCCAATGATTCAGTCTGAGACTTCATATAAGTATCTATAGCTTTCAAATCACGTCTGTAGTTATAGTTGCATTTTGGTTCTTCTTTCTCTTGTTCGAATAAATGTGTCTAATTTCTGAGCTGAATTCCCACCTGTAATCCAAACAGACTGCACTAGTTCATATGCATCATGAATTATTCAGGCAAGTGGCTTTAACCATTCGCCGTCCGACTTAAGTGTTATGTTATGTCGGTCTCATTCACCGGGGACATCACCACGCCACCTGTTAATTCATTATTCATCCTACTAAACAGCTGGCAGTTTTGAGGTCAAACGTTTTTAACCCCCGACGCAAAAACGACGGGGTGTTATAAGTTTGACGTGTCTGTGTGTGGGTGTGTGTGTGTGTGTGTGTGTCTGTCTGTTCCCTGTAGCGGTCAAACGGGTGAACCGATTTGAATGCGGTTATTTTTGTTTGAAAGGTGAATTAGTCGAGAGTTTTGTTAGCTATGCTTGATGAAAATCAATCCACGTCGCCGCCGCCGCTACAAAATGGCGGATTACACCTTTTTTCACAACTCCCTTAATATGGGTATCAAATGAATGGGCTTGACTAGTAGAATAGCACTATGCAAACCCAAGATGGCCACCGCCACAAAATGGCTATTGTCGGGGGTTTTTTAAATTTTCAATTTATAACTATACTTAGTCATCAAGAAGAAGCAAATAATTGTAAAAAAATACTATTACGGGTTTTCAACTGACTTATTCAGATAATGTCTTAAATAATAAATTGTATGTATGGTTAATGGTTATGAAATATAACAATATCTTTTGAGCACACGACGTGTGCAGGCAAGTAAGTTTTCGTCACGTTTCTAAAGGTAACTAGGTTTAGTCCACCGACATCCGAAGCGTGGACTTTTACTTTTGGTTTCTTGTAGTTGAAAATGTTGGTGGGAATAAGTGGGAGAAAAATATCTCAATATCTTGCAAGTGTCAATGGACAGTTTAAAGAATTAAAAACACTCGAAATACTTGTCCTTATAAACGTCACATTAACAACCAGCGTCTCAGTCCGTCAGAGCGCACATCGATTGCTTTACATCCTACGACTTTCATTGAGTGGGGTGATTTAAAGGAAAATGTTTCCTTCAATTTGTTCATATTTAAAACAAGAGACGATAATATATTATTTGAAAGAATAATTTAAATTTTTGAACGAATAGATTCACGCAAATATCAAGCTCATTGAGTCGTCCATTCCAAGCAAATGCACCGTAGGCTGAAAAAACAATTAAAAAAATGGCGAAAATTATTGACAACGAAAAATTCATGATCAATAGCTGGGTCCACACCAGACGATCCGTCGCGCTCCGATCGCACGCGGCAGGAGCGCGATCCAAATGTGCAGGCGGTGTGGACGTGCCGCGCGCGATCCATGCGCTTGTATTGTATTGTACACCGCCTGCACATTTGGATCGCGCTCCTGCCGCGTGCGATCCGAGCGCGACGGATCGTCTGGTGTGGACCCAGCTAATGATGAGATATCTATTGAAGTGCCCGTAAATTGTTTATGCACTTATTCCGTCTTAGTGACACTTAATTTTTCTGTCATATATATTAATAATTGTGCTTGTGGGCCGCGTGGATCTCAATTTGTGCAGAAAATATTTATCGCTCATCTATACTATGAGGACACTCTATTTACTCTATGGAATGCTCCTTATGTCTATTGAATATTCACTTTGAAATAAATTAACGTGACCGTGCACTATTAAAGTCATTTATTTGCCTCTAGATTCTAGAAGAATAAAATAAATGTTTCGATCATTTAAATTTTCATCGCTTGAAACGAGACAAGACGACGAAGCTGTAAGTTCTTGTCTAATTCATTGGGAGGATATACTTCACTGAATTAATTTAATTCGATTGAAACATTGTTGGCGACAAGATACGGTCGATTAAACTACCCTTACTATATATACCTACCCTTGTAAATTGAAAAATGAAAAACTTTTGATTGATTGACTCCCCTACACTATGAGAGATTACGTGTGGTGACTTTGATTATTATTTTCAGTGAAATAATCACACTAATATTATAAAGGCGAAAGTTTGTGTGTGTGTGTTTTTGTGTGTGTGTGCGTGTGTGTGTATGTTTGTTATTATTTAACACCGTAACTACTGAACCGATTTGTCTGAAATTTTGAATGGAGATAAATTGTGCCCTGACTTGCACATAAGCTACTTATTATCCTGAAAAAATCCACAGGTCCCACGGGATTTTGAAAAAACCGAAATCTATAGCTACAGCTATAGGTAGATTTAGATTACTATAGCAAACTTCCTTGAAAGTAGGTATAAAGGTTGGAAAAGGAAGCGAGAATGGGAACCGGAAGTCCACGATTCCTCGGAATTTGTGAAATACCAAAATTCACGCGGGCGAAGCCGCGGGCAGAAGCTAGTCATAAAATAGTATTCAATTTATCAATTCTATATTTTATACGTTTTTGTGTTAACGAATAGTCTTTAAAGCATGCTAAACGTATTACCGCCATCGGACGATCCTCTATAAGTGAAAAACTTTTGTCAAGCAACAATGAAAATTCACCTGCAAAAATGGAATTGACGATATTTGAAACAGGATTTTTAGCCCGTTAGAAAATATTTTGCGCGCTAAAAAGTACCTAGGTAAATTCTTTCCATCGCATCGGTATTACGTTGACCATACTATCGTATAGAATTTAATGGTCTAAAAGAACATAACATTTTCACATCAAGCTGAAAAACGTCACTTTTTAAAAAGTTTCCGAGAAAATGAATAACTATCCACTAAGTATACTGGTTATTTAAGGGTCGTGTACCACAGAATTATTATATACATATTACTTCACTATCATCACTACATAGTATAAAACAAAGTCGCTTTCTTTGTCCCTATATCCCTATGTCCCTATGTATGCTTAAATCTTTAAAACTACGCAACGAATTTTGATGCGGTTTTTTTAATAGATAGAGTGATTCAAGAGGAAGGTTTATAAGCAGAAAAATTGGACCCGGTAGGTGGGATAATAGCGGGCAGGACGACGTCTGCCGGGTCCGCTAGTTAGAAATAATAATGCTTTTGAAATCATTACAATGCATATTCCAAATACGGCTAATCTGATAACAAGGCTTAACAAGATAAATGTGATAACAAGGTACCTATATAAGCAATCATTACAAGTAAATATCTTATGTCCACAACTTTATACGCTATACTATAAGATTTAAAAAAGTATCCTAAGTATGCCAGTAGACGATTATCACTTCACCGAACATCAAAACTGAGACTGCCTCGTTGGTCTAGTGGTTAGCATATTCGACTGCAGATCACGAGGTCCCGGGTTCGATTCCCGGTTCGGGAAAATAATTGTTAGGTATTGGGTTTTTCTGTCAAGAAATTGTCACTGCCAGCCCGTGCCTCAGAGAGCACGTTAAGCAGTCGATCCCGGTTATTATCACTATAATTTGTGACAATAGTCGATAAAGCTCGCCAACCGGCATTGAAGCAGTGTGGCGGTCTTAGCTCTAAATCCCTCTCTCATATGAGAGAGGAGGCCTGTGCCCAGCAGTGGAATGTTAAAAGCTGGTGGTGGTGTAACATCAACATCGTTTCAGCTGTAACAGACTGATAAACTCATTTTTGCATTTATATTTTGAGTATATTATGATTAGTATGAATTTAATTTTATAAAGTGATGTATGAACCCTGAGGGCATTATAAAGGTTAGGTATATCGAAAATAAGTTCAATTATGGTTATTCATGTTGCCGAGTCACGCGACAATTTGGTAAAGATTAAGTTACTGGATAAAATAAGTTCATTAATATTATCCACAATAGGCGGACGGTTGAATAAAACGTGAACTTATTGAAAATTCTTATTACAATGTAAAATATTACTATAATGATATAAATAACCTTGAGAATTAATTGCTCTAATTGCTAGTTATCATATTAAGGAAGCGTTTTACAAAAACAAACATCACTAAATAAATCTACCACTAAAGTATACCACAAAAGCAAAGCGGTGATTGATTATCACTTTGGGGACAGTTTTCCGGGACTAAAAATAATATATGGAATGAGACGAGAGAGCACGTGGTAAAAGTTTATTCAAAATCGGTAGGTACAGTAAATTACTGTGGTTAGCTAGTAGCCCCACATAAATTAATTTGTATTTGAGGCGTGCGTTCACGTTAATTCGGCCTTGACTCCAAAGTTGACAGTTGACGAAAAACAACTGAAAACTAAAGCTAGATAAAATCGTGAACACCACAGTTAATCATCCGTTTGCGATGATACCGCCAAAACGAGATGTATGTTTCCCGACAGGCTTCAGGGTTAAAATTTATCTCCACCAATAAATTACGCGTCTACGCTCGACCTTGCTTAAGGCTTGAACAGATAACGCGCGACACGACATACAGCAACGCACCACGACAAAACGTTACTCCTAGAAGCGACTTTGTTCGTCCGAATCTTTAACAAGATATGCAGTCCCATCCAAAATCTAATTGAAAAAGTATCAGAAAAAAATAAGGTCTACTTCGAGACATAATATGCTAAAATGCATTTTGATTCAAACTTCGTTGTACCTTAAACACTTGTGTTTGTATTTTAACAACTTTTAAAAGCACACTTCTGCATTGTGAGATGCATTCACAACCTTATGACTGAAAATAGGTGCACAATAAATTGTGGTAGGTACTTTTCTTTTCTTTTGGAACCCTTTTAAAAGCTGTGATAGCCTAGTGGTTAGGACGACCGACTTCTAATCGGAGGTCGTGGGTTCGATCCCGGGCACGAGATCGATCGAGACATAATATGCTAAAATGCATTTTGATTCAAACTTCGTTGTACCTTAAACACTTGTGTTTGTATTTTAACAACTTTTAAAAGCACACTTCTGCATTGTGAGATGCATTCACAACCTTATGACTGAAAATAGGTGCACAATAAATTGTGGTAGGTACTTTTCTTTTCTTTTGGAACCCTTTTAAAAGCTGTGATAGCCTAGTGGTTAGGACGACCGACTTCTAATCGGAGGTCGTGGGTTCGATCCCGGGCACGCACCTCTAACTTTTCGGAGTTATGTGCGTTTTAAGTATTTAAATATCACTTGCTTTAACGGTGAAGGAAAACATCGTGAGGAAACCTGCACGCCTGAGAGTTCTCCATAACGTTCTCAAAGGTGTGTGAAGTCTGCCAATCCGCTTGGCTAGCGTGGTAGACTATGGCCAAACCCTTCTCACTCTGAGAGGAGACCCGTGCTCTGTAGTGAGCCGGTAATGGGTTGATCATGATGATGACTTTTCTTTTCACGGATTGAAATGATATGAAATGATTGAAAGTCCAGGCCGTAATATCCTATTCAAACTAGCCTTAGCAGACATAATCATTAGGAACTATAATATGAAGGTATTCTATCAGCAGAGAGTGTGTAGGAGTATGTGGCGTGCTTCGTAGAGTTTCTTATGTTACAAATCGTACAAACGTTCAGTCAGAGATTCTGTCGTGTTGCTGCCATGGTGCGTTGCGTCTGTTCAAACCTTAAAAAACACGATGTTTGCACAACATTTTTCATTCCGTCGCGCACGCCACCGTGATAACCTCATGAACTGTACATATAGGAAAAACAAAGGAAATACATATTTCGAAACACCTTTCATCGAGAAATTGGAAATATCACAACTTGCTTCCAAACAGTTTTATTTGACTTCATTATCGTATGTTTGACTCAATCTTACAAACATTTTAAACTAGTGAGTGGACCCGGCAGATTTCTTCCTGTCCGGTGACAAACACACGCACAGAAGATTTATTATTACGTACCTACTGCATGAGGTACGGGTGAGAGCACAAACCAAGTGATCTTTGGGTGAGAGTTTATCGTATCGACGAAATGACAATTAAATATTACGAGTTAAAGTATGAAATTGCTGATTTGTACTGAAAAATAAAAGTTAGTTTTTTTTTAATTTAACATATTTATTTAATCAAAATAATTACCATTATTATCTATACATTGCTGCCATCTAATAGAAAGCTCATTTATGCCTTTGCGATAGAACTCTGGTGATCTAGATTCGACAAACTGTGTGAAAGCATTTTGCACTGCCTCCTGAGAAGAAAACTTTTTATCACGCAGAAAATCACTTTTTATCATGGGGTCATTCATTGCATTTTCCGCTTACAATTATCGTAAAGAATCCATTTTTCATCACATATCACAATTCGATCCAATATTCCTTCATTTCTGTATCGATTCAACAAGGCAACGCAAGTTTCAACACGCGTTTCTTTCTGCAGATCAGTCAAATTTCATCATTTTTCATTTTTTTTTTATTGATTTGACGCAAATGAGTCAATATTGTTGGTAAGGTAACGTTAAACCATGCCGCTAATTCCTAGGCTCTAGTAGGCTAGTTTGGCTCGGATCGGCTTCTACCATCTCTTTCAAATCATTATTATTCACCTGTGTGGGCGGTCTTCCACGCGGTTCGTTCTTCAAATCGAAGTTTCCATCACGAAAGCGTTTAAACCAAAATCGCACAGTGCGTTCATTAGCAGTCCCCTCTCCAAACGCAACATTAATATTGCGAGCTGTTTCTGCCGCGTTATTTCCGCGTCGGAACTCGTATTCAAAAATCACACGAATTTTCGAAGTATCCATCTTTGAAAATGTTTTTTCTTTTATTTTATTTTTTCGTCAATTTTTCAATGTTTTTAATAGTTATTCTGCTATTCGGGACGGATACAAATTCAACAAATTAGAAACTATATGAAAATCGGTCCAGCCGTTCTCGAGTTATAAGTGTTCGAACTAACACGACTTTGTTTTAGGTGCGCACTGAGTGATAACAGATAATGTCAAGACAACAACGAACTCGAATACACTATAATCTATCTGATTTTGCGACAGCAGCGGTAGGATGTTTTTGTATACGAAGTATAAGTAAACATAGATGACTTCTTCTGAATCAATTCTTATAAAACTTCCCACATGAATTTCGTACAGACAGACGGATTGACAACTAAATGATCCCTTTAGGGTTACAATTATTGCTAACGTATGCAGAGCAGTTGTAGATATAAGGTCAAACTATTGCCATTGAATGCTATTGTGTTTCAAAAAATATTAAAATTGAAACTCCGGCAATTTAAATTTAAATGTCATGTTAACTGTTCAGTACTGTAACAAAGAGTTAATATTCGATTTAATTTATAATTGATACATTCATAATTTCAATTTAACATTTGTTTCCAACATCCGTAACATTCATAATAATTAGCTTCCAAACTCGCCATAAAATAATTATGAGCCGGAGTAAATGACCAAGCGAGATTTGTAACTATATAATATATATTACTAGCGGACCCGGCAGACGTCGTACTGCCCGCTATTAGCGCCATCTACCGGGTCCAATTTTTCTACTTATAAACCTTCCTCTTGAATCACTCTATCTATTAAAAAACTGCATCAAAATCCGTTGCGTAGTTTTAAAGATTTAAGCATACATAGGGACATAGGGATATAGGGACAGAGAAAGCGACTTTGTTTTATACTATGTAGTGATTAATATACATATTTTATACCTACCATAGGGGTCGACGCAGACAGGTCTATAGACAGACGGATTGCAGTTTGTACATATATAGTTAGATACGGACCATCGCATCGTCCACTATAGAAGACGAAATAGAACCATTTTCCTGAGAACAAAATGATCTTCAACTGCAACTTGTATGAAATACCTTTTGATAGGTTTAGGCCGTTTTTGTTGTGAAATTTTTGCAGTCACATTTTTGCTTAGAATCTTGGAAATAAATTTTGTATTTTGTTAAATAAACTAAGTGCAAAGTTTACTCTCCCATCGCTTTTAAAACGTCGATCCATTGGTACAAATTGATGTGTGTATAGACCCTATAAAAAGTTTAAAGCATCTCCTACACTGGAGCGTTTCTATTCATCGATAAAATCTCAATGCGATATTGCGATACCTGTTCATATTCGTTCTTCTATCGCGTCATATAATTTATTCTTTGTTCTTACTTATGTGAGGGAAGTTTGACTACCCCTGACTGAACCCGCTATTTTACGGGTTTCAGGACACTACCTGCTCGTGAACTTAAAGTTCTTGAGATGTAAATTTTTAACGAGTACCTTAATACCAACAATTTTTGTTCGATCTAATTCAAAGTCTGACTGCTCATATTTTCAATGTTTTTAAAGTGTTTTTTTTTTGTAGATGTTTATTCCTGCTTCTACTTATATACAATTTACATGCTACTGTTTCTATTGTAGTCTCACATTAGTAAAATTAAATCACAAGATTCTGGCCAAAGAAAAAGGCCAAAAGGGTATAAAAAAGATAAGTAGTTCTATTTTTCCGTTTTAATATTAACCTGAGGAAAATAATTTCATTAAAAAAAGTAGTCATTTTACAAGTAATATGTGAATTAATTACTTCATCATTTTGGTTTAACTATTAAAGCTACCGAAAGTATGAAATTTTACGCGAATGAACTAAAGTTGATGTTATGTAAGCATTGTCACGGCCTCAGCATTAAGGCTGTGCGACGTGGCATAAATTTTCCCTAGGATTTCTGTATTAAGTGGGATTTTATTTGTTATGACACGCGCTAAAGGCCTCCCCTTTCAGTTTCTGTCTATTTATGCTGGAATACGTTTTCGGATAATCCTTTTCGATTCATCATTGAACACGGGCGCTTAGATTAGGAAATTCTATCTGCCAGACACGTGAATTTGCATTCTTATATTTCAATAGTATAGCTATGTACCTACACGAATAATGAAAAGAGATTTAACAAAAATATACATATGTATTCCAAAACAATAAATGCAAATGATTTTTTTTATTGTTCGTTGTGATTTCATCAAGCGGATCGAATAATAAATGAATGGATTTGTTTATTCAGCATTTCTCGTTTATGTTTGCACAAAAGCTAGGTAAGTATAATTTGTTCCTAGAGATTTTAATCCTATTACCGGGGAAAATTATATATTTTGATTTTCTGGAGTTTGCTGATGATAATATTTAACTTCCTTGATGTAGATCTAGGAAGTTATCATATTATTTGCATAACTATTGTGAATGACACAATCTAGACAAATGGGTGATTTCTCTACTTATACCTAAATTAAATGTCTACTTTCAAAGTATGTTAAAGAAATCTAAAGCCTCAAATCAAGAGCAAACCTTTTTTATAAAATTTACAAGTATAAATTGAAAATTTAAAAAACCCCCGACATTCGCCATTTTGTGGCGGCGGCCATCTTGAATTTGCAATAGTGCTATTCTGCTAGTCAAGCTATTTCATTTGATACCCATATTGAGGGTGTTGTGATAAAATATGTAATCCGCCATTTTGTAGCGGCGGCCATCTTGTATCGATTTTCATCAAACATAGCTAACAACACTCTCGACTAATTCACCTTTCAAACAAAAAAAACCGCATTCAAATCGGTCCACGCGTTTGAGCGCCACAGGGGAACAGACAGACACACACACACACACACACACACACACACACACACACACACACACACACACACACACACACACACACACACAGACACGTGAAACTTATAACACCCCGTCGTTTTTTCGTCGGGGGTTAAAAATGCATTGCAATAAGAAACTTGCTTGAGAAATTAGTAAATATCTTTTCAACCACTTTCCTGCACCGCTAACGTGTCTTGCTATCAAATGTGCAAACTTTACCCATTTACACTAACGTTATTACTATTAACATTGAGGCAAAATTTGTTCTTAGATTCGAAAGTGGCAAACTCTCTTTAGAATAAGTTGTGGGAAACACTTAACAGTATCTTGGTTCCGGCGGCGACCCTAATGATCATATTTATTTTAAAAAATATTTACCCTAATGAATATTGAAGACAGGTGGACACCCGCGACTTCGTTCGCGTGGATATATAGGTATTGGTTTTTAAAAATCCCTTAGGAATCATTTTGTTTTTCCTAAGCTTCTTTGAGCTCATATCATGCTAAAAACTGTTAAAAGTTCACTGGCGGATGTTTAGGTATACAAATTTCGTCGGTCTCCATCTCGGAAGGTATAAAAGATAGAAGAGTGGTTTCTTGGCAAAAGATGATCAGGATTCGATGGTTTATTGGATAAATAGAAAAAAAAATCAAAATGGCGGAATTTATTTTTCCATAGAAAATGTATGGCGAATATTGAGAGAGAGAAGTTGTGAACAATGCAGGTCTTTGATGCGGTTCTTTGAAGAACTCTCAAAGAAAAATATGGGAAGACATGATGATTGAGGGTTTGGAAGACGGTTGAGCAGCCCGGGCAGGGTATTGTAGATAGGTGGGAGGTGCTCAAACAAAAGTTACTCAAAACCTCATCCCATTGGCACTGAGCTGAAGAAAAACCCAAAATGGTGGATACAAGATGGCGGCCATACAAATTTCGTCGGTGATTATCTCACTAAGTATAAAAGATGGAAGAGTAGTTTTTTTAGCAAAAGATGATCAAAACTTAATAGGAGTCAAATAGTGGCCTTGAAGTCGCGTGGCCTTTACTTCCTTTGACAGTACCGCGAGCCTCAATAAATTCAAGTAGGTGCGTACGAATGTAAGTTAACGACCTGTATGGTTAGTTCGACCTTGCACACTTCGAAAACAGTACTAGATTTGAATATCGAAAAACTATAATATCAGAGCAAAATTAACCCTAATGCTCTTACAGTCAAATAAGATTTTAAAGTCATAATGTAGTAGGGTACTTCGAATATTTATTTTAAAAATTTCTGCTTGGGGCGTAGACGAAAGGCTGAATACATATATTGGCGGACTCAAACCTTAAAACCAGCCAGTTTAGTTGCATTTCACTCTCAAGTCATGTTAGTCAATGTGTTTCGATACTCGAATTTCTATCATCGTTTCCCCAATGTACAAAGTCGGCTTATGCCGACTTTGTACATTGGCCTCTGTACTCACTAGGTTAGCAATCAGCTGTTCGACAAGAATCTTAGATTTGATAACATGACAGGTTTAGGTATGACGGTGTGACTCTTGTTCCATGGAAGCAAACGAGGTAGCTTGGATGGGATGCCACGTGTGTGGATACACTGGCACTGTCTCACATACAGGTGACCTCCGTGGCGGCCGGAGCGGCAGCCACTAAGGCGGAAAGGGCCAAGAGGCGCAAATATGAAAATATAGAAAATAATTTCATATTTGTGCCTTTTGGGGAGGAGACCATGGGTTCGTAGGGCGAGGATGCTAGGTCATTTTTTAAGGGCCTGTCATCCCGTCTCGTGGAGTCCACGGGTGACCGGAGGGCTAGCAGTATAATATTGTACTCTGTATTACTACTGTATAATATTGTGCTACTGTATATATATATATACTCCTACCTATCTAGAATGTGCCCCTGGCTGTGCCCCTCACCCATCTTTCAAACCTTCGATCATCATCACTCTCCGTATTTTTGCTCCGAATAATTTGTAAGGATGAGATTTCTTAAAAAAAACTAATTTTACATTTGTACAATCGTTTTTTTAGCTCACTGCCAATCGGATTATGTTTCGAGTGATATTTGTTTGAGCACCACTCACCAATCTTCAATAGGTGCACTGGCCGTGCTCCTCATCCGTCTCCTAAATCCTCAATCATCAGCTGTCTCAATATTTTTCCTTCGCATGATTTTTTGTCTTCTATACGAAACCATCAATGAAAAAAACAATTTGTACGGAAAAATAAATTCTGACATCTTGATTTATTTTCTATCCATTTAGTAGATCTTTAGGTCTTGATCATATTTTGCCCAGAAAATACTCTTCCAATACCTATCTACAATACCCTGCCCGGGCTCCTCAACCATCTTCCGAACCCTCAATCATCATATCTTCCCATATTTTTTTTTGAGATTTCTCCAAAAAACCACATCAAAGCCTTGAAGAGACTACAAGTTGTAAACTATGCAAGTTTACAACTTGTAGTCTCTTCAATATTCGCCTTACATTTTCTATGGAAAAATAAAGTCCACCATTTTGGTTTTTTTTTTCTATTCATCGAATAGACCTTTAGATCCTGATAATCTGTTGCTAGGAAACCACTCTTCCATTTTTTTTACCCTCCGAGGTGGACACCGACGAAATTTGTATGGCGGCCATCTTTTTTTCGCCATTTTGAATTTTTTTCAGCTCACTGCCAATTGGATGACGTTTTGAATGACATTTGCTCAAGCACCCCCCTCCTATCTTCAATACCTTAAGCGTGCTCTTCACCTGTCTCCGAAATCCTCAATCATTAGTTCTCTCCATATTTTTGTTCCGAATGAATTTTTGTCTTCTATACGGAATCATTAGTAAAAAAAAAAATTTTTATACAAAATTTTACAGGAGGGGTGATCAATGAGTGAGTCAGTGAATGAATCAGCACGAGCAATAATAAGATAAACGTTTTAGAATATGAATGTTTGCGTGACTGAACGCGAATGATACTTGGTGTAACTGAAACCATACTGAAATATTGTGAGCATCCTGTATTTTATTTCTATACATACCACATAATTAGAGGCTCATAGAATCTTATTCCGAGGTAGTATTTCTATCCATACCACATAATTAGGGGCTCATAGAACCTTATTCCGAGGTAATACCACGGAATTGAGTTTTGTAACAAAAAACAGGTTTCCTAATTCCGAGTGTTAAAAAAGAAAAGATTTTTCCATAATAAACAAATAATTTAAAGCTTAATTAGATTATCTTCGTAAATATGTACAATACTCTCTCAAAATTGCATCGAAATATGTATAAATTTAATTTTTTTTTAAATTAATTTTCTTTAGCGTTCCCATACAATCTATCAATAAATTACCTAAATAGGTAAACTTTGACACGGTATAGTTAGTGATTGAAACGCCAAAGTGTACCTCGTAATTAGGACTCTGTAACCTTATTGCCTATTTAAATATTCAAAACCGAAACAAGAAGTATTTAACATAAAACGACTCTAAAAATTGAAAAAGGTATGAAGTCTATGAAATCGCAATTCCGCGGTATACCACGGCGTTAGGAACCGGCTAAAATATTTGGCCCCTAACGCCGAGGTATTTTCAAAACCTATTTTCACCTTAATTTCTTTACAAATATCCACAAAAGTTGATTGTTTTCGATTGAAAATATAGTCCTTCAAATATTCAAATCTAAATAAAAACAAATAAAGCTCAAAATTAACGGATAAACACTATTTAAAAAAATGTAGGTATTTCGTGCACGAGGTCCAAAATGTATGAAACATGCGTTCGGGCCGGCTGCTAGTGTAAAACTTGCCGGTTATTTTAAAACATATACATATAAAACCAACAATTTCGTCATTTATCTATGGAATGATAAACTATCAATTGATTAAGATATGTTGCAGTAAAAAATAGCTTGGTGATCGGTTGAAAACGCTGTTTTTCTATATACCTCGGAATTGGGTGCCAATTTTAGAATACCACGGAATAAGGAGACTTTACCTTAACTCCAATATAGCAAACATGTAAACAAGCTCTCATAGGCACATGAAGGAATTAAAGGTCAAATTCTGATCTCCAAAGTTGGTCTTCCATCCAGTTACCTACTTGGGTTAACGTTGCATAACCGATTCAATCGACTGTTATACCATTTTGCAACTAGGCCATACTACCCTCGTTATACATACATAGATATTTATAAAATATTCTGAGAGTAAATAAAGCTTTGGTGGCAATCTGGGTCATTTTGTGGGGTAATAACATTATGTGCAACGTGGAGTTTTAAGACGGTTCACACTTCGTTGTCCTTAATTGCGTTTCTGCAAACATTTTCACGCTACTAAACTGAACTTTATGCAGCTATTTTCTATTAAAAGTTTTTCCTTAAAAATCGTCTTCACATCACACTATCACACTAATATTATAAAGGCGAAAGTTTGTGTGTATATGAGTGTGTATGTTTGTTACTCTATAACGCCGCTACTACTGTACCGATTTGGCTGAAATTTTGAATGGAGATAGATTATGCCCTGACTTAACACATAGGCTACTTTACTATGACCTAGATTTAAAGTAACCACCACTACCACCACTACAGCCTTTTTTTAACGTCCCACTGCTGGGCACAGGCCTCCTCTCTCATAGGAGAGAGGGATTTAGAACTTAGACCCACCACGCTGCTCCAATGCGGGTTGGCGGGCTTTAACGACTATTGTCACAAAGTGATAATAACCGGGACCGACTGCTTAACGTGCACTCCGAGGCACGGGGGTGAAACACCGCCAACTACCAACTCCGGGCTGGCACTGAGGATTTCTTGATAGAAAAACCCAATACCTAACAATTATTTGCCCAACCCGGGAATCGAACCCGGGACCTCGTGATCTGCAGTCGAATATGCTAACCACTAGACCAACGAGGAGATTTAAAGTCAACGTCAATGAAATTAATAATTCCTTTTGGAGTTAATTTGGCACGATTTAAAATATAAAGTTGGTCATACGCTACGAGTATATTTCGTGTACACAAGCAACTGATTTGGCCAACTCCACTGTGATATTTTGTGATCACATCTTCAGAACAAAGTTTAGCTTTGCAAGCGATATCTATTGGAAGACGAGTTAACCGTCGGAGTTCCAGACATTAATAGCCGTTGCCGCTGGCGAAAACTCCGAGAGCACCATCAGGATCATATAATGTCATCCCGACCGAATTTCGCTCACGTCGGTCAATTTTAACTGAGGCGGATACTAGCTAATTACGCAGGATATTGTAGTGCACAAGTGTGTACTCATACACAGGTGAGCTCTTTATTCCTTCACTCTATTGTCCGATGGGACGTCAATGCGACACGACCGTTGGGAGATCAGGCACCGGTATCTAACACCGCCAACGAGTTGGCGCTATGAATTTTTTGACAGGAAAACCCAATATCTCACAATTTTTGGGGCAAATTTTTCATGGAATCGATCCCAGGATCTCAGGATCCGCCGTCGACCACGCCAACCGCGAGACCACCAAGGCAGTATGATCACACGAGTAGATAAGTACAGAGGGCAAGCTTCTACAAGCGGCCCGCTGTAGGTACACTCACACATATGCGCACGTTTGTCACCCAACTGAACCGGTTGGGGGACCGAGCGGGCGTGCGTGAACCGTTGGTGAGTGTGTTTGTGTGATTCTTTTCTCTTCCTCTGTACTTATCTACTCGTGTGGGTATGATCATGATCATGTTATTTCATAGCGCAAAATACACTTACCTATATCAAGTACGATGGACTGGCTCTAAACGAAGCGACGCGCGACGTTATAATGAAGCAATTTGATTATGGTACATCGATGATTATGGCCATTTTGGCGCTGATTGCTAAGAGTAGTGACATGGAAAGTCCTCGGAACTAATGAGAATTGTGTTAGATTGTATAGGGAAATATCTTCAGTTCCATAAATATCGTCGTTAAGACGCTTTAAATCGGCATAAAAAGATTTCTCATTTTGTAATAATAGAGATTAGTGGTAGAGGTACACTCGTTAGGTACCTACGTTTATTAAATTCTATTCAAGTCGACGTTGTTTCTATTTTACTGTAGTTGGATTAATCAATCATTACGCTTCTATTGGAAATATTTCAATCAAAATCAATCAGCTGCCTATCCGTCAATTGATTTGATTTCAACACGTCGATTTGACCTATTGAAAATGTTCTATATAGTGATAACTAAAATACCGGAATTACGTAAAGCGAGGAGCAAATTGTAGGTCTCTATCTGTAGAGAAGCTTTTTATCCACGATGGAATGGAGATGGTATATCTATTTGACGTAAGAGATTGCGTGTTTATTTGTTTGTGCGATTTTATGTTTCCATTTTGCCTGCAAAAACTACTGAGCCGATTTTAATGCTGTAAGTAGTTTTCTTTACATACATAACTGTGTATTACCTCAAAGAAGATTCTTCAATATATTTTAAGGTAATAGGCCGCCCAAACGCCCTGCAGTAATGTTTTTTATTTTTATTTTTCACAAAGACAAATCTAACGATATCTTATTAGTCTGCTTTTAATTTTGCCAACAGGTATATCTAATAAGATCCATTTTATGGACAAATGTATTAAAAAAAGACATTACTATCATTAACACACAGTGTTACGACCCCGGTTATTCGTATAGACACGTGAAAGAGGAGTTAACCTACTATACTTAATTACATTTTCGCATGCTTTATTTTAGCTTTAAAGGGTCATGTTGTAGGTACACAGTTTACCAAACAATGACACAGCTGGAAAAGTTAATTGGGTTTATAATACCAATACCTACAATGATGTATGTGCCTATGTTTAATTTTTATAAATGTTTCCAGTTTATCAGATCAGTACTCAGAGGGTCCCAAATTATTTTAGCTCTACTTTTTTCAGCTCTATTGTTTCATAGTTATTTATGCAACTGTTGTGTAATAAGGGGTATTAAAACACGAATGTGGGTTTATCACACGAAGCGAAGCTGAGTGTGATAATAGTATCACATGAGTGTTTTAATACCTAATTATCAACAGTTGCATACAAGACTTTATCTACACCCATAATATGAATCCTCTATAAGATTCTGAAACAGTTAGCTTACTGCTAAAATTAAAACAGCCAGTCCTAGTAGTAACCTAATATCATCCATTACTAATATACAAATAAACTAAGAATTAATGAAAGAATTATTTATTTTAGTAGTAATTTACATTTTGTATAGTGCAATTATTAAAATTCACTTGAATATTATGTTCTTTAATGTTGGAAGGTCCCGATCCCGATGTACTCGGCGGAATATTTATATTTACCACTTCACTATTTTTATTTTCTATGGAATGCGGTTTGTTTTGGTTTTTGTATTATTGACATTGACCACAATTACAGTTTCATTTATCTGTAAGTCGGTATATAACAAAGCGTATAATTCTTGACGACGGCATGCGCCCATGGTTCCGAATATTAGCGCAGTATGAAAGAATAATATTGTAATTTATTCATCATATCACAAGAAAAATAACATTATAATGAAGTAAGTAACTAACGTACCTTTATCGCTAGATATAGTTGATCAGGCGCTTGGCTTAAAAACCTATTTATTTCATCAGGTGAAAACGTTTTCGATTTCTTCCCTGTATAGCCTTCTCCTTTACGTTTCAACAAGGTAATTAATTTTGAATATTTTGAGATATCCACGTTGTGATTAATACTCAGTGTACTTTTGAGCATTGAGTAGAAAGTCCATAGGGATGAAGATTTAAATTTCTCTGATAAAGCTTGAAAATAAACTAAAAGTACTTCTTCAGAAAATGATGATGAACCCTTTGATAGTTTCCAATTCATAAAATCTTGATACGTTTTTTCATAACGCGTTCTTGATTTTTCCGGTAGTAATTTATTGTAAATGTCTTTTGCAGCGTTTAAAATATCTGGCGGTGTGCTATTAAAACTTGAATCGCTCATTTTTTGTAACAATAAAAATATCGAAGAAAAATGGCGGGGATTCGAATAACTTAATTTTTTTTACGGCGCGCGACGTAGTCAGAACGCGTGTAAACGAAAATGTTCTTTTTTTGAAATTCATACAGATACCGCGCATCAAGCAATGAATGTGGCTGTATATTGAAACTCTTTGCGTATGAAGGGATTGAAAAAAAAAACAAAGGAGTGTTGTTATGAAATTCAGTACAAAATAACACCATCCGTTTGGATGATGTAATGGTTATTAGGACATTGGGTGTTTTAATGTTGGCAATAAGCTAACTGTTTCAGAATCTTTAATAGAGGATTTAAAGCATGGGTGTAGATAAAATAATAAAAATTAGGGATCAGTATTCAGTGGTTGCCGATTCATTAGTCAGGCGCTACCATTTCAGCGCCTTGTTGCTATTGGAAGATAGACTTTGCTATTAATGGCGCGGAACCCTATGCGCGCGAATCGGACTCGTCCCTTGTTTTATTTCAAACTAAGACCTTATTAAATATTTCTGAAGTTTATATAAAGTTAATATCTTAATTACTGAGTTTAATATAAGAATGTACTAGAAATATTATTATTCAGTATAAAAATCCTTAATATCGGTGGATCCTTTGAGATTAAGCACAAAATAGCTAACGATTTTTTTATATAAAACCTTTCAAAGGTTTGTTCCAGGTAAATTAGTTCCAAGAAGTATATTAAAGATGCTCTCTAGTTACGCTGGTAATAAAATATAGTTAACAAAAATAGCAGATGTAACTATGTAATAACTAAAGTTCTCCCACATAGCTGCAAAATTACTGAACGATATTTAGAATTGGCTAGTGTAAAATTTTGGTACTTCAGATTTCACACCTCTGTAGTAGCGGCGAAAATATGAGGAAAACCACCGCTTGCCAATTTTTTCGCAGTGAAAAGCTTTTATGATGTCAGTCTTCTTCTCAAAATCTTTTTTAAGACTACAAAAATCGGTCAATATGTTGTTGGCTATTCGTAGCTATCAGGTAGGTAAATCTGAAGAACTAAGTATTTAAATTAACTAAACAGAAAGTACCTATAATAATAAATTCAAATGATATTATTAAATATTATTAAGATTAGGTAAATACAAGTATAAATTAAAAATTAAAAAAAACCCCGACATTCGCCATTTTGTGGCGGCGGCCATCTTGGATTTACACATAGTTCTATTCTACTAGTCAAGCCCTGTCATTTGATACCTATATTAAGGGAGTTGTGAAAAATATGTAATCCGCCATTTTGTAGCGGCGGTCATCTTGGATCGATTTTCACCAAACATAGTTAACAACACTCTCGACTAATTCATCTTTCAAACAAAAAAAAACCGCATTCAAATCGGTCCACCCGTTTGAACGCCACAGGGGAACAGACAGAGTACAGACACACACACACACACACACGCACACACACACACACACACACACACACACACACACACACACACACACACAGATACGTCAAACTTATAACACCCCGTCGTTTTTGCGTCGGGGGTTACAAACTAGTGAGAGAATACATTATTTTTTACCCGACTACGCGATGTAAAGGAGTGGTAATATGTTTATCAGTCTATGTACGTATGTATGTTTATTTGTTCCTTTGGCATTCTAGAGACCAAACGCGTGGGCCGATTTTGATAATTGGCACGTCGTTAGATTCGCCATGCCAGCGCGAGTGTCAACGAGAACATAAAAATTTGAAAAATTTAAAATGACGGATTTTGAACACCATAATGTGGTATTCAATAATTTTTTTTCTTGAAATCCTATCGAGTGGCATATCAAATTAAAGGGTTCAAAAAGTTAATTACAAAAATATATTTATTAGTTCGCTTTTTACGCAGTTGGGTTTTTATTTTACTTTTCAGTATTATGCTTGTTCAATTACTTACCTATAATTAATAATGGAGATCTGCAGGCGCATGTTGTTGCATGAGCTCCTCTCTATAGCATGCAGAATACAGATGAGCTTATTTATGCAAATGCGCGACGCTTCGGCACCGGCTCATTAATGCCGAGGGTCAAAAGCGATTTAAACCTGTGCTGGTGACGTTCAACTTTACTACTGAAGGGCCGGTCCTTTACGATATATTTATAGTATTTGGGTAAGCGAAAAATAGTTAGGTACTTAGGTGCATAATTTTTCCTACCATGAAGGCAAATTTTAAACGTATACTTTATGAAAACATAAACTCAATATATGTAAGACTATCTTAAAAGCACTGACGTGATAGAGCATTTTGAGTCATTCTCGAATTTTTGTTAGGAGTCAGCCTGAGAATTTCAAATTAATAGAAAATGGCTCAGTCGATGAACCGGTCTTAATAAAAATTAGCACGGATAATAGCTGGCATGCTGGAAATAGGATACATTTTCTCCCATGGAAACAAAGGGTCATCACATGTATTTTTAAAAACCTGTTATAGAATAGATTTACAATTAAAATTAGAGACACTATTAAGAGGTTCAATATAACTTTATAGTTATCTGCTTGCACATCAACGCGCAAACAAAAGCTTCACCAGTGGGATTCGATAAAATAAAACGTCACTTTAGGAAAAATAAGTCGAAGTTTGGCGACAAAAGGACGACAAATTTTCATCGCGAGTCGCGATAGTGGCAGGTGCGAGCACCGTGAATAAAGAAGCCCCACCTCTGCATTGCTGAGAATATTTTTGTATGAAAAGCGTATCCCCCACCGCTGCGTCTCGGCGCGGAATCGCAGCTTACATTTTAAATTCGTGATATATTTGAGCAGTCTTTTGAAACTAGTTGTTGGTACTGTACGTCTTTTCCAAAAAGAATAAGGGGATTTAACTTTAAAATAAGGATCTGTATCGACAATCTGCATTTAGATTGGATGCCGACTGCATTACAATTTAAATGCACTTCTGTTGTAATTGACGTAACTGCGAATTTTGACGACATTCCTGGCGCTGTGGTGGACGCCGCGGTCTTATAACTGGGAGGTCTCGTGTTCGATTCCCGGCAGGAGCGATTTATAATTTCCTAATTGTCTCCGGACCGGTCTGGCGAGTGGCTTTAATTGGGGCTATATACCACCCTGTGGGCAAATCCGTGCGTTTTAGCGTTCCGGTACGATCTTGCGTAGAAACCATGGGTATGGGTTTGATAAAACCTTGCCATACCTCTTCCAGATTAGTTGCTTCCACCTTAGGTTAATAAAAGACAGATTAAGGAAAAGGACGATTGATTAAAAATAATTCGGATGAGATGAGTTTCCTCTACCAACTGTTTAATCACTTAACATCACGATAGTTGCTCGTTTGATAGCTATATTAATTACGTCTCTTTTGTAATCACCTAAAGGCAGAAAGCCTGCCTAAATCTGTTCATAGCTAAATATTTTAATATTCTGACTTATAAAGTAAGCACGAAACAGGACAAGTTTTAGTAGCAGCAATAATTTTCCAAACCATAGTTTACAAAGTCAAGCCCACTAATTGAGGCAAGTTATAATTACAAGTAAATACCGTTCTCCGTCAGTGTTTTCGTTTTGTTAGTTTTGTAAATAGCTAGACTATGGCACTATGGCAACCGTGGCTTTGAGCCAAGGATTTGGTTTTAATAAATTGGAAAAACAAGGACGCTTTGAATTTCCTCTACTTTGTTAATTATTGATAACTCAATCATACCAACAGCCGTAATCACAGCCTGTTCGAGTAAAACTTTTTGAGGATAAATAGAATTATTTTTTAGTAAGTCCTACTTAGTACCTATAAAATTGGTGTTTTGTGAAACTGACCACTTTGAAACGGCATTTTATATTTGCGATTTGACTTGGAATTCTAAATTCAAATTCATGATCAATGATCATGAATGAGAGAGGAGGCTCCTATGAGAGAGGAGCCTGTGCCCAGCAGTGGGATGTTAAAAGGTGGTGGTGGTAGTGGATCATGAATGCATGCCAGAAATTTCTGTTGCTCGTCGGTTTTTTACCCGACTACGGCAAAGTCAAAAGGAAGGGTTATGATTTTAGCAGCCTATGTATGTATGTAGTATGTATGTATATTTGTGGCCGATTTTTGTATGAGATTCAGTGCGTACCACCGTAGCTCCTAAACTACTGGGCCGATTTTGATGAATGAGGTGTCAATTAATTCTTTGTTATGGTCCGCGTGACATAGGCTACATTTTATATAGGAAAAAAATCGAGAAGCGACGTCCGAGCGGCAAAAGTAAAATTATTTAGCTTAGGATAGACATAATAGATGGCGCCACTAGCTACTTGCCCCGCGTTCTGCACACTAAATTGTTATTTTATATTAAACTAGCTGACCCCCGCGACTTCGTTCGCGTGTTTATAGGTTTTATATAGGATCGGATCGGATCCCATAATTCTTTTCTGTACCTAAACTAAATGTAGCCTAAGTTACTCCTATTAACATCACCTATCTGCGACTGAAAGTTCCGTCAAAATCGATCCAGCCGTTTTGAAGATTAGCTGGAACAAATAGACAGGCCGACAAACATAAATTTAAACGCACGCCAGTTTAAAATAAGCAGTACGTACAAAGATCCGGCTCCCAAGTTATTTGAACCGAATAAATGTCTGTCATTTCTGAACTAATAAAGCTATGACCTTGAAATATTTACGGGACAATACTTAAAGTACTACTACCTTTCTAATGAAAAAAGAATGAATGAAATCGAACCACGCGTTAATGAATTACAGCTAAATACACGTTTTAACTTTCTTCCCCTCTCCCAAGGGAACCGTGCTGAATTTCGGGATAAATAGTATCCTATGTCCTACTTCGGAGTATAAACTCGTACCGTACCAAGTTTCATTCGAATCCGTTCAGTAGTTTCGGCGTGATGCGTGGCCAAGATACAGACAGACAGACAGACAGACAGACAGACAGACAGACAGACAGACAGACAGACAAAAATGAAAAAAATTGCAGTTTTGGCTTCAGTATCGATTATAGAGTGCCCTCCAATAAAAATTTTCAAAATATCTTCAATGTACAGAATTGGATCTGTTACAGTTTTATTATATTATAGATAGATAGATTGAATTACTAAAAGTAGTCGGGTTTTAGTTTACGAACTTTATCTCTTGTTCAAAGAAATAAATTATGATTTTCGGTCTATGCTACCAACGAAAGAATAGTGTGTTGTTGGGTTAACCCACGTTTATCCGCTTTCGTTCTGTAAATTTTGATCTCGCAAAAAACCTCGTGGCCACTTGGAGAACAAGGTTGATAATAACGAAATAAAAGCGATAGTGGAACCGGATGCAATTCAAACATTTACTCGTACCTACCTACACTGTTAAAAACATAAAATAAACTTAGTACATAAATGAGGACGTCACTAATTTTTCCACTGAATCGTTGAACGTAATTAAATACAAGTCTAGAATACTTAACATTATGAAGAAAATTCCAATTATTTCACTAGAGTAACATTCAAAAAGGTCTGGAATTCACAAGGGTCACGTTTTAAATGCCGAGATTAAAAATTCCATTTCTTAATTAAAAACTTAATGACAACATGTTTTTGTGCTTTGGAATACGAACTTTAATATTATGTTCATTCGTTTTAATTAAAACAAAATATTCGTCTAAATTGCGAGCGTTTGAACTTTCAGATAGGCCCCACGCACACACGTCGGTTTTGGATGTACGGCACGTCATTTGAAGGACAGTGTATATGGTAATTAACGCAACGTTTTTCTAAGAACACATACGATTCATACGTGAAAGTGTGGAATATAATGGTAAACATGACATCCCACAACCAACATTGGAGCAGGAAGGTCCAATACCAGGCCTTGATTAGTGTCTAATGTCTATACCTATACCTACACCGAGTTTGTATCCATCGATAAAAATCCTAAGAGTACAAACTCGGTGGACCTACTTTTAATAGAGCTGAGTTCTACATTTCTGCTTCATAGTACCAGTATCACTATAAAATAAGATAGTCACTATAAAATAAGTCTATAAGTGAACTTTTCATGAAGACAATGATCTCAGATAGCACATGAAATTGAAGGAATCGATGAGTTTAGTAATTCGGTAACTGTCCTGGTTGTAGCATCAGATTAAGGCTTCCATTTCAATAATAAATAATAAATAAATAATTTCTAAAAATATAATTTCTAAATAATAAATATATTTACTGATATCTAGATCCCTACACAGCTGGGAAAAGTGCTCATCAACCTTAGAAGGGTAACTGATTTTCATGAAACTTAGCTACGAATCATCTCGATTAAATCCACCCTCGGACAAAACAACGCAAATCGTAATTAATAAAGAGGAAATAAATAAATCAATAAACAAACATATTAAGTATATCGCAGACTCGTAATCGTCCCGTAAAAATAACACTTTTCTGATACCTATTAAGAAATGCATTTTGCTATAAAATAAATTCTGACACACATTTTGTTCTAGTTTATGAAAACGCATAAACACTTAGCGTGTTGACGTGTATATTTGCCACGCGAGATTTTAACCTCGTAAAGTGCACTCAAGTATATAAGGAAAACGTGGAAGCTTTAAGAAATCCAAGCCAGCAAATTCTGGCGTAACTATACCTAACATATAAAATTATTCTTGAATGTAGGACAGCGTTACAAAATATAAGATATATATTTTGTAACGCTGTTATTGTTAGATATATAAATATATAATATATGTATATAATATATATATTATATATATTATATACATAACATAATTATTTTTTGTTTCAAAAATAAGAACGGCACTTTTATAAAAAAATAGTAAATTTAACTTTGTATTATAATATTATTGTATAGGGTAAGTCCGGGGTAGATGGCCCTAGTAACTTTAAAACTCTATAGTGAAGGAATTATGATGAATAAAACATTGAATTAATATAAAACGTAAACTTTATTTATTACTCTTATCAAACATTAACGATAAATTACTTTAAAAAACGCAAACAATGTAATTTTAAACTTTAAAAAAAAACTAGGACTGGCCATCTCTCCCAGAGTGTCCGGGGGTGATGGCCATAGTAATCGGGGGGAGATGGCCAATACTCTTCTTGCCTTTCCCTTTGCTCTTGAGATCTTTTAACTCCTTTTTTTCTTATTACCGCAGTAAGAACACATGTCCTCAAACTCGGTGCAGTTTTCATGCACCCAAAACATGCAAATATTGTATTGTATCCAATCTTCAACTAATTGTGTCCTGTAATAATTATCACCACAATCTCAGCAGTTATCTTTCTCTCTATCTTCAGATTCACTTTCAGAGCTATCATTGAAAACGATGGGAATTTCTTCGCAACTGCTATCAGACAACCTACGAATTGCCTTTCGTTTCTTAACAGTTTTTTTTCTTAGGTCTATAAGTCATAGTATCTGTTTTTATCATTTTTGGTTTTTTTGACTTTTCTTCCTTTTTTTCTTTTTCATTTTCTTTCGATTTTCGTTTTTCAATATGATCTTCAGATGTCAAAATGATGCTTACTTATTTGGCTCGTTTCCAAACCTCGTTTAGTTTAACAGGCAGTGTAGATACTTCGTCCAGTAATCTAGTCGGTATTGGTTGGTCTACCGTCTGAAGGGATGTACCTACTTGGGCCTGAATCTGAGACTCAAAATTGACTTGTAATTCTTCTCAAATCATCGATAGTCAATGGAAAGCCTCTCGACTGCATGTCTTTTATATGCTTGCTCAGTCTTTTTTCGGTGTCTGCACCAAAGGTTGATGATAGTCCTATAGGTCCTATACAATGAACACAAAATTACTTTGCTATAATCCGCTAACAGTGACAAATTTGTAGGCACAACACCACACAAATTCACCACAAATTCAACTCGACGATCGTTTCGCTCCGACAAAAGTCCCATAGGTCCCTTTGTGTAGTTGTTTTGTTTTAACCTTCTTTCTAGTGTTTTTCTTGGAATATGGTAAATAAAAGAGGCCCTATAAACCGTCATCCCTCCTCTGTGTACTTCTGACACAGCATTTTTTAAGTCTTCTTCGCTCCAGGCACCTCGTCCAATAGCCGCCTTCCGTACGTATTGATTAGGCATCTATAGAAACATTGAATTTTAAAAATAGATTTAAATTAGGACATTTAATTTTATGGCTATCTCTCCCGTAAATAATTTGGCCATCTTTCCCGATTGTCCGGGTGAGATGGCCACAGTACTTAATAAAAGCAACTTCTCAATTTTGTAGTTAATTTTTAGGTTAGAATGACGAGAAAGTTATTTACTTTACAAAGAAATCACAAAAACGGACAAAACTTTCAAAAATTTTTTGTGACCACTTAATATGTCAACCCCTTAGTTTAATTTAAACGTGTTATTAAAAAACAAAGTCAAATTACTCACCTTTCCATAACTTTTTCGCAAAAAACTCCATGCCGGCTTGTTGCCCGTGCCGAAACGAATCGAACTAAATTATAGTAGGTGCCATCTATTAATAATTACTTCGACTTTTTTCTATTGGCCATCTCTCCCATACGGCCATCTCCCCCGGAATTACCCTATATAATAACTAAATAAATATTTGTGTATAATATAATTATATACATAACGAACGAATTATTTTTGTTGTTATAAATTATTCTATTGCCATTTCAAAACTCAAATAATTTAGTAAATGGATATCTAGTTGCAGGAATAAATTCAAATTCCATTTGTAAATATTTAATATAGGTACCACAATAGTAATAAATCATACTTTATGACTAAAATCATTTAATCATTTATGAAAAATCATTTAATCATATTATTTTATCAGCAGTATTTATTTTTTTAAGGAACACCTAAATATTTACGCGATAAAATACAGCTTAGATCACTACTATAACCTTGTAGGTACTACAATTCTCTACTTGCTTGTGAATATCCATCAATTTCGGGTCAGCCGTTCCGAAGATTAGACTGTACAAACTGATATTCAGACAATTTTTTAAAAACGTCTATTTGTGTTCTGCTATAGTTCAAATTATTCTATTACGAGCGGATACCCGCGACTTCGTTCGCGTGGATATTGATTTTAATAATCCCGTGGGAATCATTTTGTTTTTCCTAAGCTCCTTTGAGCTTATACCTTGCTAAAAACTGTAAAAAGTTCACTGGCGGATGTTTAGGTACATCGAAATGTAAACATCCGCGAGTGAAAGTCCCATCAAAATCGGTCCAGCCTTTCAGAGATTAGCCAGTAGTCTTTAAAGTATCTACTTTCTAACTAAAAAAGAATGAATGAAATCGGACCACCCGTTAACGAATTACAGCTAAGTACACATTTTGCCTTTCATCCCCTCTCCCAAGGGAACCGTGCTGCATTTCGGGATAAAAGGTATCCTACGTGTTACTCCATAGTATGAACTTAAATCATGCCGAGTTTCATTTCAATCCATTCAGTAGTTTATACGTGATGCGCGCACAAACATACAGACAAACAGACAAACAGATAAACAGACAAACAGATAAACAGACAAACAGACAAACAGACAAAAATTTCAAAAATAGCTTTTTTACGTTCTATTACTTATCCCTAACATCCCCCAGTTATTATTTTGCAAAAATCTTCAATGTACAGACACGGCAATTCTACGATTTTATTATATGTATAGAAGACTAGATATAGATTATGAGATTCATGAGGAAATCACCGGCAGACGCTCTTATTTTATTTATTTCTATAAATGTCGTATTGTAATCGATTTTTTTTATATTAATCAGATCGGATCCGATTCTGCACTCGAATGACCAGAACCTTTTCATAGTGCGATAAGATGGAAGCCGGCATAAAAGCGCTGATTGATCGCCCTCATTTGACGCCTGTGTCCCATTGGAATCGAATACGTTCAATGAAATATTCCCGTCGAATAAATCCACTGAAAGCACTTCGTTGTACGAGTGTACAAATTAAACGTAGCCATCTTTTATCAAATTCAATCGAAACTACATTTAGTAGTAACTAATTACTTAACTTACATCTACAACTAAAGGCGCTGTGTTGGGACAGTGCGTTTCGCCAAAAATAAGACACTGGATGGCATATTATCTTCATTCTGTATTCTACTTTCTTCATCTGATACAGATTTGTTAACCCCCGACGCAAAAACGACGGGGTGTTATAAGTTTGACGTGTCTGTGTGTGTGTGTGTGTGTGTGTCTGTCTGTTCCCCTGTAGCGCTCAAACCGCTGAACCGATTTGAATGCGGTTTTTTTTTTGTTTAAAAGGTGAATTAGTCGAGAGTGTTGTTAGCTATGTTTGATAAAAATCGATCCAAGATGGCCGCCGCTACAAAATGGCGGATTACATATTTTTCTCAACTCCCTTATGGGTATCAAATGAAAGGGCTTGACTAGTAGAATAGCATTATGCAAATCCAAGATGGCTGCCGGCACAAAATGGCGAATGTCGGGGGTTTTTTTAAATTTTAAATTTATTATCATTTGGGTTTCGCCAAATACGTTGGACAAACGTATAAGTACTACGCCTTTTTCTATTGAAGTAGAAGAATAGATAAGTAGTTTTGCTTTGTCCTCCGAAAAGATTACAGAGAGCTTTTATAGAGCGATTCATTATTTACAGTCCATCTATTTTTTAACACTACGAACATTAAATAGTGAAATATAAAATATATAGGTATATCTATATATAATAATTATGTATATAGCGGTACATAATATCACAGTCTTGTCCCGAGCGAATGAAGCCAACATAATTCTCATATACCCGACTATATAATATGCGCCTGTGCGCGGGACAAACCGCTGCCATGTCTGAATTATTCATGAGACATATGGACTAAAGCGGACTAGATTTCTGTCAGAGTTTTAAATAAACTTGAAATTCAGCAATTCTTTAAAAAATACCTGGCGGGATAGGAAAAGTGATTCAAGTTTAAGCCCTCATACGCATTAGCGGTTGCGGTAGCGGTGCGGCTAGCCGCTTTTATATTTTTATATGCAACCGCTACCGCAACCGCTAATGCGTACGAGCGCTTAGTGCGTACAAAATGAGCGGTTGCATATAAAAATATAAAAAGCGGCTAGCCGCACCGCTACCGCAACCGCTAATGCGTATGAGGGCTTAGTGTGAGTAGGTAACATCCGATTAAATAAAAACTTGTGTACTTACATTTGAATTTTTTACATTCAAACGAATAGGTATTCTTTTCTAGTCTTAATTGTCCTACGACTGTGTAAAGAATAATATTATGTTTAGAATAGTTTAAAAAATGCTAACGCTAAACGATTTAGAAACACAATGGGCAATAACCTTTATCATTTGATGCGGGCTCGCGTCTCCAATAGAATTTTCTTATATTATAAACGTCGGTGATGAATCGAAAGGGATTAAGATCCAATAATGTACTCGTGCTTCGGCATAAATAGACAGGTTCTAAATAGGGTGTCACAACGAATAAAATCCAATTTACTACACAAAACCAACGGATAATTCACGCCACGTCGTATTAAAGTACATGAGGACCGCAAAAACGCTTGTTATGTACAAATTTTATTTGATCATATTATATTTTTGGAATCATTCAACTATAATAAGCGGTGATAGCCTGGTGGTTACGATTTCGGTTTCCCTTTCGAGGAGACTGAGTTCAATCCCCGGGACGCAACTCTAAGTTTTCGGAGTTTTGTGCGTTTTAAGCAATTAAAATATATCACTTGCTTTAACGGTGAAGGAAAACATTGTGAGTCATGACGAAAGCTGCATGCCTGAGAGTTTTCCATAATGTTACCAAAAGCTTGTGAAGTCTACCAATCCATGTTGTTTCGTTATTCACTAATAAGTAGCCTATTGTTGTTGTATTAGACGTTCAATAGTTTTTTTCGAAAATGAAAAACATGCTGTAAGAAAAACCCTTTCTTACATACATTAAAGTGCACAAAAAAATCAGTCGTGTGGAATATTATCCGTCAAAGCTCTAGACCAACCGCTCTTCTCTCTGTAGATATCGTTTATGCTCTTCCAAAACAAACAAAATATATTTTTTCAATCCATTAATTAAAACTAAACGCATTATGTATGTAGTTCGTGAATTTTCATTTAATTTCTGTTTATAATTTCTTAAGCAGGAGTTTATAATATGAGTTAATTTAAGAGTTAAATATGGCAGTTTATCAGCGGCCAGTATTTGCTCACCAATCTGTTTTTGTGACAGCTCTGCATACTGATATGAAACATTTTCAATATGTCCCTACTAACCTTATTCAATTTTAAGTGTAGATAGAACTATTTGAAAAAGTGGTGAGTACCTACATTCACAAATACGAGCATTATGAAATTATTCTTATTTGAGGGTTTTATTGAGAGTACTCTCAGGAGATAAGCCGCACAAAGCGTACTGTCACAGTGGTATTAATCACTTACGACGCCGAAGTTTGCTGATCCCTGCCATCATCCGTGCCGAGGCATGCATTTACATAAATAACCTCATCTATATTCAGCATGTAGAGTAAGTAGCCCATGCAACAACATGTTTCATTCAACTTGCCCAATAACCAATATATGCCAGGCCCTACGTGGTCATACCGAAGTAGCTATTACCTAATCTGTGGTCATACTGTTTACTTATGCTCATTTTCTACTGCTAAGAAATAAATCTATAGATTACAGATAGATTGCATAGAATAGAAGAGTTTTTTATTCAAATAAACTTTTAAAAGTAGGTACTTTTGAATCGTCAATTGAATCTACCACTTGTTCGAAATGCCGTTCCTACCGAGAAGAACCAGCAAGAAGCTCCGCGGTTGCTCTTTTTAAAATAACAATATAACAATAGATATTTATTAATAAAATTTAATTATTCCACCTATCTACGTTGTTATTATCATAAACAACAACGTTTCTTAGTAATTTATCGACAGAATATCGATTTCAGATAGTTATGAGTTGGATATGCTGGAAATTGCTTATGTTTATTATAGCATCTATACTAATAAATAAAATTGAAGTGTCTGTCTGTAATATCGAAATAACTACCTCATATTAAGCTCATATGGTTATTTGAACGATACTATAACCGAATCACACGTTTTTAAAATTTTTGTCTGTCTGTCTGTCTGTCTGTCTGTCTGTCTGTCTGTCTGTCTGTCTGTCTGTTTGAACGGGCTAATCTTTGGAACGGCTGAACCAATTTTGACGGGACTTTCACATACAAGTAGAGAATTAACCAGGGAGTAACATAGGCTACTTTTTTAACCGACTTTCAAAAAAGGAGGAGTTGTGTTTTTCTACCTATGTACACCGATATCTCCGAGATTTCTGAACCGATTTGAGTAATTTTTTTTTTAATCGATAGAGAAACATTGCGACACTGTCCTACAAAAAATTTGGATTCCAACTCCTCAATCCTGATGCTGTAGGGGATCTGATCCCCAAAACTAATGGGATTTAGGCACTGTCGGTTATTTAAATTGATATTGGAGATACCAATTAAAGACTTTATTGTTGAATGACCTCGAGTAGGTACATGTCCAACTCCTCAACCCTGATGCTGTAAGGAATTGCATTCCGAAATCCTAAGGATCGCACGGAATTTTTCCGTTTTGTGGACGGGTTACTACTTTACTACAGATAGGCTACTTTTTGTTCTGGAAAATCAAAGTTCCCACGAGATTTTTACAAACCTAAATACACACGGGCGAAGCCGTGGGCATCATCTAGTTGATAAATAATAATTTGATGGACTTACAGCACACAAACATTTTAATTAATTCAATTAAATGTTGTGTTAAATACAATAAAATTATGGAACGCCGTGGTCACGTGTAAATTGTGTTCAAGAGATAATCACAAAATACTTCACAAATAACGACGCTGTTGTTATAAACTTATGATGCTAGGGATTACAGTTTTAAGGCGTCATCAGTGGCGGGGCAAGTCGCATTTACATAATAAGCAAGCTCGTCTACATTCAGCATGCATAGTGGCTCATGCAATAATACCAGGACGTGTCCTTCAACATGCACATTGCACAGTGCTAATGGTAGCTTTATGAAAAAATGCCATACCTACTTCTGGTTCTTTAACTCAATTTATTACAATACTATCTTCAGAGTTGTTCAATTAAATCAATCAACTCAATAACATTATTTTTCTTATAATGCTAATAGCATTATAAGAAAAATAATTTTCTCTCTCTCCTCTGTTCCTCTCTGCTGCCGGACACCGTCTAACGGTTTGTACCTAAACATGCCGCAACTGCCGCGAACCGACTGACGGTTCCGCTTTTTAACTCTCTCTCCACGCCAAGTTTAACATGCGATTAAAGTCTTTATACTTACTATATCTTTTTAAGACTATCTTGGTACAAACTGTTCGTCAAAGAACAAGGATGAATATAATATAATAGTTTGTGCCATCTGTTTTCATAGATACTAAATGACTTTTAAAAAGTTTTTTGACGGATATGTATGACGAATATACGGTCGACGGCCATGCTGTGTGCCAATTGTTGTAGATTAAACTTTGGAATATCGTGTTTTACTGCTAAATATATGTGTTCTTTTCATTTATTATTGTAAAATATTATATTAGGCATTTTTTCACAACTCCCTTAATATGGTTATCAAATGAAAGGGCTTGACTAGTAAAATAGCACTATACAAACCCAAGATGGCCGCCGCCACAAAATGGCGAATGTCGGGGTTTTTTAAAATTTTTAATTTATATTAATGGTGATCGTGTGACACAAGCGCACACTACTCAAGTAGATTCAGTGAAATCGTTTTAACTTTTGTTTATGTTTTCATATTTGCATAGGTTTTTTGAAGCTATAGCTTTCCTTATTATTATAAGCCTATAATATCCTGAGGGGCAATGTTTCTGAGTGCAATGTATTATTTCGATTTAAATACGTAACCCCATATGATATTATCAAAACATTTAAATCTTTGCAACACAAAAAAACAGGAGATTTATGGGGAATATCAGTAAAAATAATTCACAATATTATTGATGTTATTGCGCCATATCTTGCTGTAATTTTTAACAAGTCCATAGATTCGGGATCATTTCCCGACCTCATGAAATGTAGTAAATTGATACCTCTGTTTAAGTCGGGAAGTAAAACTGATCCAAATAACTATAGGCCGATTTCAATTCTACCAACTCTCAGCAAGATATTTGAAAAAATAATGCTCAACCAACTGCTCCTGCACTTTAATTTAAATAAATTACTTCACTCTGAGCAGTATGGTTTTACTAAGGGTCGTTCAACAACCGATGCGGCCGCAAGGCTGTTACGGCACATTTTCGATGCTTGGGAAAAGTCACAGAATGCCATTGGTATCTTCTGTGATTTGTCAAAAGCATTTGATTGCGTTGAGCACGAGACTCTTTTACGAAAATTAGGCCACTATGGTATTAAAGAATCTGCACTCAGTCTCATTGCGTCTTATCTCGGTGATCGTATACAAAGGGTATGCATCAATGATGTTAAGTCATCCGGATCAGCCTCAGTGATGGGTGTCCCCCAAGGCTCTATTCTAGGTCCATTCATGTTTCTGGTTTATATTAATGACTTACCACATTTCGTCAAAAATGCTTGCGATATTGTACTATTTGCTGATGATACGTCTTTAATTTTTAAAGTCGATAGAACTAAAGACAATTTTGACGATGTAAATAATACTTTATCTCAAGTTTCACACTGGTTTACTATAAATAATCTACTTTTAAATGCTAAAAAAACCAAGTGTGTCGAGTTTTTATTGCCCAATACAAGGATTACTAGCAACAATTTAAAGATAAGTGGTCAGCCATTGAAAACTGAGAACACAACTGTGTTCTTGGGAATAACCCTAGATGCAAAGCTTCAATGGGGCACCCATATAGCAACACTTGCTGGCAAGCTTAGCTCTGCTGCTTACGCTGTTAGGAAGATTCGACAGTTAACAGACGTAGAAACTGCAAAAGTAGTTTATTTTGCATATTTCCATAGTATTATGTCGTATGGAATCTTACTATGGGGTAAAGCAGCTGATATTGGAAAAATTTTCGTTTTACAAAAAAGGGCAATTCGCGCAATTTATAATTTAAAACCGCGGGATTCCCTTCGAGAGAAATTTAAAGAAATAGGTATTCTTACAGTAGCTTCTCAATATATTTATAACAACATAATTTTTGTTAAGCAAAACATTCACAGTTACAATAAAAAGTGTGAATTACACGATAGGCGGTTAAGAAATAGAGATGGACTAGTGATTCCTCGATTACGCCTCAAAAAGGTCCAAAGGTCGTTTGTGGGAATGGGCGTAATGTTCTATAACAAAATTCCACAACAAATCTTAGATTTGCCTTTACACAAGTTTAAGAATTCTATTAAAAGTGTGCTCATGAAAAAAGCATATTATACAATTGAAGATTATATAAATGATAAAAAAGCATGGATTTAATTTATTCGCTTTATACGCTATTATAACTTGAGGAGTATTCGATTATTGGTGTTCAATTCGATGCTTTAATCATGGGTAGCCTAAGTATGTCACGCTCTCTTTAAACATTTCTGTGGTGGTGTCGTGTGGTGCGGGTTGTTACGTTCCCTCAAATATGGTTGAGCGAAGCAATGGCTGGATCATGCGTCATGCTCGTGAACGGGTGCCGCCGTCGGAAATGGGGCTACTTTTGTCTGCCCTTCTTAACGTGTGGAATTGTAAGCACCATTCTGAACCAGTGGTAGATTCATTTGTCGATTCAAAAGCACTTGTAAAAGTTTATCCGAATAAAAAATATGTCTTAGACTTGCCTTTACACAAGTTTAAGAACTTTCTTAAAAGTATGCTCATAAAAAAAGCTTATTATACAACTGAAGATTATATAAACGATAAAAAAGCTTGGATTTAACTCGTTCCAGCAATGCGCGAGACGGCATTTCAATCATGTACATTAATAATAATAATTGTTATAATGTTATTTTTAAAAAGAGCAACCGCCGAGTTTCTTACAGGTTCTTCTCGGCTGGAACTGCATTCCGAACCTGTGGTAGACTCAATCGACGATTCAAAAGCACTTGTAAAAGTTTATTTGAATAAAAAACTTTTCTATTCTATTCTATTCTATTCTATTCTACTTGTTACAAAACGAATTGCGAGTGTATCGTAACAGTAACACATACCCACCTACATTATTGGATTGCCTCCCATTCTCGCTCACGGATCTGCGAAAGAACGATTTTTGATTTTTTTTTTGGCTTGACAATAGCAGCTAGTCTTTACGACATAATATTATTATAAATGCGAAAGTGTGTTTATTTTTTACACGCTTTATTGATTTATCCTTCTATTACGCCGCAACAGGGCTACGGATTGACGTAATTTCATGGGTGTAAGGATACTTTTTATTCCGAGAATTTTGGAAAAACCTACTTTACTTCGTGGCACGTGCAGTCTATCTCGCGGGCAAATGCTAGTTTATAATAAATATACTTAGATTTTTACCAAAATTCTCTGTGGAGTTTTTCGCGTAAATATTGTCGTTCATTTGCACTCGAATCTATATAATTAAAACAAACCCTTTCACAGTGGGTTACCGCTAACTTCTATATTCTACTTCTTCTCTACTACTTCTATTCTTCTTCTTGCGAACGATGCAAACGACCGTGCGTTGTTTCGCCATTATAGACCTACAGAACCTATATAAACAAAGCCACTGGCCAATGCTATTTCATTGAAACAAAACTTTTAAGAATTATTCCAAGCGTTGCTTTGAAGTTAACGTACTCGTAGCTCAAACCATTTTGCCTCTCCAGGGACTCGAGTCAAATTTAAACTTTTGAACCCACGCTACCTGTTCCCGCGGTCCGGGCACCTCGGGCGTTACCGTGTTATGAAATTTTACGAAACTTTGTCTTTTATGAAATTTTGGCAACTTTTAGCCTTTTACTTTAGGTAGTTTCCTATACCTATTGTCTTGAATTTATACGATCTAATATTTTTTTTTAAATATTCAAGCTAACAACCACCGAAACATATTACGTACCTTATCCCCTTCCCCTTCCCCTACACACCTTTTTTTCTAGTATTTCACCAGAGGTTGCCTGGTAGAGATTACTTTGTAAGAAATATAGACCGCCTTTGCATATAAAGTTTTAAGTAATCTACTTACATTGTTGAATTATCTTATGTGCAGTAAAGTATTTCTATTTACCTATCTAAAAATCTATAAATTCACTATAAGGCTAGGGACAAATCTATAACGGAAAAACGGATTTCGCATTTTCGCGCTTCCCACGCCTCTACGTCCGTCACCCGCACTTTCCGCGAACTATAATATCATATCAAGTACATAATCTTGAAATATTAACGACACGCTCTATTAAGAGCCCTCTCCATGGCAGCGACAAATCGTTGGTGGGTGGAGTCTAAAACAGTGATTTCTGCATTTAGAGAGCGAGACGTCTTCAGTAAAGAAAAGTACTAAAAATATATACATAAATAAATAATAAATAAATTAAATAAATAAATTTTGCTTGAGATATCATGATTATTAGTGAAAAACGGCAAAGTAAAAAGATGCAAATCTAGGTTTGGAACTACGCCTATTTTAGCAAATATTTGGCAATTTTTTACATGAACTAAGGACATTTGAAATTATTATGAAGTAACGTATGACAAGACTTTGGTCGTTTTTAACCGACTTCAAAAAAAGGAGGTTCTGTATTCGACCCGTATGTATGTATGTATGTATGTATGTATGTATGTATGTATGTAAGTATGTTCGCGATTATCTCCGCAACTAATGAACCGATTTTGATGATTGTTTCACTATCGTTATCTACATACTTTCAAGAAGGTTTTAGTATATAACACATCGAGTTATCATTCTTACGTACGAAGTTATAAGCATAAATGTACACATATGTCACTAATATGTTCTCTGAGATTGCCAGACCTATTGCTGAAGTCTGATATAGCTATTCTGTCCAAAAACTTCACTCTGCTACGCCTACGTAACATTGACCTTTTGCAAAAAGTTTTGGGTCGAAGTCAGTACAGTTGCATATAGAGTGAGTCCTTGGAGTTTGTGCATGGTTACGTGTATTTCCATTCTATACAAAGCCAAACCGCAAGGTTGTGAAACTAGTCGCGTATAGATTGTAAATTACGGTCTATCCAAATTATACAAGAGTTTTACGCATACAAACTAATCTTGTATAGATCAGAAGTTCGGTTAGGTTGGGTTAGAACATAATAAAACCACTCACCTATAGTATGACACTTAAAATGTATATGTCACAGGATATTTAATAATAATTAATAATATATAGGTCATAATCTATTTTACATAGTTCTCATTTATATTATTATTCTTATTACCTAATATAAAGAAAACAAATCACTAAAAAGCATAAAATAATTTTTTTCAAAGAAAAATGAACCGACTTCAAACGAATCGAACTAAAAAGTTTAAAATAATTTTTTATTCATTTAGATTGACGATTAAACTACCTAACTCAAATGATATATAATTTTTTGAAGTCGGCGCCAAACCACATTCAATTCGTGTAAGTAAAATCAGAATATCCACTTTTGAATGCGAGCGCGGTGAACTTAGTCGCGGAGGGTGAGTCTGGGACCCGGGAGGCACATTTTCGACTTGAAGTGAACTTGAAGTCATTTGGCGCCGACTTCAAAAAATTATATATCGTTTGAGTTAGGTAGTTTAATCGTCAATCTAAATGAATAAAAAATTATTTTAAACTTTTTAGTTCGATTCGTTTGAAGTCGGTTCATTTTTCTTTGAAAAAAATTATTCAATTTTCTAGTTTCTTATATAGTTTATTTACGCACGAAATTGCCTCAAAATTTGCCGAAAAATAATGGTTTTTCAACCGTCATAACTTTCAAAATAAATATAATTTGACTATTTTTTTATTTTATGGCATAGATAATGGAGATATAAATTGATATCTGGCTTAACTTTAGATCTATTGCGACAAATATTAGAATAATAGGCGTAATACGTTTGTATGGAGAAGCGCGTGAAGAGAGCAACCTTAAATGCACGAACGAAATGTCGAAACAGGAAATAAATTTCACGCGCATTTTTAGTTGGAGTTTTTTGGTTGCATTTGTCCATGGCTTGTCCACGGCATTATGCTTCCCTTCACAATAATACAGTCGACGCGCTAATTTTTAATAGCCGAGCCGGAGGAGAGGGTTAATAACGCCGAGTATTTAATTTTCAATACGCACGTGTATCATACACGGTTTTTCAATACATTTGCTAACGAAAATGGTAAAAACAATAAAATATTATGATCACCCTTAACAACCAGTACAATGGTATTAGCTAGGTATTTTTAGTACCATAGTAAATTACATTTTATATAGTAAATATATTATTATGTATTAATTAAAAAATAACTTTTAATATGTACATATTTATCTACTTATTACATTATGAATACATTGAGAATACTTCACCATAAGATGTTGACCTGAGCTGTTCAGTTTATGAGCCATATTAGTAGGTATTAGTCGTAATAAAATATTACTCTATGAAAGTGATAACAGACGCGATTTTGCGCCTCCTGCTAATAGCCCAGTCAAATGAGACGTAAAAATGTTATCAAATAACAGTAATTCCGACAGAGCTGAATTTTGGTAGAGACCTTGGCTACACCAGTAGGAATAATGTGTCAAACGTGCTCATTGATTCCATGTCTCTCTCTCGGAATTACTGTTAATTGAAATTCTATTTTGACTGGGCTATAACTTTACTCACTATTTCTTAGATATATTAGCATCTTTACACAAAAGTAAGCGTTGGATGAGAGCGATTTCACCACACTTGTGTGATTTATGTTTTTCTTCACATGGCTTTTGTAGGTGGTCAACTGTTCGGTTATTATTTTAGTCGCAGATGATCGGTAAAAATCTTCTTTTCTGTTCTGAAAGATCTGTTTGACAAGAAAATATTCTGAAATTTTTTTACAAAAGCTACCTGAGTGCTATTCTTCTTTATCTCTGTATAGTAGGAGATCCCACCTTAGAAATTTCTACCCTCATCTGTTATTTAAACGAATTATATGTCAAATGAAAGATTATTTTATTCTTAATCGAACCGTATTTGGTTGCCTGGTCAAAAGTGGTGCTAAATCATGGTTGCCTGGATTTTAAGATATAAAATGTTCGGTGCGAGTGTTGAAAGTGACAGAAAAGTGTTGCGCGCGCAATTTCATTTGACAGACAAAGATGCAGTGAGGCAGGCGTGCACTCGGCAGGTGCTTAGTCTATACATAGATTAAAACCATAGACTTTCTGTGCCTGTCCATTAAAGATATTTACAAAAAAATAAGTGAGTGACGTAAGGGATAAGTAATAAAACGTAAAAAAGCTGTTTTTGAAAATTTTGTCTGTTTGTCTGTATGTTTGTGCATGTATTACGCAAAAACTACTGAATGGATTGAAATGAAACTTGGCATGATTTAAGTTCATACTACATAATAGCATATAGGATACTTCTTATCCCGAAATTCAGCACAGTTCCCTTGGAAGAGGGGATGAAAGTCAAAATGTGTATTTTGACTTTCATCCTCTCTCCCAAGGGAACTCTGCTGAATTTCGGGATAAAAGGTATCCTATATGCTATTATGTAGTATGAACTTAAATCATGCCAAGTTTCATTTCAATCCATTCAGTAGTTTTTGCGTAATACATGCACAAACATACAGACAAACAGACAAAATTTTCAAAAACAGCTTTTTTACGTTTTATTACTTATCCCTTACGTCACTCACTTATTTTTTTGTAAATATCTTTAATGGACAGGCACAGAAAGTCTATGGTTTTAATCTATGTATAGACTAAGCACCTGCCGAGTGCACGCCTGCCTCACTGCATCTTTGTCTGTCAAATGAAATTGCGCGCGCAACACTTTTCTGTCACTTTCAACACTCGCACCGAACATTTTATATCTTAAAATCCAGGCAACCATGATTTAGCACCACTTTTGACCAGGCAACCAAATACGGTTCGATTAAGAATAAAATAATCTTTTATTTGACATATAATTCGTTTAAATAACAGATGAGGGTAGAAATTTCTAAGGTGGGATCCTAGACCAGTACCTACCTACCGCCATTACGGTGTGTAAGATTGTCGTTAAAAAGAAACAAGCGATCCTGTGATAGCACCCAAGCTTTGCAAAACGATTTAAATTATATTTTATTTTGTAACAGCATTTCTGCGGACGCTAGGTAGACAGGTCGTAATATTTAGCATGAGACCCAGGTTTAATACTTATAGCAAAGAGTTTAACTCAAAAACATTGCTTGGAAGTTATCCTGCAGCAACACAGTAGCATAGCTACGTTAAGCAAAAGCACTTCAAAACTTCCGCTCCAGCGTTATTCAATGAAAGGGGCTGAATCACCTTAAGCTACTTTTGAAAGTACTTTTAAACTTTATATAACTTATTAGATACGGGCATTCATTTAATCTACCCACATTTTAAAACTTCCAACAACATTCTTATTTTTAGTTGTTTTAACAAACATTTCCGTGAGCTATGAACAGCATTCTTTTAACTTTGTACTTCCGTAACATAATTAATTAAAAAGAAAATATACGAAAACTCTTCGAATTATAATATTTTATTGCTTCATCATTGCCCCATACATTAATTAGTATAGAAATCTATATTGACTAATCACTTTCCACACACTAATCATACAATCCAAAGCATTTACTTTAAATGCTTAGGAGGAATATGTGCTTATGCACTTGACTTACATATATTCATCATGTAATTGTTTGTCTATCATTCCAGGTTTTTTAAGTTGTTACTTTTAATATTATTTGTAAAAAACTCAATTAATGTTAGTTTAATTGAGTATTTACTTGGCAATTATTTGAGATTTAAATTTAAAATTAAAATTTAGAATTGCAAGCCCGCGAGTGAGATATTTACTTTGTCGAAAATATTTGTCGCCTAGCCTAAGAAGGTTCATTAAAAATATTACACTACCTAAAAAGAGTAAGCAATTGACTAAGGTCTGAAATATACCAGATTCTCTCAGTGCTGAAGCTAAACCTTCACTAACTACGGGTTAGCAATTAACCCCGTTCACACTCCAGAAAGCAAATTACATACTGAATTGCCTGCCATATGGTGATTTAATGGCATTTTCCAAGACTGGTTAACCACAAACAGCTTCCATTCAATTAACCTCACTAAATGTTATTGGAGTGCAAATACACTATAGCTATCTTAACAATTAAGTTCTACCTTACGAATGTGAACCAGCCATGATCATGGCTGGTTCCGTTAGTACTAAATGGAATTTTCTCCAATAAGTTGACTAATTCGATCGATGTAAGTCAGATTCCCAGATATTATTTAGAAGCCTACCTACGTATTAAGAAGTCATAATAAAATAAGAATCCCTGAAATTACTGATACTACTTTCAAAAGATGAAGAGCAATTCTCCGTTACCAAATATGTCAGTCTGCGTGTGTCCCTTCAAGAGACCCACGTCCAGCAGTGGACTTACCGCGAAACGACGTAAAAAAATTATAACTAGGTACAATAATTTTAAAGGTAATTTTTGTGTTTTCTTTTTTTCGAAGTTTATTGGTACAGATCACAATGTTAGCTTGAGCGTCGATGAAAAATTTGGCGCGAATATCCTATTTGTTTAAGCAAGAACCGACGTGGGGTTGCGTAATTTATTAGTGGAGATAAATTTCAACCCTTAACACGGCAGCGAACGTATAGCCTGTATTGATGATATCTGCCTAAAGGGGCACAATATATTATCAGGCCACTCAGTATTCGTTATCGCACAAATAAAAGTTACTTACTACTACTATACGTATGGTATAATACTAGGTGCATTCATGTTTACTGTTATAAACTATGTAAGTAAGATGGTAATTTACTGCGCCTAAAAATTAAACAATTAGGTACTTAATCTATACTAATAAATAAAATTGAAGTGTCTGCCTGTAATTTCGAAATAACTACCTCATATTAAGCTCATATGGTTATTTGAACTGTATACCTGAATCACACGTTATGTTATATATTACGTTACACACGTGATGTGTATAACTGAATCACACGTTATGTTATATATTACGTTACACACGTGATGTGTATAACTGAATCACACGTTATGTTATATATTACGTTACACACGTGATGTGTATAACTGAATCACACGTTTTTAAAATTACTAAATTTGCGAATCTAAATGCAAAATATTCAGTAGTTACATTCTTTTTATTGGGAGTGCAATGCAACGAGCAAATTAAAACTTTTCCTCTTTAAAATTAAAATTTTCATTTACGGCTTTAAAATAAAAATATCTCTGGGTTTTCCATAAAAACGTATACATTTATGTATTTAATTGATATTTACATTACACATCACGCATTCTCCGGTGAAGAAAACATTATTAGCAAATCGATATAACACTCGTAAAAGCAAAAATACAAACAGTGATAAAAATAAATTATTATAGGTGCACACTTTTTCTTAATTTAATAAATAATGTTACGAGTATGTTTGAGGATAAATTCTTATCTCGTTTCAATGATCCCTATCCCTTTTGCCCTTCCGCAGGTGCTTTTTCAGTTAGCTCGAAGTTATAGCGTGAAAGTTTCCCAAAACTTCGGTCCATAATAATATGTAAAAAGTACAGGTATAAATAAATATCTAAAGTAAACTTAGTAAATCCGAAGTTTAAGATGTACCTATTGCCTGTAACTCAGGTTTATACCTACTTAGCTTAGGGACAATTGGTTCTCTTTATACCTATCTATTTAGTTAAGATTTTATGAAGATCATTTTAATTTACAAATGTTAAGTACTTTTATATTTACTTATTATACTTACTTAGTTATATTTTTGAACGGTAATGAATTTCCTATATTATTAATCTATATATTATACTAGCTGACCCCCGCGACTTCGTCCGCGTGGTTATATAGGTTTTTATGTAGGATCGGATTGGATCCCATATAATCCTTTTTTGTACCTAAACTATATGTAGCCTAAGTTACTCCATATAACATCAGCTGTCTGCCATTGAAAGTTCCATCAAAATCGATCCAGCCGTTTCAGAAATTAGCTGGAACAAATAGACAGATCGACAAACATAACTCTAAATGCACACCAGTTTAAAATAAGCCGTACGTTCAAAGATCCGGGTCCCAAGTTATTTGAACCCAATAAATGTCTGTCATTTCTGAACTAAAAAACCTATGACCTTGAAATATTTACGGAATAATACTTAAAGTACTACCTTTCTAACAAAAAAAGAATGAGTTAAATCGAAGTACCCGTTATTGAATTAGAGCTAAATACACGTTTTAACTTTCTTCCCCTCTCCCAAAGGAACCGTGCTGAATTTCGGGATAAAAAGTATCCTATGTCCTACCTCGGAGTATAAACTCATATCGTACCAAGTTTGATTCGAATCCATTCAGTAGTTTCGGCGTGATGCGCGGCCAAGATACAGACAGACAGACAGACAGACAGACAGACAGACAGACAGACAGACAGACAGACAGACAAAAATGAAACAAATTGCAGTTTTGCCTTCAGTATCGATTATAGAGTGCCCTCCAATAAAAATTTTCAAAATATTTTCAATGTACAGAATTGGATCTGTTACAGTTTTATTATATTATAGAAGATAAAACAAAGTCGTGTTAGTTCGAACACTTATAACTCGAGAACGGCTGGACCAATTTTCATGATTTCTGATTTGTTGTATTTGTCTCCATCCAGAATAGTATAATAAATATTAAAAACATTAGAAAATTGACGAGAAAAACCATTTTCCCAAACAAAATGTTCACGGGTTTCGTAACTGTCAAACATCCCGTCGCGTGGATACGGTAAACTCTCTCACCCGTTAGTGTATTTGTCATCTAACTCCTCCTAAACGGCTGGACTGATTTGGATGAAATTTTGTTTGTATATTTCAATCCTGGGTGGATATTACCGGGTAGGTACAAGTAACCTACCGGGTCTCATTAGGTCCGAAGTCGGTATGTCACCGGGCAGGACGAAGTCTGCCGGGTCCACTAGTTATGTATATAAATGAATGAGCATCGTCTGCCAAAAAACTAATAGCGTCACACCCGATGGCTAGATGGAGTTTGTCAAGACGCCAAGCGGATTGGTTTAAGGAACTGGAAAATGAGCGCTAAGGACAGATATCGACGGCGGAACCTTCTAGAGCAGGCCCAGGTCCCGCAAAGGGCTGTAGCGATAATGATGGTGATCATAATAACCTATGTCTACTATAAGTAGGCATATATAAATCCAAAGATCTGGTGTCTATTCACGTTTCAATCACTGCAAGCTCATCATGATGAAATTTGATACAAAGATAGCTTAGATATATCCTGTAGGATACTTTTATTCCGGTAAATTTTGAAACCCTAAATCTAAGCAGACAAACTAACGGGCATCAGCTACAGTTTGATATACTCGTATTAAAAAGTAACAAAATAATGAGCTACCTATAGGAAGTGCATAAATTTTCCATTGATCGCGCTCGTATATAACGCTGTAAGCCTGACACGCCACCCGGCATTATCCAACCATAAATCTTGTAAGTACCTACAAACTAAACTACTCACCATTATATTAGTGAACATTTATACCGGTACCAATTTGACATTACAATTACTAAGGCTCCTCAGTTCCTCACGTTGGCTCCAACGCAGGCCCCGAAGCTGTTGGCTCAACAGGTCGATTGACAAAATAGCATTGCCTACATAACTCACGCCAACGTTGGGGTCCATGTGTTTTGCTTTCTGATAATACACTCCAATACTCGCATGCATCCACACATTGACCATCCACATGTTGGGGTATAGCATTGGGGCCAGCGGTAAGGCTAACGTATCATCGTACGAAGTCATGATTACCAATTTAGTATTATATACCTATATGGCTTTGGCCTATTATGGCTTCTTCTTCTTCTTGTAGTGCCTTCTATCGGAGGTTGGCAACCATTAAGGCTATCTGTACTTTGGATGCTGCTATTATGGCTACCCAATTTATATTTTTGTTTATAGTTGTATCCTCACATACAATGCGATGGCAGCGCGGCGCAACGGAAACAGCGTGACAGGACATTAACTGAACGCGGGTATAGGTATTGAATAGGTATAGAACCGTTCTGCAGCGCAGGACGCTGACGTCGCGTGAGTTGCGACTTTAAGATCGCGGCTCAAACATGCGTTTGTGTGAATGCTTTCATTCTCCGTAGTAAAATAACGAAAAGCCGCATTTCAGAAGTTTCCGACACGCGTTCTGTTTGCTTCGGCCTTAAAATAAGCTTAATCCTTTACAAATTGTAGCGTGACTATGAAACATTTATCAGAATAATATCCAGTCCCTTTTTTATAGTATCGTTACGATGCCCGTTGGGTAACCAATTTTGCGTACCTACCTAATACCACTTTACTTTACTTTTTATACTTGCAAAACTTGATTATGCCATTTTTTCATCTTCTCGATAGGGCCGTTATTTTAATTTCTTATTTTTTAGAACATAGGCTGCTTTTTTATGCTTTAAAACAACAGTGAAACCGGCCTTAAACACTAAGAAGCTTAGAAATTTCTAGCTATAGCACGAATTTATGTTTAACTAGCTGACCCCCGCAACTTCGTTCGCGTGGATATAGGTTTTTATATAGGATCGGATCGGATCCCATAATTCTTTTATGTACCTAAAATAAATGTAGCCTAAGTTACTCCTTATAACATTAAAAGTTCCATTAAAATCGATCCAGCCGTTTCGGAGATTAGCTGGAACAAATAGACAGACCAACAAACATAAATTTAAACGACCACCAGTTTAAAATAAGCCGTACGTTCAAAGATCCGGGTCCCAAGTTATTTGAACCCAATACTCAGGGTTGTAATGTCTGTCATTTCTGAACTAAAAAACCGATGACCTTGAAATATTTTCGGAACAATATATAAAGTACTACCTTTCTAACAAAAAAAGAATAAGTGAAATCGAACAACGCGTTAATGAATTACAGCTAAATACACGTTTTAACTTTCATCCCCTCTCCCAAGAGAATCGTGCTGAATTTCGGGATAAAAAGTATCCTATGTCCTACCTCGGAGTATAAACTCAAATCGTACCAAGTTTCATTCGAATCCGTTCAGTAGTTTTGGCGTGATGCGCGGCCAAGATACAGACAGACAGACAGACAGACAGACAGACAGACAAAAATGAAAAAAATTGCAGTTTTGGCTTCAGTATCGATTATATAGTGCCCTCCAATAAAAATTTTCAAAATATCTTCAATGTACAGAATTGGATCTGTTACAGTTTTATTATATTACTAGATGATGCCCACGGCTTCGCCCGTGTGGATTTAGGTTTTTAAAAATCCCGTGGGAATTTTTGATTTTCCAGAACAAAAAGTAGCTTATCTGTAGAAACCCGTCCCCAAAACGGAAAAATCCCGTGGGATCCCCACGATTTCGGAAAACAATTCCTTACAGCATCAGGGTTGAGGAGTTGGATATGTACCTACTCGAGTTCATTCAACGATAAAGTCTTTAATTGGTACCTCCGATATCAATTTAAATAACCGAAAGTTTCTAAAACCCATTAGTTTTGGGGATCAGGTCCCCTACAGCATCAGGATTGAGGAGTTGGAATCCAAATTTTTTATAGAACAGGGTCGCAATGTTTCTCTATCGATTAAAAAAAAAATTACGCAAATCGGTTCAGAAATCTCGGAGATATCGGTGTACATAGGTAGTAAAACACAACTCCTCTTTTTTTGAAAGTCGGTTAAAAAGTAGCCTAAGACAGTGTCGCAATGTTTCTCTATCGATTAAAAAAAAAATTACGCAAATCGGTTCAGAAATCTCGGAGATATCGGTGTACATAGGTAGAAAAACACAACTCCTCCTTTTTTGAAAGTCGGTTAAAAAAGTAGCCTATGTTACTCCCTGGTTAATTCTCTACTTGTATGTGAAGGTCCCGTTTAAATCGGTTCAGCCGTTCCGAAGATTAGCCCGTTCAAACAGACAGACAGACAGACAGACAGACAGACAGACAGACAGACAGACAGACAAAAATTTTAAAAACGTGTGATTCGGTTATGGTATCGTTCAAATAACCATATGAGCTTAATATGAGGTAGTTATTTCGATATTACAGACAGACACTTCAATTTTATTTATTAGTATAGATCAATCTTTCTCAACGTGGGCGATAACGCCCCCTTGTGGGCGCTGCAGGCCTAAAGGGGGGCGGTAAGAGACCCAGAAAAAAAGGGGGCATTGTGTAGGGCTTTGGGGTCGATTTATAAGTTCATCTACCTAGCTAGGAAGACTCTTAGACACCGACTGAGCTCGAAATTCACGCGGGCGAAGCCGCGGGCAGAATGTAGTTTTCAATAAAAGATACTCTGTCCGAATACTATTAATTTGCGTTTCAATAATCAGTTATAAGTACTTAGCGGTTTTTAAGTATGTTTAAAAAGGGGGGCGTTAAAAAATAATTTATTCTTAAAGTGGGCAGTAGACAAAAAAAGGTTGGGAACCCCTGGTATAGATGTACAAAACTACAGTATTAATTACGATGATACGATTTACTGTCCCGCGCCTGCACCTGCTTGAAAAAGCTTAAATTCTCTATATTATATCACTTCTAAATTTTTTCAGAGTAAAAAGCCTATTAGACCAGGGTAGATCCCTTTAAAAATAATAAAAAGTAAAAGAAAATCACAGTAGGATGAAACCCATTGGAAAAGGAGGAGAATATTATAAAAAATAAAAGGAAAAATAATTTACGGGCGATCTGAGCTCGGGAAAAAAAAGGGGGGAGTTTTAAGGGTAAAAAACGGTTTATCTCGATTTCCGGCAAAACTACAAGTCCTATGGAAAAAAATTAAATGGCAAAGTTGTAGGTAATAAAAAGATCTACCATTTACACTTTTTTCACGTAACCTCTTTTTTTCCCGAGCTCAGATCGCCCGTAAATTATTTTTCCTTTTATTTTTATAATATTCTCCTCCTTTTCCAATGGGTTTCATCCTACTGTGATTTTTTTTGGTTCCAAAAATTATCGATACTGGGCTATATGTGTTAAGTCAGGGCATAATCTATCTCTATTCAAAATTTCAGCAAAATCGGTTTATTAGTTGCGGCGTTAAAGAGTAACAAGCACACACACAAACACACACACACACACTTTTCGCCTTTATAATATTAGTGTGATACTGTTATTTAGTCGTCATTTCACATTTTAATATTATGGTGGGTATAAAATATGAACAGACAAATAGGTTCTGTTGTACTCGGCGAATGAAACCGACATAATATCACATAATATAATAATACCACGCCAGGCGGGACAAGCCTCTGCGGTACTTGAATAATTCATGAGACACATGGACTAATGCGGACTAGATTTCATATGGGAATTTTAAAATATCTATAAGAGCTTGAATAGAAAATTCCACGGAATATCAATAATGTCTAACACAGGTGCGAATAAATTTCGAAACTTTATGGGCTATGAATACCATGTTCAGTATAAAACTACAAAATTCGTACCTCAAAAGAAGAGTGAATAGGCACATAGGCAGGAGCGCTTTACCTTGGGCTGCATCGTCACTTACCATCAGGTGTTATTGCAAGCGAAAGAATAGGTATATTAGTTTACTTAAAAAATATAAGTAAAATAATATTAAAAACTATCCTGTAACTATTTCTGATTACGTAATCAAATTATTCATTCTAGCTTTTTGTCGAATAGTAGGTACAGACTCCTGCTATCCGCAGGACGTCTGTATTATTTATTCATTATTTTGTAGAAATACCCATAACATGATACCAGTGATATTATAATCAGTGTTTTTCTTTGATTATGAATCTTGTCATATTTGTTACATACAACGATTAGGTATACGGATATCATACGTATTAAAAGAATGTGCAGCACCTATAGACAAGTCAAGATAGCCGTCAAGTTTTATGAATGCTAAAAATCCATGTTAATAGGGGTTAAAGCTAGGAACAAGTAGCTATGGAAACGAGATATTTTAGACGAAATCAAACATCTCTTTGACTCACTCACTTGTACCGATTTTAAGCATAAGAAAGAAAGAGAAGTCTACTACTATCAGTTGTCCTACTTTAAACAAAAAATAACCAGTTTGATGTAGTTCAACTGTTATACTTATATATACTTAGGCCGAGGCCGCATGGTAAGGCGCAACATCGCGACTCGCGCCTCAAAGACGGCGGCGATGAACAATGGGATCGGGAACATTCACTTAACTTGTGTCAGTTTGTGTTGCGAATAGTAGAAAATGTACCCTACGTGGGCTACGTGTACTTAAGGATTTGTTCAACCCCTATAACATATTTCTCTTTGAGATTTCGTTTCTTATATTATTTAAAAGAAAGTAGGTTTATGAAATACATCAAGATGTTAGATTTAAAGTTGGATATCTAAACAGACTATCTAGCTTGAACAAGGTACATAGGTAAATACCTTCACATTTTCAATAGACACTAAAAAGGAACTTGGGCATTAAAATGGAACTATGTACATACAGTAATATTAATGAGTATTAATTTTTTAATATCTCTTTTCCATCACTATGGTTTTCCCAATGAAAGTTCTATCAAATTCGGTCCAGCATTTCGGAGACAGACAAACACAAATTTTAATGCAACACATGCATCCGGATGTTCAAAGGTACAAGTGCAAGCCAGGTTCCAAGTAATATGGAATACTGAGGGTTGTGATGGCTGTAATTTCTGAACTACAAAACCGATGACCTTGAAATATTTACGGAACAATTTTTAAAGTATTTCCTTTTAACAAAAAAATAATGAATGTAATTGCACCACGCGTTAATGAATTACAGCTAAGTATACATTTTCCAATCTATTCAGCAGTTTTTGCGTGATGCGCACACAAACATACAGACAAACAGATAAACAGACAAAAATTTCAAAAATAGCTTTTTTACGTCCCATTACTTAGGTACCCCCCAGTTATTATTTTGCAAATTTCTTTAACGTACAGACACGGCAAGTCTACGATTTTATTATATGTATAGATAAGCGGAAACCCGCGACTTCGTTCGCGTGGTTCGGATGGTTTTTGAAAATCCAGTGGGAATCATTTTGTTTTTCCTAAGCTCCTTTGAGCTCATACCTTGCTAAAAACTGTTAAAATTTCACTGGCGGATGTTTAGGTAGATCAAAATGTAAACATCCGCCAGAGAAAGTCCCATCAAAATCGATCCAGCCTTTTCAGAGATAAGCCGGTAATCTTTCTAACAAAAAAAGAATGAATGATATCGGACCATGCGTTAATGAATTACAGCTAAGTAAACATTTTAACTTTCATCCCCTCTCTCAAGGAAACCATGCTGAATTTCGAGATAAAAAGTATCCTATATGTTACTCCTTAGTATGAACTTAAATCGTGCCAAGTTTCACTTCAATCCATTTAGTAGTTTTTGCGTGATGCGCACACAAACATACAGACAAACAGATAAACAGACAAAAATTTCAAAAATAGCTTTTTTACGTCCCATTACTTAGGTACCCCCCAGTTATTATTTTGCAAATTTCTTTAACGTACAGACACGGCAAGTCTACGATTTTATTATATGTATAGATAAGCGGAAACCCGCGACTTCGTTCGCGTGGTTCGGATGGTTTTTGAAAATCCAGTGGGAATCATTTTGTTTTTCCTAAGCTCCTTTGAGCTCATACCTTGCTAAAAACTGTTAAAATTTCACTGGCGGATGTTTAGGTAGATCAAAATGTAAACATCCGCCAGAGAAAGTCCCATCAAAATCGATCCAGCCTTTTCAGAGATAAGCCGGTAATCTTTCTAACAAAAAAAGAATGAATGATATCGGACCATGCGTTAATGAATTACAGCTAAGTAAACATTTTAACTTTCATCCCCTCTCTCAAGGAAACCATGCTGAATTTCGAGATAAAAAGTATCCTATATGTTACTCCTTAGTATGAACTTAAATCGTGCCAAGTTTCACTTCAATCCATTTAGTAGTTTTTGCGTGATGCGCGCACAAACATACAGACAAACAGATAAACAGACAGACAAACAGACAAAAATTTGAAAAATAGCTTTTTTATGTTCCATTACTTATCCCTAACATCCCCCAGTTATTATTTTGCAAAAATCTTTAATGTATAAATACGGCAATTCTACGATTTTATTATAATTTTATATGTATAGAATATAGATAACGAATGATTTAAACAAATAAAATATGGCGCACGTCGCTTAAGTTATGTGGCCAGTCCCATAAGTTCATAGGAGTTTGTTTTAACGGAATCGCTGTCGCATCAGCGCGTGTTGTCTTACCAGTGCGGTTTTGACCTAAGCAAGTATAAACTAGGGATGACAATTTAAGTAGGTATCGATAATAATTATGGAAATTGACTGGCCCGTTGGCGCGGTTGGCAGTGACCCTGCCTTCCGCTCCGGGGTCGCGGGTTCGATTCCCGCTCCGAGTCTGGGTGTATTTATAATAATATGTATATATGTATACCTTTATTAAAAATATATATGTATTTATGTATATGTAAATATGTCTATCAGTCGGCTGTTACCTATAACACAGGCATTAAGTTGCCTACTTTAGGAACAGACGACCGTGTGTGTATGTGTGAGTATTTATTATTATTATTATTATAGAAATAGAAATCACTTTTATTGTAATTTTGTAGGTACAAGAGAGTATTATGAATATGGTAACAGTCGGGTAAATAGTAAAAATTACATTATGGCGTACAATAAGTATATGAACAATATTGACTATGATTTTACTTTTTCATAACTCTTTAAATAATTATTATTTACATATCATACATACAACGTTAGTTTTACTTTGCGCAAAAACCGAAACACGTGTCAAATATTTTTACATTAAAAATATTTATACAAAATTTCAAAAAAATATAATGAAAAGTAACGAAGTTATAAGCTTGTTATGTTGCGTCGTTGTCCTCGAAAAAAATGGTCACCGCAAGCCGTCGCCGCAGCGACTTGCGATCGACGCGAGTTGCATGACCGCCGCTGTGTGCCGACCGTCAGCTGATGCGCGGTAAATCATTGTGTCTAAGCTTGTAGGATTTCAAAATATTTTTGGACAAAAATATAACACGGTACCTATATAAATGGTTGGATCAGATTTTGTTACTGATTCTGAACAAACTACTTTCAGGTTTTGCGTAAAGTAAAACTATCGTTGTATATTACAGGTAACTTTATGATTTAATTTAGATACAAATTGTTGAAGGATTGGTTTAGTCAAGATTCATCAAAAAAGCCATGCCAAGCCAGGTGAAGCCATGAGTACCTACTTGAATAGGAGTACATACCTAGGCCAGATTAAGATGACTTCATATAAGAATGCTAACAGATAAAAAGATTAGCTTGACTTCTCCAAGCTTGTTTTATTATCTAACTAGCTTTTGCCCGCGGCTTCGCCCGGGTGAATTTCGGTTTTGAACAAATCCAGAGGGAATCGTGGATTTCCGGTTCCCATTCCCGCTCCCTTTTCCAACCTTATAAAGGTTGGAAAAGGGAGCGGGGAACTACTTTCAACCTATGGGAACCTACTTTCAAGAAAGTTTGCTATAGTAATCTACCTATAGCTGTAGATATAGATATCGGGTTTTTCAAAGTCCCGCGGGAACTGTTGATTTTTCCTGATGACTTGTTGATGATGATGATGATTTATTGTTATTGTGATGTGATTGTAAATGTGAATTATTTCAAAAGATGGTGCTCTAGAGTTTGTTTCGCCATTTCTTCTCTAAGACAAAAGCCCCTTGGAAATGGTGGTAGATTCAATAACAAAGTAATAAGAGATTGAAATATAATACTTTAAAAGAGTGTTTTCTTCTTTTATTTTACTTCATTTGAATTAAGTTTAAATTACTATGCAAGTTATCTCGTCAAAACGCATTAGTTCCACTATTTATATACGATTATATAGATACATAAATACTACACGTTGCTCACACCCGCGACTTCGTCCGCGTGGATTTAGGTTTTTTTTTAATTTTGTGAAATAAGATATATAATTAAGAACTATTTGCTTTTCCGGGATAAAAGTTGCTTATGTAAATTTCCGGGACGCAAGCTACCTCTGTACCATATTTCGTATAAGCGGATGGACCATTAAGAATCTCGTGGGAACTCTTTAATTTTCCGGGATAAAAAGTAGCTTATGTCCTTGCCCGGGATGTAAGCTACCTCTGCACAAAACTTCATCAATATCGGTTACACTGTTGGGCCGTGAAAGGCTAGCAGACAGACAGATAGGCAGACACACTTTCGCATTTATACACGCATTTATACACTGTGATTTTTAATTCCGTGGAATTCTGACAGCTGTCATTGTCATTTGCAGATGAGTTATTTGTATGGAGAACAGGGTAGACGTCTACGAAGTACGATTTTACCTCAAACTACTTTAATTCCCTGTCATCTTTAAAAGCTATATGCCGCGTAATATTAGTCGTTTCGCCCTAAAATAGAAAACACCAAGAGTGGAAACTAGAAAGTGCACACTAACAGCAATAGAAAAAAAAGAAGCACATTGAAAAAAATTATTGAAAAATGGAAGTTGAATGACATTATCACCATGAAGTGTTTGTCAGGCATTTATCATATCTACATGCGGCAGTTGATTTTTATTTACGTAAGTTTTGAATTTTTTATCTTTTTTGTGGGAATTGTTTTATCTCTGGTAACATTACGTCAGAATTCCACGGAAATAAAATTCTAAGTACGGAAGGAACTCACGGAAGTATAGTATGGGTAGTTAATATTTTACTAAAGTGGTTTGAGACCATGCAATTATTGCCATATGTCGGATACTACACGACTATCGATATCGATATGAGATGACAATGCGCTTCACTAGTGGCATGAAATCTCGTATGAAAAATTAAATTTTATCAAAATAAAGAAATATAATTCTAATACGGTCATTATAAATTTATCAAAATGGTTTAATATTGCATTCGTTATGACTACAGCAAAATAATAATAAACTAAACGTGATAACTTATCAGAATTCAATATAATACTTACCTATGCAAAGATATACGCATATTTTTCTCACGTAATACACTGAGTGGACTTTTGTAGCCAATGGCTACACAAATCATGATTACTAAAATATTAAATAGTCAAAATATTTCACACAACAAAGCACTTAGAAGTTAAAAGATCACAAATTATCGCAAGCTGAACTGTTACTACGGTGGTGAACAAAACAAACAAAATTCACAACAATCTGTCTTTCAAGATGACACTGAAATTATATTGCGATCTTTTTTTTGACAGTGCATATTGACATAAGCAAAAACGAAAGATATAATAAGTATTTATTCATTTTAAATAAGCGTTCTCTAGGAAGAAGAGGGTATAATTTCTCTTAGGGTTAAAGTATGAAATTGCCGTTTTGTTGTAATAGGTACTTCGAATTGACATAGAACCTTCATGGTTTGAGATTTTTGAGTGAAACTTTTTTCATACGGTACCTATGTAGTTCTTCTTTTAAAAAATGTGCAACATTCGATTATCAACTTTCAGTTGTTTTTTTTTTTATTCAGCTTAGACAATAAAGATGGATACTTCGAAAATTCGTGTGATTTTTGAATACGAGTTCCGACGTGGAACTAACGCGGCAGAAACAGCTCGCAATATTAATGTTGCGTTTGGAGAGGGGACTGCTAATGAACGCACTGTGCGATTTTGGTTTAAACGCTTTCGTGATGGAAACTTCGATTTGAAAAACGAACCACGTGGAAGACCGCCCACACAGGTGAATAACAATGATTTGAAAGAGATGGTGGAAGCCGATCCGAGCCAAACTACCCAGGAATTAGCGACATGGTTTAACGTTACCTTACCAACAATATTGACTCATTTGCGTCAAATCAATAAAATAAAAAAATATGAAAAATGGTGCCTCATGATTTGACTGATCTGCAGAAAGAAACGCGTGTTGAAACTTGCGTTGCCTTGTTGAATCGATACAGAAATGAAGGAATATTGGATCGAATTGTGACATGTGATGAAAAATGGATTCTTTACGACAATCGTAAGCGGAAAATGCAATGGCTGACCCCAGGTCAAACGCCGCAAAAGTGTCCTAAAGCAAAGCTTATCAATAAAAAGGTAATGGTAACTGTTTGGTGGTCTCAGCGTGGTGTTATTCAGTATAGCTTTCTCCGATCTGGTCAAGCAATAACGGCAGATGTCTACTGCGTCGAACTCCGAACAATGATAGCGAAACTAGCAGTGAAACAGCCCCGACTTATGAATCGATCTTCACCATTATTGCTCCATGATAACGCGAGACCTCATACAGCACGAGAAACCGTTTTAACTCTACAGTAACTGCAATTAGAAACCATTCGTCACCCTCCGTATTCGCCAGACCTTGCTCCAACGGACTACCATTTTTTTCGTGATTTGGACAATTTTCTACGTGATAAAAAGTTTTCTTCTCAGGAGGCAGTGCAAAATGTTTTCACACAGTTTGTCGAATCTAGATCACCAGAGTTCTATCGCATAAATGAGTTTCCTATTAGATGGCAGCAATGTATAGATAATAATGGTAATTATTTTGATTAAATAAATATGTTAAATTAAAAAAAAAACTAATTTTTATTTTTCAGTACAAATCGGAAATTTCACCCTTTAACCCCTAATATATAACATTATTCTTTATTATGAATGAATAAATAAAAAAATAAACATGCCTTTTACCTGTGACTATACCTATTTCAATTAACTTAGATACATACTATACCTACTATTTATGTTATAATATTATGTCCTCAATATTAATTGTAATTCACTCCGAACGAACTATAGAAAAAATTCTATCGTGAATTATTAGACTTTACTGTGCCTGCTCGCACTTCGTCATCATTTGCATCCCATTACTCGCATTTTCAGTACGTACGCACTGCTACAGTTAGGATGATTTAATTTCCAATCTTCTCCATATAATAACTATAAAACAGTAGCGTGAATAACTGTCAGAAAACGCACAGCCTAAAACTAGTCTGGAGACAGGAATTATTCTACTACGCTAGAGGTGCACTAAGGAATGATTTTTTGTTTCATCCCCAAATCAGTGGTAAACTTTGTTCGAACAAACTTATTCACATGTAGTCCATTAAACCTACTGGTGTGAAGCAATGCTGACTGAACTAATAGATAATTATAACTATTAGGTACTTAAAACGTTTAATTTTCATAAAATTAAGACCCAGATCAAAAACTACATTACGCGTGGGTATGATCAGCTTTTTCATTCCGATGACAATATCATTTGCATAAGTACAGCTAAGGTATCTACAATGAATTTATACATAAAATCAATCGTATAGTATTCAAATATCATAATGGCTTTGAAGTCTTAGTCTTCGTTCGAACTATTTTAATTAAAGTTACAGTAATATCAGATCTCGCTGATTTATGAGTGTCCTTTGTAATTTTAAAACAAGTTTCAATTCAATTGCAATAGCGCTGACGAAGCGAGCGTTCCAATTAGTGCAGAATTTTCATTAACATCTTGAAACGGGCAACTGATATCAAGGGTCGTGATTAAGAAATTGTTTGGCAAACAGAGTCCAGAGGATATTATGATCAAGTTTTTTCACATAATTTCAAAATATACTCCATAGTAATATTTACGAAGATCATATTGTTATTTTGTGGTTCAATGTTCAATTTAAAATTTTTGACATTAAAAATAGTTTAGTAGGTAAAGTTTTAACACCATAAACAGATTATAATTATTATTGTCATTACATAAACTATATATACCTATACCTACTTCTATAAACTGCAATATGAATTAATTATTATTAATTAATTAAATAAAACGAATTATTAATAAAATTTAGATTACCCTTATAAAAATATATTACGGAGTTTCATAGTAAATAAATTTAAAACATTCGCACTAGAATTTTACTTTTCGATGTCGTTCGTTGTCGAATCGTTGTCAGCTGGACACGAACAAAACCCAAGATTACCGACTCTACTATAGTGTTAACTTTTCAAATTATAGATAAATCTGCCATTTAGTATGGAGATACAATTAAATTGTGATCTTCTTTCTAGAGTTCACTTCACTACATAGTATAAAACAAAGTCGCTTTCTCTGTCCCTATATCCCTATTTCCCTATGTATGCTTAAATCTTTAAAACTACGCAACGGATTTTGATGCGGTTTTTTTTAATAGATAGAGTGATTCAAGAGGAAGGTTTATTAGCAGAAAAATTGAACCCGGTAGGTGGCGCTAATAGCGGGTAGGACGACGTCTGCCGGGTCCGCTAGTTAATAATAAATTACAGATTTACGCACATTGAACGTTACACTCAGCACCAAGATTACATGACGAAGGAAAAATATTTCTTTAGCGTTTAAACTATCGTGAGCGATATATCCATTATCACTACATAGTATAAAACAAAGTCTCTTTCTCCGTCCCTATATCCCTATGTCCCTATGTCCCTTTGTACGCTTAAATCTTTAAAACTACGCAACGGATTTTGATGCGGTTTTTTTATAGATAGAGATCACTCTATAGATAGAGTGATTCAAGAGGAAGGTTTATATGTATAATAACATACATTAAATAGTGGAGAAATACTGTTATTTTTGAGGTTTCTAATGTGATGTCGTAAATAATTACATTTTTTCCGCTTACATTGCAAACGCAGGCTGAACCCTACGAGATTTATCAAAATAATGTACTAAGTATTGTACACATTGAAAAGGTCTACAGAAAACTCCGCGATGGTATATGTCTATCTCTTATGGATATCCCACAATAACATTTTTTTGTCATTTACTTTTTACGACAAATAATGGCTAATTTTCGAAGCGATTTCAACCAATACAGCATTAATCCTTATCTAATTAAATACCTTAAATACATTGTTGATTTAATATAAATCCTATAAATCCATATGGCCTTTTACAGCATATGATTTAAATGAATACTTTCGAAGATATTACAGATTTAAAAATTGCGGCGGCGCGGGCGGGAGCTTGCCTATAAGCGCGTCGATGGCCGCGGTTCTCCCTATAGCCCAAAAAAAATATCACATTACGTAGGATGAGACCCATTGGAAAACGAGGAGAATATTATAAAAATACAAGGAAAAATAATTTACGGGCGATCTGAGCTCGGGAAAAAAGGGGGGGGTTTTAAGGGTAAAAAACGGTTTATCTCGATTTCCGGCAAAACTAGAAGTCCTATGGAAAAAAATCAAATAGCAAAGTTGTAGGTAATATAAAGATCTACAACTTCTATATTTACACTTTTTTCACATATCCTCAAAATTTATGTGAAAAGTTCAAAAAACCAAGTTTTTGGTTTTTTATTTTTAACTTTTAAAATATTTTTTTTTTTCACGGAATCTGGTGAAAACTTACCTTTTTATGTCCCAAATACACTGTAATTTATTTGATTTGAAATATTTAGTTTTTCTCCTTATTTTTGACTTAATATCGACTTAATTCTGACAGCTGTCATTGTCATTTACAGATGAGTTATTTATATGGAGAACAGGGTTAACCACATCTACGAAGTACGATTTTACCCCAAACTACTTTAATTCCCTGTCAACATATAAAGCTCTAAGCCGCTTAATAATATTAATAGTTTCACCCTAAAATAGAAATTGCTAAGAGTGGAAACTAGAAATTGCACACTAACAGCAATAGAAAACAAAAGAAGCACATTGAAAAAATTTATTGTAAAATGGAAGTCGAATGACATTATCACCATGAAGTGTCTGTCAGGCATTTGTCATAATATCTACATGCAGCAGTTGATTTGTATTTGCATAAGTTTTGTTTTTTTATCTTTTTTGTGGGAATTGTTTTATCTCTGGTAACATTATGAAACGTCAGAATTCCACGGAATTAGTAATTCGGGTATAAGGTGAGATATAATAAGTTCATTGTGGAAAATATCGTAAAAAGTCAAGCCGCCTGGGAGCTTTCATCGAAAACGCTGCCTAATCCCTGAGCGGGTAGTAGGTACCTACGCATAATATGCTCTACTAACCGTGCGAAGCCGGGGCGGGTCGCTAGTAACTTTATAAAATATACCTATGGCTGAACTCACTTCATGTAGACTGAAGTATGCCCGACTAGTTTCCAACCCGAGTCCAACTATATGTATGTTTTATGTAGTTATTATTTTTATTATCTGTGTTTAAATTTACTACCTTACTTTACATAAATCTAAAAATACAATGTTAGATGTACAGCCTCTGCATCCTTAAAATAATTCATACTCTTAAATTTTCTAGTCTATTCTTTATGATAATCTAGCTTGCACTCGAGAGCTTAACGATGTCACCCCGTCACTTTGTCAGAACAATTTTATGTGCTTAGCTAGACAACATGTTCTAAGGCATGCCGCATAATCGGCAGCAAACCGGAATGTCACCGGCGCCGGCATCAATCACTTGCGACGCGACACCCGGGATTACCGAACCCGGCCGTCATCCGTGCCGTGGCAACTCTCATTTGCATAAGTAACCTCATCTATATTCCGCATGCACGGAAGAGAAACATGCAAACAATATGTGCCATTCAAAGTTCATACTCTCATTATTATTAATTGTGTACAAGTGACGAAAGTGTATTATGGGTTAACTCAATTTCCATAAAGCTCCTATCATCCTCGGCTCGGTTAAAGGCGGAAATGAGGGCGGTGGGTGAGATAAAAATTAAAAATATCAGATATAGAGAAAATTCGTCTTAGGAACAAATTATTGATTTTCAAACAAACAAAAGGAAAACTGCATTCACTATCAATTATGCATACAGTCCAGGAATAAATCGAGCGAAATTTCGCGTACGGAATTTCACTACAATGTAACATATTGAAATGTAAAAGGAGCACCATATCTGCGCAGACAAAAGGCCGAAGAAATATTTCCGCGCGCATTTTCCCGTTCACGGAATTTTGCTAGATTTGTTACTCTCCTTGTGTTAGGTATGTGTTTTGTCTCTGTGTTTTTATCGCGAGGTAGGCTATCGCTTGACGACAGATGCTTATTCACTCTTGCCTTGCAGGTATTCAAGTTATCGCGGAACGAAACGCGGACGCCCAGGAGGGCGTAACATACCTTAGAAATTAATATCAGAAACGTCGTAAACTTTAGTATACAACCTTTGTATATAACCTTTATCAAGGTATAAATATTTTGCTTTCACGAAAGCCTAGTTTACATCCGCTTTTGAAAAGTCAAGTCTGTTTGTTCACAATGACTCTGCCATCAAATCAAATTTGATAAAAGCCGGCAAAAAACTCAATAGTTACGAGCACTTACGTAGATAAATGCAACAATATTCATATTATACCTATCTTGGGAGCAGAATAATTTTGTCACTAAGAAATTCATCGATTGCAAAATAACCTCAATTAAACTAGTATGTTCTTAGTTTATTATTAGCACATTACCTATTTGAATTGCTTAAATAAATCTATACTAATAAATAAAATTGAAGTGTCTGTCTGTAATATCGAAATAACTACCTCATATTAAGCTCATATGGTTATTTGAACGATACCATAACCGAATCACACGTTTTTAAAATTTTTGTCTGTCTGTCTGTCTGTCTGTCTGTCTGTCTGTCTGTCTGTCTGTCTGTCTGTCTGTCTGTCTGTTTGAACGGGCTAATCTTCGGAACGGCTGAACCGATTTTGACGGGACTTTCACATACAAGTAGAGAATTAGTCAGGGAGTGACATAGGCTACTTTTTTAACCGACTTTCAAAAAAGGAGGAGTTGTGTTTTTCTACCTATGTACACCGATATCTCTGAGATTTCTGAACCGATTTGAATAATTTTTTTTTAATCGATAGAGAAACATTGCGACACTGTTCTACAAAAAATTTGGATTCCAACTCCTCAATCCTGATGCTGTAGGGGGGGAACCCCAAAACTAATGGGATTTAGGCACTGTCGGTTATTTAAATTGATATTGGGGATACTAATTAAAGACTTTATTGTTGATTGAACTCTGAGTAGGTACAGCTACTGAGCTACTGAGTAGGTACATGTCCAACTCCTCAACCCTGATGCTGTAAGGAATTGCATTCCGAAATCGTGGGGATCACACGGAATTTTTCCGTTTTGGGGACGGGTTACCTACTACAGATAGGCTACTTTTTGTTCTGAAAAATCAAAAGTTCCCATGGGATTTTTAAAAACCTAAATCCACACGGGCGAAGCCGTGGGCATCATCTAGTTTTTCATAAAAAACATTCCAGAATCTTGTTAATCTCGTGTATTTAACATTGTGTATTAACTTTAAACTTGTGAATTGAGAGAACCCCCGCGGTCTGGAGAGTGGAAACCCCGGCCAGTAATATGTTTGAAATTATCTAAAACTTTTCGGTAGGTACTGCATAGCATTTAGAATATTAAATATAGTGCATGTGCAATCGCCATATTGTAACTTTCGTAATTTAATTAAGTTAGATATGACGAACGTCTTTTCTTTCTCATTCCGCATTTCTTTCGTTTAACAATTTAAATTTTCATTCTGTCTTTCCCGCAAACTTTACAGTATGCCGTCCCGTCTCCTCATTTTAGAGAGCTGACAACATCATCAAATTTCACAGGATTACACCATTTGAAAGTTGTACAAAAATTTAGGAGACTTTTTTTGTTGTATAATTTTCGAAACAAAATTTCCCCTTGCCGTATCTACCCTATCGTGTTACCTTTATATATTAAAATTCGTAGAAGCTCATAATAATGGAGTTTAACAACACTTAACCCGTAGGCAGCATTAGACAACTTGGTCGTAGATTTAAATTTTAAGCTCGTAAATTAACCCTTCATCCTTTTGAAATAGCAAAGGGATTGGGGCCTAATGGTCTATTTGTAAAACGAAATGGTCCGGTCAGGTCGGCGTATTAGACAATTTACCCATATTCTGAGTTTGCCCTATTCATAAAGGGACCACGTCTATATTCAGCTATTAAACAAAGGCAATTTAGGACTTACAAACTATCGAATACAGGATACGATTAATTTTATGTAACTCATATCTAAAAATAATAATTTTTCTAGTCAGATTATACATATAAGACAGATTATAAACATTATATATTATCATAATTATTTGAATATTTTGCAGTTCCAATAATATTACATATTTACGTGTCGAATTGATAACCTCCTCTTTTTAAGGTCGGTTAAAAAGATAAATGTAATATCTTATTTAATTATAACCGACACGTGTAAATATCCAAAATATGTGATCATTTTTACAGAAAATTTATTTCGTCTAACAAATTCACTTTTGCTCGGCTCGTAAAAATGATACATGATAGCACTTCAGAACTCATCATCGTAAGGTTTGAACGTGTCAGTGGCCAGTGGAGTTTTTGTCCCATAAACGTAATAGATTCTATCAACTTCTTCGTATATCGGTGATACTTGATATTTCATAGCTAGATTAAGATTCTTTTTCGGTAACTTTTAGTAGGGGATACCAAGAGGGGATTTTTGGATTAACTCGAGCGCATCAGATTAAGATATGGGAGGCATCTTGCATCCTGCTGAGTACCCTCTACCATATATAAGCCCTTTATATAGAGCCGCGCACAATACAAAAAAAAATGATGGACAGAAATACTCAGAAACGTCAGATTAAGATATGGTGGGTTAATTATTACGAGCTAAGAAAAGTATATTTAAAAAATCAGACTATTTGAACGTAACGAGAGTGGGATCTTTACAAAGCTGCAAAAGAAAAGTTATCTTGACCTTTTCGAATTTTGAGTGTGGTTGAATTTTTTTCTATTTTGAAGGAAATGATGCAAAAATAACAAAAAAATATAATCAGCCGATTTCCACAAGCCGAAGTTATAAAAATCATCCATTGAAGATGAGAGCGTGCAGCAAGATTAAGCTTTCCTTACAATTGAAATGGAAAACCTTATATAAACTTTTATTCTTCCTATCAACTAATCTACAAAATGTAATAGGTCCCGACGATGCTCGAGACATTTAGCATCCTCGGCTCCCCTACCATTTCACTTTGGTTTTGAGGTAAGTAATCAAATTAATGTCAGATAAAAGTCTAGCTTTGGTATGAGTTTTTTTCATCATAGATTAGATGCGATTTAAATTTGCAGCATCCACTACAGCCCTTTAGCGTCCCACTGCCCACAGTTGGGCACATGCTTCTTCGCTTTATAGGGGAGAGCGACTTAGAGCTTAGACCCGCCACACTGCTCCAATACGAGTTGACTATTATCATGTCACTAGCTTTTGCCCGCGGCTTCGACCGCGTGAATTTCGGTTTTTCACAAATCCTGAGGGAATCGTGGATTTCTGGTTCCCGTTCCCGCTCTCTTTTCCAACCTTTATACTTACTTTCAAGGTAGTTTACTATAGTGATCTACCTATAGCTGTAGATTTGGGTTTTTTTCAAAATCCCGTGGGAACTGTGGATTTTTCCAGGATAAAAAGTAGTATGTATACCTATGTTTTAAATCAGGGCATTATCTATCTCCATTCAATTTCAGCCAAATCTGTTCAGTAGTTGCGACGTTATAGAGTAACAAACATCCAAACATCTAAACATCGAAACATCCAAATATCCACACTTTCACATTTAGATAATTAATTATTTAATACTAATACTAAATTGCTTTAAATTATTTATTTATATTTATTGATTTAGTTATTAATTTAGTATTTATTTAATTGCCTTTGGCCACCAGAGGGCGCAGCTGTCGTATCGAGATTCCGCCTGCGGCCGTCAGAGGTCATTGCAATTGCTTCGAGTTTCCGGATTAGGTCGCTAGAGGGCGTTGCGATCGTTTTTAGTTTCCAGTTTTGGCCGCAGGAGGGCGCTGCAATCACTTCAAGTTGCTGGCCTAGGCCGCTAGAGGGCGCTGCGATAATTTTTAGTTCTAGCTTTAACCGCTAGAGGGCGCTGCGATAGTTTTTTTTAAATTTCGAGTGATGGCTGCTAGAGGGCGCTGCGATCTTTTTTTTAATTTCGAGGGCGCTGCGATCATTTTTAGTTCTAGCTTTAACCGCTAGAGGGCGCTGCGATAGTTTTTTTTTAAATTTCGAGTGATGGCTGCTAGAGGACGATGCGATCGTTACTTAGTTTCCAGTTTTGCCCGCCAGAGGGCACTGTGATCACTTCAAGTTAGGCCGCCAGAAGGCGCTGCGATCGTTTTTGGTTTCCAGTTTTGGCCGCAAGAAGGCGCTGCAATTGTTTTTTAGTTTCCAGTTTTGGCTGCTAGAGTGTGCTATTGCTTCAAGTTTCCGGCTTAGGCCGCCAGAGGGTTCTGTGATCGTTTTTAGTTTCCGGTTTTGGCCGCAAAAGGGCACTGTGATCGTTTTTAATTTCCAGTTTTGGCCGCAAGAGGGCGCTGCAATCGTTTTTTAGTTTCCAGTTTTGGCTGCTAGAGGGCGCTGCTATTGTTCCAAGTTTCCGGCTTAGGCCGCCAGAGGGCGCTGTGATCATGTTTTAGTTTCCAGTTTTGGCCGCCAGAGGTCGCTGTGATCGCTTCAAGTTAGGCTGCCAGAGGGCGCTGCAATAGTTTTTTTAGTTTCCAGTTTTGGCTACTAGAGTGCGCTGCTATTGCTTCAAGTTTCCGGCTTAGGCCGCCAGAGGGCGCTGTGATCGTTTTTAGTTTCCGGTTTTGGCCGCAAGAGGGCGCTGTGATCGTTTTTAATTTCCAGTTTTGGTCGCAAGAGGACGCTGCAATCGTTTTTTAGTTTCCAGTATTGGCTGCTAGAGAGTGCTGCTATTATTCCAAGTTTCCGGCTTAGGCCGCCAGAGGGCGCTGCGATCGTTTTAGTTCACATTAAAACTTTCATCCCCTATTTTACCACTCTTAAAAGAAGATTTTTCAAAATAAAATATACTGAGTTTTATTATTTAAAACTCATAAGTAATCTAAATGCCGATTTTCAGGTCTGTAACTGTAAGGAATTTTGGAAAAACTACCTCCAAGTGGGTTAATTGGGGCATGAAAGTTTGCATGAAAGTCTGCCATTTTTAAAGTTATATGAATGAATATCGGTATTTGTATTGTCGGTTAAAAATAAATAAAATTACGTGTTTCTGCAATTTTGGAAATTCAACCCTCAAGTGGGTTAAATAGGGGATGAGATTTATAAAAATCCAAGCGAACGAAGTCGTTGACTTTAGCTAGTGTATGTGTAGTAGTAGTATATTGTAGTTTATGAATCAAATGTGATAAATTTCCAAAGATTTAGGTTTCAAATAACATCCGCTTAGTTAAAGTTAATCTGGAATACGAGTAGGTATCGCGTGAGACATAATTCCATTAACTGGCGACACAAATTAGTTCAGCCTTAGCTAGAAAATTCCGATTTATTAGTAAAGACATTTTCATTTATTTCTGTACAGAAAATAGGTTTGTGACATGACCTTACTTTAAATGGCACAAAAAATTACAAAACGTACCAATTAATATTTTTGAGAACCACAGAATCAATTTATAAGAAAACTGAAATACTAATTGCTTTAGAATAAGTTTTTTTTTTTCAAGCACGACTTATTATTTATATTTTTTACTAAAATGCTGTACCTACACTTGAGGGAAATATCCGAGGGAAATATCCGAATAAGTTTTTAAAATATGTACCTATACCAAAAAGTGCAACATTGGCTCGGCGGATTCGATATTACATCTCTCTAAGAATCTGGTTTTTAACGGGATTAAATGACGAATAATCTATATTCTATATACATATAATAAAATCGTAGACTTGCCGTATCTGTACATTAAAGATTTTTGCAAAATAACTGGGGGATGTTAGGGATAAGCAATCTATATCTATATATCTATATACATATAATAAAATCGTAGACTTGCCGTATCTGTACATTAAAGATTTTTGCAAAATAATAACTGGGGGATGTTAGGGATAAGCAATAGAAAGTAAAAAAGCTATTTTTGAAATTTTTGTCTGTTTGTCTGTTTGTCTGTTTGTCTGTTTATCTGTTTGTCTGTTTGTCTGTTTATCTGTTTGTCTGTTTGTCTGTATGTTTGTGCGCGCATCACGCAAAAACTACTGAATGGATTGAAATGAAACTTGGTATGATTTAAGTTCATACTACGGAGTAACATATAGGATACTTTTTATCCCGAAATTCAGCACGATTCCCTTGGGAGAGGGGATGAAAGTTAAAATGTGTACTTAGCTGTAATTCATTAACGCGTGGTCCGATTTCATTCATTCTTTTTTTGTTAGAAAGGATATACTTTAAAGATTACCGGGTAATCTCAAAAAGGCTGGATTGATTTTGATGGGACTTTTACTGGCGGATGTTTACATTTTGATCTACCTAAACATCCACCAGTGAACTTTTAACAGATTTTAGCAAGCTACATATGAGCTCAAAGGAGCCTAAGCTCCTTTGAGCTCATAGCTCCTAAGAAAACAAAATGATTCACACGGGATTTTCAAAAACCAACATCCACGCGAACGAAGTCGCGGGTGTCCGCTTGTGAAACATAAGTAAGTAATTAGGGCTAATAATATTCTAGGGCGATTAGTATAGCCACTTCGCATTTGTGGCTATATTGGATGAAATGGCTTTATACCACGTAGTTCAAGTGGAAATAATATATTCTAATATACCTACTATTATATATTTTTAGAATTTTTTTACTCCGCAATTTCTTTTTGATCCATGTAATTTACATGATTAATAATTTTATGAGTGTTTCGAGCTAACTAGCATCAAGTAAGTGCGTCTCCCGCCCGTAGATCCGACCGAAAAGTGGCGGGGCAGCCCTTCCGGTCCCACCTCATGCATGAGGTCATGCGCTGTCCTAGTGGCAAAAGACCCGTAAAAAACCGAAAATGCGGTCATTACGGCTGTTTTCGTTGGGTGATTTCCGCAAGTGTAATCGTGGCATATTTTCAAACATTTTTATTTTACAAGAATTTAAATTTAATTAATGTGAATGGATGATGTGAATAAAAAGGCCATAATAGTGGTAATTGTGGCTCTTCGTAGGATACGGCGAATTATGTACCTACCAATTTTGCCATCTAAACCCACAATTAGTGGCACTTAGTAGCGATACATTGCAGTCATGGTTCTACTCTCAAATTCCAATATTTCAGCTGAGGCCCTTTCCCAGAGAGATGTGGATTTGAATGCCACGGGTTCTACTAATTTTGGTATTTATTTAAAACTAGTGGATCCGGCAGACTCCGTCCTGCCCGGTGACACACTGACATCAGCGCCACCTACCGAGACCCGGTAGGTTACCTGTACCTACCCGGTAATAACTAATACCCACTCAGGATTGAAATATACAAACAAAATTTCATCCAAATTGGTCCAGTCGTTTAGGAGGAGTTAGGTGATAAACACACGTCTGGAAGAATTTTTACTACGGGTGAGAGAGTTTACCGTATCCACGCGACGGGATGTTTGACAGTTACGAAACCCGTGAACATTTTGTATGGGAAAATGTTTTTTCTTTTATTTTATTTTTTCGTCAATTTTTCAATGTTTTTAACAGTTATCATGCTATTCGGGATGGAGACAACTACAACAAATCAATAACCATGAAAATCGCTCCAGCCGTTCTCGAGTTATAAGTGTTCGAACTAACACGACTTTGTTTTATATATACCTATAGATTTATGATGGAATCATGATCGGATCGTGGTCACGACAGAATCTATCTATTACATAACTAGGATGAAATAGCGTTTGCAAAGAGGTGGTATATACTGTGGTGTATACCTGTTTACATTTGGTACATACATAATGTAAACGTTAAGCCACGAAATACTTTCCTCTTAAGTCAAATATATTTAAATCTACATGCACATAGCTAAAGTTAACGTGGAATTTAAATATGACCATCAAAAAGTCATTGTTGGTTGCACAAATCACGGTTCTGTAACTTTTTACCAAATGTCTCCTTAAGGCGCTACGTCTTCCATACTAATTTATGTCTCCATTCAAGAGCACATGGATTATATATTTACGCTGAAATTACATTCCAGAGCCTTAATTTAATTTTTTATTTGAGCAAACTTATTTTTACATGAAGAAAAGATTACCTAAATAGCTTTTCTGAGATCGAATTTTTAGTGTAATTTCGTTAGTGTATGAGTAAACACAGATACTATCTTACGCCAAGAAAGGGTTCAGTAGCAGGGACTGAATAACCGGAATTTAATGGTAGTTTTATTTAGCGGTAATGGGCCTACCCTTTTAATAAAAGTACCGAATTGTTTAAATACCTATAATTTCGGTACCGCTTCATTTCGGTACCTCTTTATTTCTGTACCTTTATATTTCAGTTTACCGGTACCGAAATAAAATTTCGGTACCGAAATAAAATTTCGGTACCGCTATTTATATCGATATTTTTATCTAATAAGGCTTTACTTTGATGTGCCGTTGAATGAATCCCACCACTTCGGCATTCTATATTCTTTAATATTCTTATTTTTAGATTAAAATTAGCATTTGGAATTTCTTAAAATCCTTACGTTTTAACAAACACAGGAACCGACGGGAAGCGGGAGACGCGCAGCGCGCGGCACGTGGTCAAATTCTTCACCCCCGCGCGCGCACCTTTTCGTATTTTTTCGGTACCGAAATCGCAAAGCGGTTAAATAAAGGTATCTTTTATAAAGGTTGAGATTTCGGTACCTATTTTGTACCGGTATGATAACGGTGGTATGTACCGGTATGCTCTACCGCTTTCAGTCCCTGTTCAGTAGTGTGTGTAAAGTGCGGCGTTGCCGCTTCGCCAATGACATATGACGCGCGGTTGCCACTCTTACTTTTATTACCTAGTTTGTATTTTCAGAGAAAATGAATATCAATCGCTTCGGTAGGAGTGTTGCTAACAGGAAGAATTTTCGGAAGAAATAAGGGAGAAAATTTCATTGAAAACAATAAAAAAATTAATATCTACGAAATGTAAATAATGCATGAAAGTTTTCCTTCTACCTAAGCTACCTTCTAACTAAGCAAGGACGTATATATATACAAATATATAAACAAATGTTACCTGTATAATATTATTATTTGTGTTAGAATAATTATTGCACTTATTCTTAAAGATTCAAAATTACATTTAAAATTATCTATCTTATTCTTATTTCGCCTAACGGCTAAGCCTGGTCATTTAGAGAGGCAATAATAGCGCCACTGTCTTGGGCACCATGCCCGTATATTGCTGTTAGTTTGCACATGGTTTGCACTTTCCACACTTAGCAATAGGCGAAACAATATTATTACGTGGCTTAGGGCGTGACGGGTCTAAACTCTCCGAGTAAATCCCTCTCTCCTATGAGCGAGGAGGCCTGTGCCTAGCAGTGGGAAGGGAAAAAGGCTGTAGTGATGGATGTGATGATGGCTTAGGTTTTTTTTATGTTGACAGGGATTTAAAGTAGTTTGGGGTAAAATCGAACTTCAGGTGGGGTAACGCTGTTTTTCATACGAATAACTCATCCAATGTATAAAATGACAACTGTCAGAATTCTACCGAACGAAAACTAGGAACAAGAAGAGGGGGTGGGGTATAATTTCTCTTAGACCGAAAAAGAGTAGGAACTCATAGAACGATTTGCACTCGCGCCCGCTGCGGTTGCGAGAGAGCGGTTTATTTCTATATTCACGAGACCACTTGTTTGTGCGGGAACCGCAGCCGTTGCGGTTGCAGCCGTCGCCCGCAAACTCGGCGGGCGATGATCGCAAGACCGGCGGTTATATTTATATATATGAAAAATGGATTCTATTCTTCACAAACACCATTCCGCGCCCGCGCTTGCGCTTGCAGAGCTTGCGGGCGACGCTCGCTAAGTTCGCGGGTGACCGCAGCCCACCGGTGCAGCGGGACCCGCAAGCAACCACGCACTCCGCGGGAATAAATCGCGTCGTGAGTTTTGCTCTCTACATTTCCATGTATTTTGTGATCGTACGAGTGTTGCAGTCCCGCAACCGCGGCGAGCATGGGTGAAAACCGCTCCGTGAGTTCCTACTCTAAAAAATCAGACTATCTAGATGGAAGTAGGGTTTTCTTACCGATTATCGTCCATTTAGTTGAGTTACTGAGTTTGAGAACGTGAAAATATATACCTATATGTATACTACTGGATCCGGCAGACGTCGTCCTGCCCGGTGACATACCGACATCAGCGCCACCTACCGAGACCCGGTAGGTTACCTGTACCTACCCGGTAATTGTGTTTTCAAACCATCCAGTATTGAAATATACACACAAAATTTCATCCAAACCGGTCCAGTCGTTTAGGAGGAGTTGGTGATAAGCACACGTACAGAAGAATTATAAAGGTACGGGTGAGATAGTTTACTGTATCGACGGGATGTTTGACAGCTACGAAACCCGTGAACATTTTGTCAGCTTTTTAAAATAGCCAGATATCTGACTAAAAAATACTAACATTCGATGAAAATAGACTATATTCGGAGTATATTCTAACAAGTTTTCGTTATTTTCTTATAGAATCTATATATACCTATAAAACAAAGTCGTGTTAGTTCGAACACTTATAACTCGAGAACGGCTGGAACGATTTTCATTGTTATTGATTTGTTGTATTTGTCTCCGTCCCGAATAGCACAATAAAAACATTGGGAAATTGACGAAAAATTAAAATAAAAGAATTTGGCTTTTTTATTATTATTTACAAAATATTTTCCATATCCACACTAGCTTGATGCCCACGACTTCGTTCACGTGGATTTAGTTTTTTTTGAAATCCCATGGGAACACTTTGATTTTTGGGATAAAAAGTAATCCAGGATGCATATTTTGTCAAGATCCGATTCGATTATTATCTTCAATGAGGGACTCCCTTACAAACATTCATCTGTATCTAATTTTATCAAAATTGGTTCAGCGGTTTAGGCGTGAAAGCGTAACAGACAGATACAGCCACTTTCACATTTGTGTTATTTGTAGGGAAGTAGGGATTATTTTCTAAAACACTATTGTTTACTTCAATTTATGGATTGCAGGGGTTATAGAAGAAGAAAAAGCTATTTTAGAAATAAAATGTTTTCCCTCACTGGCTCGGAACAACCAAGACATGTTTTCTGCAGCTAAAGAAAGAAAAAAATTTCCACTGTACATACACTGTACAATAAAAGTTTACAAATAAATAAAAAACACAATTTCTACTATCAGGTTAGAACAAATAACACTTATTATATTTTATTGGCCTACAACATTACAATAATAGAATAGAATAGAATAGAAAAGTTTTTTATTCAAATAAACTTTTACAAGTACTTTTGAATAGTCAAATGAATCTACCACATAATGCATAATGCATTATACTTATAGAGATTGAAGTATTTGTAACATGTTCATAAACTGGTTATTATTTTTGCAGATCCAGGGCCAACTGCGTGTTAGTAAAATGAAGAAATGTTACTTCATTGGCTATATTTCTCCAATTCATGACATAACAGTATTGGAAATACATCGGGATGAAGTTTTTATCAATAATATGATACCGAAATTAGTAAAATTTTATAAAAACTGTGTTTTGCCCGAGATCATTCTGCGAAGAGTTCGAAATAGTGGAAATTGTGTAGACATTTCAATGTTTTAATTTTAACAGCACTAAAATATAAAAATATAAGTATATAAATAATAATAAACTGACTTACTTAGTAATGAACTGTTTTCTTTAATTTGAAACTAGCTGGTCAGGCAGGTTCCAAAACAATTCTAAACTGTTTGTATTCTAATGTGTTTTCAACCTTCTAAACCTTTCCGAACTTCCTATAAAACTATCGTAAGTTGTGCGTACGCACAAAGTTCAATTGGATGAAATTGTATTAGAACACATGAGACAAAGAAAAAAATAATTTTCATCTATCTATAATATAATAAGACTGTAACAGATCCAATTCTGTACATTGAAGATATTTTGAAAATTTTTATCGGAGGGCACTCTATAATCGATACTGAAGCCAAAACTGCAATTTTTTTCATTTTTGTCTGTCTGTCTGTCTGTCTGTCTGTCTGTCTGTCTGTATCTTGGCCGCGCATCACGCCGAAACTACTGAATGGATTCGAATGAAACTTGGTACGATTTGAGCTTATACTTCGAGGTAGGTTATAGGATACTTTTTATCCCGAAATTCAGCACGGTTCCCTAGGGAGAGGGGAAGAAAGTTAAAACATGTATTTAGCTGTAATTCATTAACGGGTAGTTCGATATAACTCATTCTTTTTTTGTTAGAAAGGTAGTACTTTAAGTATTGTCCCGTAAATATTTCAAGGTCATAGGTTTTTTAGTTTAGAAATGACAGACATTACAATCCTCAGTATCGGGTTCAAATTACTTGGGACCCGGATCTTTGAACGTACGGCTTATTTTAAACTGGTGTTCGTTTAAATTTATGTTTGTCGGTCTGTCTATTTATTCCAGCTAATCTCCGAAACGGCTGGATCGATTTTAATGGAACTTTCAATGTTATAAGGAGTAACTTAGGCTACATTTAGTTTAGGTACATAAAAGAATTATGAGATCCGATCCGATCCTATATAAAAACCTAAATCTACGCGAACGAAGTTGCGGGGATCAGCTATTATTTTATATTTTTACGTCTATCTGACGTCGCCTCGGCATTAGTGTTACGTTTAGACCAGGTCGTCAGCTAAAGGTTAAAATCTAAAAAAAGTTACGTTCATTGTGCAAATACATCCCAGGAGATTGAAAATACGTGATGAGAAAAGTATACATGCCTTCCAATTTGTATTTATGGGGCTCCTAATGAATTTGCATTCCTTCCTTATCGGATGCCTTAATGGATAAGAGTAAGTAATTTAGTACCTATCTATTTGGAAATAAATAAAATATACATATATAGGATATAGGTCTACTAATGGATAGACTTTTAAGAAATACGAGTATAAGTCCAGTTAGCATTTTATAGAGTTCTATGACCACAACCAAATTTATTCCCCAAATGCTGGCAAGCGGACAGTGGGATGCATAATAATGGAAATGTTTCAAGGGCTCATAATAATTTTTTTGTTAGTCCATAAAATTGACTTATTGCTAGAGATATTTAATCTCAATATTATATTAATCTTTAATATTAAATCAAATGTAATCAAACTGCCTATAAACAACAACAAAGAGGTTTACGAAATTTTATGTTCAAAAACAAACTTTGTAAGGCATCGTCAATAATTATAACTGTCCAATCGAGTTAATAAAGTCAAACTTAATTAAAATGTTGTAGGGTTGATAATAATCACACTAATATTATAAAGGCGAAAGTTTGTGTGTGTGTGTGTGTGTGAGTGTGTGTATGTTTATTACTCTTTAACGCCGCAACAACTGAACCGATTTGGCTGAAATTTTGAATGGAAATAGATTATATCCTGACTTAACACATTCGCTACTTTCATCCTCGAAAAATCCACAGTTCCCACGGGATTTCCAAAATCTATAGCTACAGCTATAGGTAAATTACTATGGCAAACTTCCTTGAAAGTAGATATAAAGGTTGAAAAACGGAGCGGGACCGGGAACCGTAAATGCACGATTACCTCGGGATTTTTGAAAAACCGAAATTCACGCGGGCGAAGCCGCGGGCAGAAGCTAAGTAGTCTGAATATATAAAAGGAAAAGGTGACTGACTGACTAACTGATCTATCAATGCACAGCTCAAACCACTGAACGGATCGGGCTGAAAGTCATGCAGATAGCTATAAATTATGAGGTAGGCTTCTGCTAAGAAAGTTTTTTTTTTTGAAAATTCAAGCCTTTAGTGGGTCAAAATTATAGAACTTAACGTTAGCGAAGCCGCAGACAAAAAAGATAAAAAGATTTTTATAGAATACACCTTAACAGTTCTCCTTTGCGCACTAGACGTGTGGATGCGTGAAGAATATATTTTTTGCCATAAGGTTTTTCCCCACTCACATGTGCATTTTATATGTGCACTGACTGAAAAATTATGTATCACTACAACGGAATCCGTAATCAATTCACATGCTCTTCAGTAATTTCACGATCATGGATGCGCGCCAGAAATTTTCGTCACGTATAGAGCTTATTACACCTTCCTAAATTTAGTAGGTATCCAAATTAGGATTCCTAATTAGGATGCTGATTGATTTAGCGACATATTTTTCTTGATTGACGTTAGTGAACATATTTTTTTCTAATTAGGCTACTGTTTAGGATGCTAACTTGCGATATGGGATTACCTACACTTATCTGAATTTAGTAACTGAATCATTAACGGCCTATTGCACCGCCTTCTGATAAGTGTCGGATAGCCTAAACGTAAGGTTTGTCACTTTCTTACTTTCTGTCAAGTGACAAAGACAAAAGTTGTAGATACCTATCCGATACTTATCAGAAGGTGGTGAAACAGGCCCTTAGAGAACTAATTTAACAAGGGCGTCGCCAGCCGATGGCCAAGGGGGGGGGCAAGTTGATGATATTATAGTATGGGAAAAGTACAAAGTATTGTTAGTACAGTCCAGAGCTTTTGAAGCTGGTTACGAGCTCTTAATTTATTTTCGGATTAGAATTTTTCATTGACCTCGTTTCCATTTGCGCATTTAATTTAGATACTTAATGCAAAATATAGCATATCTATATTTTTTCAAATCTCTAGGGGGGGGCAACTGCCCCCCCCTGCCCCTACCTGGCGACGCCCATGGAACTAAATAAAAAAATTTTTTTCATCCTACACGGTCATCCTTTAAAGTAAGGATTTTGGAATTGAATTGGAAAATATCCCAGTTGGAAATATTAACATACATTTTCATGCAAATTAGAGAATACGACCCTTCACTGTTTACAGTTTACCGGATATGTCTCTACTTGGTAGGTATAGTCAAGGGAGCAAAATATTTATTCACGTATTTTATACTTAGTTGAACAATTCCTTCCCATTTGTGCAGATTTTAATGTCATACAAATAAAATAACTACGCAGTAAGAAATTACTTGTCCTACTAGTCCTACTAATATTATAAATGTGAAAGTGTGGATGTTTGGATGTTTGGATGTTTGTATGTTTGGATGATTGGATGTTTGGATGTTTGGATGTTTGGATGTTTAGATGTTTGGATGTTTGGATGTTTGTTACTCTATAACGTCGCAACTACTGAACCGATTTGGCTGAAGTTTTGAATGGAGATAGATTATGCTCTGACTTAAAACATAGGCTTTTTTATCCTGGAAAAATCCACAGTTCCCGCAGGATTTTGAAAAACCCAAAATCTATATCTACAGCTATAGCGAACTTCCTTGATAGTAGGTATAAAGGTTGGAAAAGGGAGCGGGAATCGGAAATCCACGATTCTTTCGGGATTTGTTTAAAACCGAAATTCACGCGGGCGAAGCCGCGGGCAGATGCTAGTATTGTAATATTTATACAGAAGATTAGTAGGTATATTTTATGTTATTCATTGCTACAAAGGAAATAAATATAATAAAAAACTAAAAAAAGACTTGAAATTATCAGGAATTGAACCAGGGTCCAGTATACAGTATACAGTATCTCACATATTAGAGTAACACTGTAACCACTGCGCCATTTAAACTTTACATTTCACGTCGAAAATTTTGAACATTTTCGTATTGCACACACATCTATTGATGTGTGCGTGTTTAGTTCTGAAAAACTGATGCGCACTAACTTCTCTAAGTAAAAAGTATTTTGGAAACTAAAATACATCTAAATATAGTCATGTACATTACGAATAATGCGGTAGTGGCGCAAATCGTACTATTAGAAAAGAATATGAACATTTTTATTCATAAAAAAATAAAATACAGTATATTTTAACAAAAGCGCCATCTAATGGCATTGTGGTGCCTAGCTGAACGAAACGAGCGCCCTTAATCTTAATGATAGAGGTACAAATAATGACTTGTGCCACCCATCTTTTTTGTTTGTTTCCAGCCCATAAAAGTTTAGCATTAACGGTAACTTTACTTTAACTCCTTACCGTGTAATCGGCCCAATTATTTAAGTATCTTGTTAATATTGATATTAAGAAAGTTTTTCATGGATTACATAGAGGCATAATCTATCTATATCTATCTATCTATACATACATATAATAAAATCGTAGACTCGCCGTATCTGTACATTAAAGATTTTTCCAAAATAATAACTGGGGGATGTTAGGGATAAGCAATAGAACGTAAAAATACTATTTTTGAAATTTTTGTCTGTTTGTCTGTTTATCTGTTTGTCTGTTTGTCTGTTTATCTGTTTGTCTGTTTGTCTGTATGTTTGTGCGCGCATCACGCAAAAACTACTGAATGGATTGAAATGAAACTTAGTATGATTTAAGTTCATACTACGGAGTAACATATAGGATACTTTTTATCCCGAAATTCAGCACGGTTCCCTTGGGAGAGGGGATGAAAATTAAAATGTGTACTTAGCTGTAATTCATTAACGCGTGGTCCGATTTCATTCATTCTTTTTTTGTTAGAAAGGAGATACTTTAAAGATTACCAACTAATCTCAGAAAGGCTGGATCGATTTTGACGGGACTTTTACTGGCGGATGTTTACATTTTGATCTACCTAAACATCCGCCAGTGAACTTTTAACAGTTTTTAGCAAGGTATGAGCTCAAAGGAGCTTCGGAAAACAAAATGATTTCCACGGGATTTTTAAAAACCAATATCCACGCGAACGAAGTCGCGGGTGTCCGCTTGTAAGTAATAATTGAGGGGCACGGCAGTGCCCCCGCCAAGTCGAGCTAACACTTTGATTAAAGCTGCTTCATCTAAATGAAGACGAGATTCAAAATATGTTATTCTCAGTATTTCATGTTAATTAATGTATCAACTTGATGAATTACGCCAACTGAAGTTTCAAATAACACTCGCTAATTACCTAGAGTTAATCTGGAATATTGCGCGCTACACGATTATGTTAAGTGGCGACAAGGTTGTCTTAGCCGGAAAGTTCGGAAGGGCAAGACATTTTAATCTTATATATAAAATTCTCGTGTCATAATTTTCGTTCCCATACTCCTCCGAAACGGCTTGACCGATTCTCATGAAATTTTGTGAGCATATTGAGTAGGTCTGAGAATCGGCCAACATCTATTTTTCATCCCCCTAAATGTTAAGTTTGTTTTTTATTTTTTAGACAAAATTTTTTTTTTATTTTTTTTTTTTGATACAACATACAAAAACACATACAATCCTAAATTTTCACCCTTCTACGATCAACCCTTATTTCTTAATTGCGATATTAATACTTTGATGACCGGGTAGGTTGCACTGATGTCAATATGTCACCGGGCAGGACGACGTCTGCCGGGTCCGCTAGTACATTATAATAACACATTTTATCCATCCCTTCATACTGTGACTACGGAATTAACTACTAAACATAGATAAATGAATAAGATTTATTTATGCTAGATACTAAACAATCCCACTACTACCATACAAGTATACCCACACAGAGGGTGTCCCCTGTCGGGAACTTAAGCTACTTTAGTCATTACCTCTGTTTACTCAATACAGTCTGTACTCTCATAATACGGGACACCATATCGCAATCCCAACGCACCTCGTTGTCAGTGGTTAACTTAACTGACATCACACTAATATTATAGAGGCGAAAGTTTGTGTGTGTGTGTGTGTGTGTGTGTTTGTTTGTTACTCTTTAACGCCGCATCTATACTGAACCGATTTGACTTAAATTTTGAATGGAGACAGATTATGCCTTGACTTAATATATAGGCTACTTTTGATCCTGGAAAATCCACAGTTCACACACAGATTTTACAAAACACAGACACACACAGATTTCACAGATTACAAAAAAACTAAAATATATAGTTACAGCTATAGGTAGATTACTATAGCAAACTTCCTTGATAGTGGTATAAAGGTTGGAAAAGATTCCCTCGGGATTTGTAAAAAACCGAAAATCACGCGGTCGAAGCCGCGGACAGAATCTAGTTTTTACATAATATAATGCTATCGTTTTAACAATGTTCCCCGCGCAAAAGGATAGCAATACTAGAGCTGTCTATTTGTTTTAGTTTTTGATATTGTGTACCTACAACGGAACGCAGCATTATACGATTATTTTATAGTTACCAATTTTATCGTCATCTTCACCTTCATCCTGCTGAGAATTTTTCTCTGTAAATGTACGTCATATGCTAGTTTTACGTGATTCAACTACTGCAGCTCTCCGCCGCGTACCTCAGCCAGCCGAGTTCACTCCGGAGTCCAAGCAGGCCACCCAGGTGGGTGAGGACTCCAAGGAGGCTGGGAAGCCAATGTAGATTCTGCGTTGGTCGGATACACGCCTGAATTGTAGCAGTACCTACGTGTTCCCTTGTCTCGCTACCCTCCATGCGTTCTCTACGCAGGTAGGATAGGATACATAGGATAGGTACCATTGTAACTTTACTTAATAAAATACCAGCTGACACCGGCGTCTTTGTCTGCGGGAACAGTTTCTTTTCCTTAATATTCCGGAAAATCGAAGAGTTCCCACGGAATATTTAAATAGGTAAAGCTATCACATCACTCAGAGCTTTAAAATCACGTGGATGAAGTCGCGAGCGAAAACTAGATTTTATAAACGAATTGAATTTGTTTGAATCCCTTCGTAGGTGCTTAGGGTTTGGTCAAAGTGTGACTAATTGATTTTCATCAGAGGGTGAGAGTGGTAACTAAGCAACGCTTAAATCAATAGGTGTTTAGTTTTTTAAATATATTATCTACGAATCTATAATTAATTGATTTTTGATAAATTATGCTGAGGTTATAAAAATTCATTGCATTCATATTCTTTCTTTATACGTCGTATTTCTAATTTCTGAAAGTCATTACTCCTTTCCACATTAATCACAAATTGTTAGGGATTTTATTGGGATCATAATTCTGTGGGATAATAATATCTTGGGATAAAAATGGTGCGGTGATCCTTTTGCATATTATGACTTAATGAGTACAGAATTTCAACTCTCTAAATCGTGTGGATTTAGGTCTCGTTTTCAATGTCTCGTTAAATATACCTACTCAAGATCAGTTCAGCCTTTTAACCATGAAAATGTAACAAGTACCTACGTAAGACAGAAACACGTTCACGTTTTTAATATTACGAGTAGTTTGGATTCATTACGTTCAAGTTTTTTTTTTATATCTATTACTAATAAATAAAATTGAAGTGTCTGTCTGTAATATCGAAATAACTACCTCATATTAAGCTCATATGGTTATTTGAACGCTACCATAACCGAATCACACGTTTTTAAAATTTTTGTCTGTCTGTCTGTCTGTCTGTCTGTCTGTCTGTTTGAACGGGCTAATCTTCGGAACGGCTGAACCGATTTTGACGGGACCTTCACATACAAGTAGATAATTAACCAGGGAGTAACATAGGCAACTTTTTTAACCGACATTCAAAAAAGGAGGAGTTGTGTTTTTCTACCTATGTACACTGATATCTCCGAGATTTCTGAACCGATTTGCGTAATTTTTTTTTTAATCGATAGAGAAACATTGCGACCCTGTTCTATAAAAAATTTGGATTCCAACTCCTCAATCCTGATGCTGCAGGGGACCTGATCCCCAAAACTAATGGGTTTTAGAAACTTTCGGTTATTTAAATTGATATTCTGGCCAATTCTGTTGTACACAAATCTCTAAGCTAAACTAAAATGACAAGTCTAAATCTATTGCTATTCTTTTCCGCAGTGAGCATTGTGAAAGAGATAGCAATAAATTTAGACCTGTCATTTTAGTTTAGGTTTAGAGATTGTGTACAACAGAATTAGCCACATTGGGGGTACCAATTAAAGACTTTATCATTGAATGAACTCGAGTAGGAACATATCCAACTCCTCAACCCTGATGCTGTAAGGAATTGTATTCCGAAATCGTCGGGATCCCACGGGATTTTTCCGTTTTGGGGACGGGTTTCTACAGATAAGCTACTTTTTGTTCTGGAAAATCAAAAGTTCCCACGGGATTTTTAAAAACTTAAATCCACACGGGCGAGGCCGTGGGCATCATCTAGTTTAAAATAAAAATCTGAATCAATACAATGCTTCTGATCAAAATAGGTATATCAAATTTTTCAATAACAAAATTGTTTTTCAAGTGAATACCTATCTAGATTTGATTTGAAAAGCTTGATACTTGATACAGTTACGCGCTATTTCGGTTACACAGTCAAGTGTTATCAATTTCTGGAAATGTTTTTGTTCATGGAAGCTAGCTACAGATATAGGTTGATTACTATAGCAAACTTCCTTGAAAATAGCCTAAAGGTTGGAAAAGGGAGCGGGAACGGGAACCGGAAATCCATGATTCCCTTGGAATTTGTGAAAAACCGAAATTCACGCAGGCGAAGCCGCTGGTAAGACCTAGTGGTACCATAATGATCTATCGTCTTCCAACCTACACGTACCTGTTTTTTCAGGTAGATCGAAAACTTGTTATGTGGTCGAAAAATTGGTTAGTAAATTCGAAGGAAACGCAACATCATCATCATCATCATCAGGATCAACCCATTACCGGCTCACTACAGAGCACGGGTCTCCTCTCAGAGTGAGAAGGGTTTTGGCCATAGTCTACCACGCTGGCCAAGCGGATTGGCAGACTTCACACACCTTTGAGAACGTTATGGAGAACTTTCAGGCATGCAGGTTTCCTCACGATGTTTTCCTTCACCGTTAAAGCAAGTGATATTTAAATAGGTACTTAAAACGCACATAACTCCGAAAAGTTAGAGGTGCGTGCCCGGGATCGAACCCACGACCTCCGATTAGAAGTCGGTCCGGTCGGTCGTCCTAACCACTAGGCTATCACAGCTTTTTAAACGCAACATACGAACATCTATTAAAAAAAATAATTTAGTAGTTTATTTCTTGCTAGTTATTCTTGTCTGGCTTAAAGACGTAATAATATATTCAGTTCTTGCATAATGCAACTTGATTCAGACCCAAGTAAAATTAAGCTCGACAGAGCCGATTAGCAACGAGCTTAACTTATTTAATTATTGTAGAAAGTTAGAAAAGGTGGTTTTACGTCTTCATTTAATGTTATTTCTGCTAGTCGTAGATTCAGTATTTATGCTGCTCAAGCCATGTGACGTAAGCAGCATTCGTTAACCGTAACGGACACGTCTGAGAAATGCAGCATTTATTTCTAACATACAAACAAGTAAAGTTCGTAAACTAAAACCCGACTACGCTTAACCCTAGAGTGGGCGCGCTATGAGCATTTTGCCGCCCTGTCAAAAAAACGTTAATAATTCGTAAAATAGTTGTTCTCGGAGAATGCGTTTTTGAGTAGCTGCCCCCACTATTGTTCACCACCCGTGCTGAAACGAGGGATGCAATCAGTGCGCGGGGAGCCACTAGAAGAGGTTGTTGTCACCATCGGTCGTCGCGAGGCGGCATTTTGCTCAGCGCATGCCCACTCATGTAAGTAAAAATTGTGTCAAATATTTTTTTGTTACATTGAATTTCACTTTATATTTTATTAATTATTTCCTTAAACAAAATGTTTATTGTTTCAGGATTTATGTGCCACGTATATTAATGCTACGCCGACAATATTTGAAAGAAATAGCAATGGTCCTAGTTAAGCCATATATGACCAGAAGGTCTTCGTAATTCGTAGTTCGTGTAATTCGTTATTATAAAGTCTTTAAAGCATGCTATTTTATTTTTAGAAAAAGTTATACTGATTTGTTTCTTTTTTTTTGGAATTTATTTTCCCTTCAATATATATTAAATCATAGATTCTACGAGAAATTGCGCTATTTTCGAATATAAATAATTAATTAGTTCAAACGTGAAAACAATGCATCATAACAAGGTACTCAATATTAACGAGGTGCATGGACCTTAATAACGAACGAACAATGAATTATTGGTTCAACCGCTTCAGTTCTGGAAATTTTAATCTAACGAACCTCGTATACATCCCAAGAATAAGGGTGATAAAAATGAATTGAAAGCGGATCCGTCTCAAACTAAGTCTGACCTAGCATTGATTTTTTATTTTAGAGCCTGAACACACGTGCAATCTTACCTGTGATAATCGCGTCATCGTGCAACTATTGCAGGTATATGGCACATTTTTTGATTGCGATTGTTTATTTCAATATGGATTTCATTGTGGTAGGTATGGTGAATTTCATTCTTGTATGCTTTCAATGAATCGGGAAAAAAAAGAGAGAAAGAAGATACCGGCACCATGCAGGTACCGCCACCATGCAGGTACCGCCACAGTACAGTCGTAACGCGTCCATCTAGTGCATATACTTATCGGTACTGTTTGTAGCGTGTAACTGTCGCGCAATATGCACGTAGTGCTGATTTTATATAGGAAAACATTACAATGCAAATATTGTGTTGCACTAAAATTGCGTGCACATGCAACTTATACACAAAAGTTCTTGACAAATCGCTTTGAAACTATTGCTATAAATATTCATATACATACAATTCTTTTGATCAGAGTGCTTATAGTCTCAGTCTGGAGCGCTACAAAACTTTGTAGTATACTATTGATCGAATCACAAATGACTTCAGTGTGCTTAGTCTAAATCGGAGCACTCGAAAACGAACTCGAAAACTATTGATCGATTTCAGAGTAAAATAGACCTAAAATGGCTTGTATTAAGGTTTGAGTTCGCCAATACATTCAGCATTCGAACAATGCTGAATGTATTGGCGAACTCAAACCTTAATACAAGCCATTTTAGGTGTATTTTACTCTGAAATCGATCAATAGTTTTCGAGTTCGTTTTCGAGTGCTCCGATTTAGACTAAGCACACTGAGCCTAAAGTCTCTCATTTTAAAGTCGTAATTCAATAGTTCGAATATTTATTTTACAACATTTCTGCTTGGAGTGCTGGCTGTTTTCGAATGCTGAATGTATTGGCGAACTCAAACCTTAATATAAGCCATTTTAGGTCTATTTTACTCTGAAGTCATTGTCATTCGATCAATAGTATACTATAAAGTTTTGGAGCGCTCCAAACTGAGACTAAGCACTCAGTACAACTATTTTACAACGATGAATTGCAAGTGTGATAATCTTAGTTTGAAAACAATATTGGATTCTTTGCGGCAAATCGGCAAAATAAAGAAGCTTGATGAATGGGATCAGCTTGCTGAATCGAGATGCTTTAATAAGAAAATAAAGCTGATGGCACATCTAGCAAAATACGTCGTCGCTATACGGTTCAGCAAAATGTGCAAACAACTTTATCGCCTCAGTATTAAGAAGTGTCGGGGTAAACCTTCGACATTATAAGGGCATTAATGTTTATGGGAGTGACATTCCTTCCCGTTCTCTATCGGCCTGTGAGGCTCACGACGTTGGGCTCTTAAGTACCGCGATATGTCATTTTTATGGATCGGGCAAAAGTGAATTTGCTAGGCGAGATAACACTGAAGATTTTGTCTACCTACTTCTCGGAATAGAAATATTAGACGAAAATAATATAACGTCTATCGTAGACGTCTGATATTAGTCCATATAACAAAAGTCGACTATTTAAAGTAGAACACTTTCGTATTCTGTTATACAACGAGTAGATAAGGTACATACTTTAACGCACACTTTGCATACAAAGTTGGTATAAAAACGGACCCCGCTGACCGGTCATGCCCCTAGTCCGCTTGGATGAACTTTTTTTTTTAAATATATACGTAGAACTTCCAGAAATTGTACTCTACGATAAAACAATGTACAATTGACAAACTAGATGTCGCTATGCCATCCCCAATCACGCAATCAGAGTTTCTCTTCGGAGTGCCATAAGTTCCAAGATTCAAAGATTGAACCAGCTGAGTCTCTGGATGTAACACCAACACGGAAGAAGATCTCCTTTTTGTTTCGATTGAGCGTATAATAATATCCTGTTCACCGAACACCTTCCTTGAATGTTGAATGGAAGCAGGCGTTACTTTGCGGAATTCCATGATATACAATGAATATAAAAATTATTTGCTATAATCCGCTAACAGTGACAAATTCGTAGGCACAACACCACACAATCTTGTAGGCACAACACCACACAATCTTGTAGGCACAACACCACACAAATTCACCACAAAACAAACTCGACGATCGTTTCGCTCCGACACCGGAGCATCTTCAGGAGATGTCGACTTCACAACGGACGATTGCAAAGTTTGCAATCGTCCGTCCGTTTTTATATTCATTGTATACCTTCCTTGAAGTTATCCGTTTATAAAAACAGACGCAGAGGACTGACTCAACTTTATACCAGAGGTTATATTATACATCTCATACTTTTAGTGATTGTGGGAAACTGACTTTGCCACAGGTCGACATACAAGTGGATTGTCCGGCTCCGGCATTCCGAACCAGTGGTAGATTCAATTGACGATTGAACAGTGCTTGTAAAAGTTTATTTGAATAAAAAACTTTTCTATTCTATTCTATTCTATTGTTAATGCCAGGTTAAGGTTTGTACACGCAACGTGCAAGCGATGGTTATTTGAAGGGATCACAACCCACAAAGCCTTCAGCAATTAGGGATTCGACGCAGTGAGAACTAAAATCTCCAATTTCAAAAAATAATAATTAATAACACTTCTCTTGAAATTACAATAGGTATATATATTTATTAAAACGAGTAATGGGTACATTAAGTCGCGTGTCACGTGGTTAATTTTGATATCAAATGTTCTCATTTCTACGACTCTAATTAGGTAAGTAGTTTCAAATTATATTGGCGTAATTAAGGTAACGTAGGAGCTTCGAAGCTAAGGAAATTAAGGAAATTATACCTACTAGTAAATATCTAGTTAATTTTATATTAAGAGAAAACAATTTTGAAGGTTTCAATATTGTTAGACTCGTAGTGACTTTTTTAGGAAACTTTTAAATATACCTAGAGCGAAAAACAAAAGTTTCCGTTCGCGTAATATAGTTTGTATATTAGGTATATTTATTAAGAGGAATTTATATCGGGCGTGCCCTATTCAAAAAAAATTTGATTCTTATTTGAAAATTCATTAATCACTCTCTAAGAAACTATTATTATCATTGGTATGTCAGATTTCAGTAAAATATTAAGTTTCTAATAACATTTTATTTATTTATTTAATTAATTATATAATAACATGCGATTTGTACCTGTGTAAAGAGCCCATAATTATGTCTGAAATTTCCAGACAGCGTTTACGCGTTGGGAGAGAGGGATTTAGAGCTTAGAACCGCCACGTTGCTTCAGTGCGGGTTGGCGAGCTGATCCTATGAGAGAGGAGGCCTGTGCCAGTAGTGGGATGTAAAAAAGGCTGTAGTGGTGGGTGGTGGTTTACGCGTTGGCTGGCTCGCGCTAAACGCATGGGGCCAACATGAACAGGAGACTTTACACTGAAGCCTCTGCAAGCGAGTCGAGCGATTGCTATGTCACATAAAATGTACGTTGAAAATGTATTGTTGTAGCGTGTCGTGGCCGCCGACATTACTCATAGCGGCGCGGAAGTGCAGACAGCGGCCTCCGTGATTGCAGCGCACTCGAGTTTGTCAATGTCCTGCGATAATAATTATCGTTTGTGGCCGTTGCCAAATTCTGGACGTACACTTCGTGGCAGTAGGTACCTATCTACCTGCATGGCCTTTAGTAACAACATAAGAGAGTTACACAACATTAGAGTAAAACGAATGGCCTTTAGACGGCCATGGCCACTAGACCAACTGCCTCGTTGGTCTAGTGGTTAGCGTATTCGACTGCAGATCACGAGGTCCCGGGTTCGATTCCCGGGTCGGGCAAATAATTGTTAGGTATTGGGTTTTCCTGTCAAGAAATTCTCAGTGCCAGCCCGGAGTTGGTAGTTGGCGGTGTTTCACCCCCGTGCCTCGGAGAGCACGTTAAGCAGTCGGTCCCGGTTATTATCACTATCATGTGACAATAGTCGTTAAAGCCCGCCAACCCGCATTGGAGCAGCGTGGTGGGTCTAAGCTCTAAATCCCTCTCTCCTATGAGAGAGGAGGCCTGTGCCCAGCAGTGGGACGTTAAAAGGCTGTAGCTCGAATGGCCTTTTAGCGTGAGTCGTATGAATACGCGATAAATATTATATCTGCTGCCAAAGGACAATGAAAAAGATGAATGGAATCCTGTACTGAGTTGCATCAAATCCAAACTTTATCTATCTATCTATCTTCTATCTATCTATCTTCTTCTATCTATCTATCTATCTATCTTCTATAATATAATAAAACTGTAACAAATCCAATTCTGTACATTGAAGATATTTTGAAAATTTTTATTGGAGGGCACTCTATAATCGATTCTGAAGCCAAAACTGCAATTTTTTTCATTTTTGTCTGTCTGTCTGTCTATCTGTCTGTATCTTGACCGCGCATCACGCCGAAACTACTGAATGGATTCGAATGAAACTTGGTACGATTTGAGTTTATACTCAGAGGTAGGACATAGGATACTTTTTATCCCGAAATTCAGCACGGTTCCCTTGGGAGAAGGGATGAAAGTTAAAACGTGTATTTAGCTGTAATTCATTAACGCGTTGTTCGATTTCACTCATTCTTTTTTGTTAGAAAGGTAATACTTTATATATTGTCTTTTAAATATTTCAAAGTCATAGGTTTTTTAGTTCCGAAATGACAGACATTACAACCCTCAGTATTGGGTTCAAATAACTTGGGACCCGGATCTTTGAACGTGCGGCTTATTTTAAATTGGTGTGCGTTTAAATTTATGTTTGTCGGTCTGTCTATTTGTTCCAACTAATCTACGAAACGGCTGAATCGATTTTAACGGAACTTTCAATGGCAGATAGGTGATGTTATAAGGAGTAACTTAGGCTACATTTAGTTTAGGTACATAAAATAATTATGAGATCCGATCCGATCCTATATAAAACCTATAAACTAGCTATATTCAGAACTAGATCAGCTAGTTTCTTATAAAATTGAATATTGCAAAAAAAATATGTGGGTGAAAAATTAACATTTCGTTCCCCAATATTCTTTGAATCGAAATTTTTATATGAAAGCGTTGATAAATCCCTATTTGCGTTTTCATTACAATTTTCCGATAAAAAATCTTCAACATTCTTCTCAGATATTTTGCAAACTTTTGACTGCTTTAATAAACGAAATATTTATTATCCTTCAAGTTCCTTGAATAATTCTCTCAAAGTTTCATGCAACAGACTAAGTACTTAATTAAAGCTTATATTGGAATTGAAGTAAAGAGGGTCCGAAAAAGGTGGTCCTCGTCTTGAAGGCTTTGCCAAATTGAATTTATGATATGTAAGTAGGTATATAATATAGTGCGTGAAGTCCTTTCAAGAGTCCCATATAGCCACTCTGCTGTGTTTAGTAAACCAGTTAGCTGCTGTAGATACTTTACTCATGAAAACGTTATATTGACGTAATATTTTTTATATTGTAAACACATTATCAAGGGGATTCAAAAAGAAATTACGTACTTCCAATGATTTTTGGCAATCTCCCTGGCACTGTGGTCTTATAAGTGGGAGTTTCTGGGTTCGATTATTACTAGAGAATTTATAATTTTTTAATTATTTCTGGTCTGGTGGGAAGCTTTGGCCGTGTTTTAGTTACCATCCCACCGGCAAAGTCATGCTGCCAAGCGATAGCATCCTGGTACGATGCTGCGTATCAACCTGGATTAATAATAACTGGTTTAATAAGAACTGCCATTCGCCTTTCAGGTTAGCCCGCTTATCGTCCATCTTACGCTGCATCGTCACTTATTATTTGAGGCCTTAACATTACCTTATATCATATACCTACACCTTTTTCTAATCTATATTAAGTTCCGTGTCTGACTGATTGACATACAACGCATAGCCTACATCTATGGATCTACATCTATGAAGTGAATGGTGTGAATCATTCACTTCATTCACTTTACCCCATCCCTATTGAAACGTCAGTTTACTGCATCGAATTAAATGTCAAAGTGATTTGAAGTTTGGAGGAAATATTCTTTGACTATCCTTTGAAAAATATAATTAATTTGTATAAAAATAGATACATTTTTCACCCGGAATCCGGAATCCGGAAAAACGATCAAAACATTAATTAGTCAAAGTCGCATCGACGAAGGGCACCGAGCACCGCGCATCAATTAATCTTTCTCGTAATACTTGTACGTTTTTCGTTTAATTTTGCCAGCAACAAAAGAGAAACGAATTACAAAAAAAAGTCGATCCTACTTGCTATTGGTTTCTGCGGTGCGACATCGAGGTTCACTGTGACATAGGTACTTACTGGATTTACGTTTGATTGGTCAGATTTGACAGTAAACCTGTGGCAGAATCTAGAATTTTTTGTTGTATTATTTATTTTAATTATTTGTCTTCATTAATTTATTAATCTATCTTTGCGTGTAACTTTGCCCGCGTGGTTACAGTAACTAGTCAAATTTTCATGGAATTTATGAACTGCAAAATTTTTCGAATTTTCATAAAAATTCATGTCCATCCTTATAATCCGGGATACCTTGGGTTTGGAATTTTGGAAATCCTTTCTTAGCGGGGGTCTGCATTGAAGAGAAAACCTAGAATTAGAAAATTCTCATTGCATGGCATACAAAAAGTATGTCACCTATCAAAATGTTATCTTATAAAATCAAGTGCTTAGATGTCATAATTAATAGCAGATAATATATTATGTTGCATACGTCGGATCAATGTTTCTCTGCCTTTACGATAATGTAAAAAGGGCAAAAGAGAAATGAGTTTTCCAACTACCAAGTGGACACTCTCTCAAACCAAGTGGACACATCTCAAATTAAATACAGTAAACAAATCCTTTACGCCATTCAGACCATCAACTGTGAATAGATTTTCTTTAAAAAAGCAGTACAGAATTGTATTTGTATTTTCTTTACATATTATAAACAAAAACAAAAAACTATTTCAACTGCCCACCTATTACATAGATATTATGCAGTGAATCGTAAAAAGTCACATGTATATACTTTACAGTTCTCTTTTGAAAATATCCAGTAAAGTAATTAACTCTTTTTTTTTTGCAGTTTCATTTTATTCAAGTCAATTTGTTGATAGTAAATATCGCTCCAATTTCCGACCCAACGGCACCATCATGGTTGCAAGCGTACTACTTAGTATTTCTTTTTTTTTTTTGCTCAAATAGAGTAATTATCGCCTTTGATCGGAACAAATTCAATTTCCTCCTACAATATTGGTTTGTGTGAACATTTTTTCTTCTAAAATTATTCCGGAAGTAAGGAAGGAAATATATATTTCAGAGTTTACTTGACAACTCAGTTTTATTGAGCTAACCTTTCATTTACTATTTCTAATTCAAATTTCACGATGGATTTTTGAAGTGAAAACTTCTTTAGGGCGCGATGAGCACTTTTTGGGTGAACAAAAATCGTGGAACTCGCGTCATCGTCACCTGCAGCATTCTGTTTTCATACTGCAGAAGTGCAGAGTCATCTTATCTTCTCTTCTTACATTTTTTGCCTAACTTGCATTGGGCCCTAAAATATAAAATGTTTCAATATATTACTGCAAAGAAAGCCAGGAAAAATCTCCAGTGAATAGATAAAGGTGACAAAAGAAAACCAATTTCGGTAACGTGTCTCTTGAGGGCAACTCTCTCATAAAGTGATTGTACAAAATACTATGAAAGTTAAAACTCAAGAGTCGTTCAGACTTAGACTGAGATCTGATCTATAGAGCGAACTCTGATTTTACTCAGACTTGAAACAGAGTTAAAAAACAACTCAGAGAGCAATTAATAATGATATTTGCTTAATAAAATGACAGACTTATGTTAATGCACAATGTGTTACGTTCGTTTATTTGAGAAATTACACTTACTCTAGTCTAACTTCTAACTAATAAAACTATTCTTATTGTTTCGCATTGAGCGAACTCTGATTTTTTTTAATAACGAAAAAATTTATTTGTTTAAAATAAGTATACGTTAAATTAATATTATTATTATTAGCCTTTATTAATAATAATCATACATACATTTACAAAATTATACCTAAGACTAAAATTTAAGACACTGGTAGGTATATTATGTTTGTTTGTTTTGCCCGCCAGCATAGGCCTCCCCCAGGTTGTTCCATGTTTTACGGTCGTGCGTTTTTCTCCTCCATAATATTCCTGCTGTGGCCCGTATGTCATCTTCCCATCTTCGAAAAGGCCTCCACCTTTTCCTCTTACCCCTCTCGTGAATACCATTCTGTTACGTATCTTGCCCAATGTCTTTGTTGATACGTTCAATAAATCTAAGTTAATCATTTCTGAAACGGTGTATCAAAAACCTGACTAGATAAATAGCAGAACTGACAGCACCTTATTATTATTAAATAGTAATTATTATATTTATTCATTTTTAAAATATCGATAAACACGCGATAAAAAAGTAAATAGCAATTAAAGTACAACACATACAAGCTTTGAGAGCAAACCCTCTCAGGTACAAAAATTCATTGGGTCTTTTTAATGGCTCTTTAAATTGTTAAGGAATTAATTTCCAAGTTACAAGGTTTAAAGTTACAAGGGTCTTTCATTATCAAAGTTGAATTGCGCTAGAGGAGAAATATGAGCGAACTTCGATCATTGAATGGAAAACGCCTGAACGCGTTCAAAAGGAATTTACAAAAAATGCTGCAGGGGTATTCTAATACCTGTCGTAATTTTAGAGATCCGCAGCTAAATATTAGTGACGAAAACTTACGTAAAGCAGTACGTTTTAAAATTATTATTTCACAAGCTTTTGCCGCCTACAGTAACGCAGTAGGTGTAAGTATAGATTGGCGTAGATTTAGGTTTTTTAAATCCTCTTGCTTAAAGATTAGAGTTTTCCAGAGTAAAGTATCATATTTTGGTTTCCAGGATACAAGCTCTGTGATAAACTTCAAGATCCGTTTAGTAGTGAATTTGGGAAAGTTAAATAAAGATAAAAAAAGATAAAGATAAATAAAGTAAAATAAAGATAAACATAAAGACCTACATTTATATTGACAGGATGGAAACGATCATTCTTTTGTATAATTTTGGATATGGATTACTTACTTTCGAAAGAAGCTAGAAAGATATTAGACCTTCGTCTACTTCATTTAATAATCACACTAATATTATAAAGGCAAAAGTTTCTGTGTGTGTGTGTTTGTGTGTATGTTTGTTTGTTACTCTTTAACGCCGAAATACTATTTTATTATTACTAGCATAATTTGTAAACTGAAATAAAGTTTTCAAGGTAATAAGTACCTACTCGTATGAGTCGAAAATTGCGATCTCGATGTTAACATTTAGTCACACAAGTTATCTATGTTTACTTTGAGAATTTTTAGATCGTTGTTTACTTTTATGAAAATTACAGAACCCTCGATGAGAAAATCGGTTTCCCCTTAGCTGTTTTTTATTTAAGTACAATGTAAATGAACTTCACAACCAGTTATTGTGTTTAGGTGTAGCCTCCAGCTTCGCTTTTTCTTTTGAATAAAAGCTCTTATAATGATTAATGAAATGAAAAGATGACTTTTTATAATAGAAATCCTAAGAAAAGTGACATGAATAAGAATAATAGAGAGAAAAATAATGATATTGAAAAATTAAGTTTTTTAATGATAGTGTTAGATATCAGAAGCTTATTAGGTGTTATCTATACTAATCTATATCTATACTTAATATAATAAAGCGGAAGAGTTTGTTTGTTTGAACGCGCTAATCTCAGGAACTACTGGACCGATTTCAAAAATTCTTTCAGCGTTGCATATGTACGTGATCCCTGAGTGCTACAGGCTATATATTATGTACAACGGGCGAAGCCGGGGCGGACCGCTAGTATTTTATAAAATACGAGTATTGTAAATCGTACAATCGACGTATGGTCGTATTTTGAACTGATTTCATTGAAGTACCTACTACATAATAATGTCCTCCTGACCGAATTTCGGCCACGGCGGCCAATCTCAACCGAGGCAGAGACTAGCCATCTGCACAGGAGATATTATAGTGCACAAGTGTGTGTGTGTGTATGCGCATACACAGGTGCACTCTCTATTCCCTCACTCTCATAATCCGATGGGACGCCAATGCGACACGACCGGAGAGAGATTACGCCCAGGACCGACGGCTTTACGTGCTCTCCGAGGCACGGGGGTGTATCTAACACCGCCAACTTCCAACTCCGGGCTGGCACTGAGAATTTCTTGACAGAAAAACCCAATACCTCATTTTTTTTTTGGCCCGACCCGGGAACCTACTAGATACATATTATAATAGTATTCAATAGACTAGCACAGAAAAAGTAGCGCACGTCCAAGATATCCATTCTCCACGTACAGCGAGCCTGGAATCGATTAAGCACGTACTATCACCACATCCGAATCTATTATGCGATTGTTGTAGGCAGGGACTGGACGACCTTTCCCCGGTTCGCATAAAGATTTTCTACGTAGACAATGCTACGTCTCACCTTCGTCTCCCTAATAGCGGCGTAGAGCTACGCCTTTATGGTGTACATTTTCAATAGCGGTTTTTTGTAAGTACAAATTCGTAGCTGCCGAGTACTTTATGTTATACTAGCTGATGCCCGCGGCTTCGTACGCGTTTTTAAAAATCCCTCGGGAACTCTATAATTTTCCGGGATAAAAAGTAGCCTATGTCCTTCTCCAAGGTCTAGTGTACTTCTATACCAAATTTCGTCAAAATCGATCCAGCCGTTCACGCGTGGTGCCGTGACCAAGGAAGATAGGGATTCATTTTTATATTTATGTTATACACGGTATATTATTTATTTTGAAATTAAATTTTAAAAGTTTTTTAGAGAATACATGTTTTTTTTAGTGTTCCGTAGTAAAACAATTGTAATCATTATAGTTTGGTCTAGTCCTACTCATAGTTGGATCGTATCGTATGCCATAGCCATTTTTTCAGAAAGTTATAGAAACTTGTTAGCCCGTTTAGTGGACGCAGAGTTCTGAAATTTGAGTTTTTGCCTCAAATCAAAAAAATTGGTTGTCTGTAAAGTCAGTTGACGAACGATATTTAATTTACGTTATAACGTCATAACATTACATTGCCTCTCTATCGCTTGTTCCGCGCTCTCGCTTGTACGTGACTACGAGTCATACTTTTTCGTGTGTACGGCATAGAAGAAGACAAAAACAATTTGATACAAAATGTATGTACGAATGGGTGAACGACCCGTGCGTCTACTGCGTACTCCCACCAGTGGATGCAAGGGAAATTAGTATTTCGCCGTATACCCACTGTTTTAGTATATTATGAACGCTTAGAATAATAAATAGACTATTCCCTGCACGGTACTGACGTGGAATCAAAGAATAAGAGAGAGAGAGAGAGAATTTTAAAATACATATAAACACTAGACCCCAGCAGCTTCTGTTAACACGATACACGGGTGGTGCGATATGTTGTACAGCTAAACGACATGTAATCTGCAGGGAACGTGAACATTTGCGTCCGTGTGCAGTTTTGGCAACGGTCACGGGCGATATATCGCCGGACATTGACAAACACGACTGCGCTATCGCGGGCGGCGCTACCTATCTACACTTTCACGTCTCTACGATATCTGAATTTTCTAAGTGCTATAAGTTTGACGTGTCTGTATGTGTATGTGTGTGTGTTTTTTTTGTTTGAAAGGTGAATTAGTCAGTTTCAGTTTCAGTTTTCTTATGACGTTATCACGTAAAATTATCGTCCGTAAACCGAGTTTACAGACAACCAATTTTTTTTAATCTAATGTGAGTGAGCAATATACAAATAAATGAGAGTAAATAAATGATTAGTTATACAAGTCAAGTTAAAGTGTAATGAAGGGAACTTCAACGTTTATGTACATGTGCTGTTTCGGTAACGGTCATAACGATAAATCGGAGGACATTGACAAATACATACTACTACGCTGCAATCACGGACGGCGCTGTCTGCACTTCCGCGCCGATATGAATAATATCGGAGTGCACAACTGCTTCCAGTTTCTGACGAAATTATTTAAGTATGTTGTACATTAGTAATACAATAGCCTCAATAGCGCAATGGTCGTCGGGCGCGGATCAAAAACCGTAAGGTCGACGCGCGGTTCAAACCGTAATCCGTAAACCGTAAAAATCCGTATACACTATTGTCGTACCCACTCCTAGCACAAGTTTTCACTTAATCGGAGGGGATTAGGGAATATTAGTCGTGTACATCATGACTAATAAATAATATTTATAACAAGTATAAAAAAAACCCCCGACATTCGCCATTTTGTGGCAGCGGCTATCTTGGATTTGCAATAGTTGCTATTCTACTAGTCAAGCCCTTTCATTTGATACCCATATTAAGGGAGTTGTGAAAAAATATGTAATCCGCTATTTTGTAGCGGCGGCCATCTTGGACCGATTTTCATCAAACATAGCTCACAACCTTTGAGTAATTTATCAAAGCTCACAACACTCTCGACTAATTCACCTTTTAAACAAAAAAAACCGCATTCAAATCGGTATACCCGATTGAGCGCCACAGGGGAACAGACAGACACACACACACACACACACACACACACACACATACAGACACGTCAACCCCGTCGTTTTTGCGTCGGGGGTTAAAAAAAAATAGTTTAATTTGCAGCATTTAATATTTTGACGTGTTATTTTACGGAATTCAGAGAATAGACGTGACGCATTCTTTTTTAACCGACTTCCTTTGAAAGTTTTAAATACATGTTTTGTGGAAATCAACAATCGATCATTCGAGGGCGAGACCGATACAGAGGGGGTCATTTGTGGAACCAACGCGAGCACGATGTCGTCAAGTGTTTCTCGAAGGAATCAAATGACTCGATTATCATCACAATTTTTTTTTATTATCTCTCCAACGTTGCAAATTACAAGCAGTTTAAATTTAATGGGCCCATTTTAAGTGAGAATATTTTCTACATTTTTTAAAAAGAATTGAACGCGAAGAGTCTAAATATGAGTAGGTAAGTAGGTACAAAGTTATGTGACTACCTCGTTACGGGTAAGCACCTCAATTTTTTCACAAGACTTCGCCGCTTTTGTGCGGCGAGATAACTGACCTTATATGCAGGTCCTTACTGGTTTCTATTGTACTAATTTTTATTCAACATAAAAGATTTCTTTCGCCCGCCATTTTGCTAGGGTATCCCATTACGCATGCCAGGAAGTGTGAGCACAAAGGGAGGGAAGCAACGGTGTGGGACGGTCTCATTTTATTTATTCAGGGGCTCGTAGGGTAAAAGTGAAAGTAATTCATGCATGCTTAGTAAAAGCGGAGTGGTTCTGCCAAAGAATAGTATTAAGGCAACCTACATTTTTTTGGCCATTTTGCTGTCTGATAAATTAAAGATTGTGCCTAAAGTATCTAAGTAATCTATACTAATAAATTGAAGTGTCTGTCTGTAATATCGAAATAACTACCCCATATTAAGCTCATATGGTTATTTGAACGCTACCATAACCGAATCACACGTTTTTAAAATTTTTGTCTGTCTGTCTGTCTGTCTGTCTGTCTGTCTGTCTGTCTGTTTGAACGGGCTAATCTTCGGAACGGCTGAACCGATTTCGACGGGACTTTCACATACAAGTAGAGAATTAACCAGGGAGTAACATAGGCTACTTTTTTAACCGACTTTCAAAAAAGGAGGAGTTGTGTTTTTCTACCTATGTACACCGATATCTCCGAGATTTCTGAACCGATTTTAGTAATTCTTTTTAATCGTTAGAAAAACTTTGCGACCCTGTTCTATAAAAAAATTGGATTCCAACTCCTCAATCCTGATGCTGTAAGGAATTGCATCTCGAAATCGTGGGGATCCCGCGGGATTTTTCCGTTTTGGGGACGGGTTACTTAACAAATAAGCTACTTTTTGTTCTGGAAAATCAAAAGTTCCCACGGGATTTTTAAAACCTAAATCCACACGGGCGAAGCCGTGAGCATCATCTAGTTAATAATAACATTTACAAAATGCTTTTTAATTAAATATAATATTTAAAAGATAATAAATAGAATTAGATAACTACTTAAATAGGATTCATAAAATATTTTGTTAGGTAGGTATAGTAATAATAAATGGCGTAATCAAGTTTTAAAGCAAAATGCAATTTCCGGCACCATGATGTTTTTCTCAAACATCTTTGTTGTTCATTTTTATTATAATTTCATAAGAAATTATAAAATAACACAAGAGGAATTCATGTATTATTTATTAGAATATGAGAGTGATAACTTCAAATAGAAAGAAAAATGTATGCTGAATTTTATACAATGTTTTTATTTAACCAAGTCTAATGTTCGTGTTTCAGGTGGATTTAATTTCAAGTCAGCTATCAAATCAACAAAAATAAAAAATAAAATTGTGCTTGACACAACAAAGTAGGTACCTATAAAAATATTTTTTGTTTGTACACATATGTTGAAGTTAGGTTTGCATAACCTGTCGGTTTCGTCATTTCTTTTAAACTCACTTCAAAAAAAGAGGTTTTCAATTCGACGCGTATTTTTCTGTATTTTTTTTGGCGATGTTACTTCATAACTCCATCAAATCTGAACTGATTTAATTTTTTTTTAATTTGAAAGAATGTACTGTCAGGTTAGTCCCATATTTTGGTGAAGATCTGATGAATATCTTCGGAGACGAAGAATGGAACTCCTCAATAAATAAGAGCAAATCGCTCACAATTGGAGTATGTGAAATATATAACATACATACATATTATGCTAAATTCGTAGGGTTTTAGGAACTGTTGATTTTAAATTGATATTTAAAGCTTACACTAAAAAGCTTAAAATAAAAATTATTTAAAAAAATAAAAAACCGACTTCAAACGGCACTAAAAAATATAAAAATAACTTTTGTTTGTAGGTACATGTATGTTAAAGTCGGGCGCATATAAGGAAACGACGAAACTGCGTGACGCTTTCTCCACTTCAACATACATACGTGTACAAACAAAAGTTATTTTTATATTTTTTAGTGCCGTTTAAAGTCGGTTTTTTATTTTTTTTAATAATTTTTATTATGCCCAAATAAATTCAACATACGTGTACAAACAAACATTATTTTTTATATTGCTGTTTATTATTATATTTTACATTATATTGTGTTTTATGTAATAGATTTGGACCAATTTTTTAAATCAGTTCTTAAATATACATTTTAGTAGGTAATGACGATTTGTAACGTTTACACGTTTACATTTTTTATATGTTCGGGGTAGCGCTAGTTTGGTTTCTAAATATGGGCGCGCCTTCTGCTGGGCTAAAGATGTTGGTATTTCTTAGGGAGAGAGGCTGTGGCCCACGCTCTGGTGCCTTCCTGATCCAAAGGTTATCCATCGCCATCCAGCGTGGAAATGCGGCCAGTCTGATGGGTACCTTTGAACCAGGAGCCACCAGGGGTGGACTTTTCGACTAGTTTTTATAATAAATATATTATTATCTTTAAATTATTTATTAAGAAATGAAATATATTATGTTTAACAATTATTTATACACAAATATACAAATATTCTGTACACTAGCTGACTCCCGCGACTTCGTCCACGTGGTTATATAGGTTTTTATACAGGATCGGATTGGATCCCATAATCCTTTTGTGTACCTAAACTAAATGTAGCCTAAGTTATTCCATATAACATCACCTATCTACCATTGAAAGTTCCATTAAAATCGATCCAGCCGTTTCGGAAATTAGCTGGAACAAATAAACAGATCGACAAACATAACTCTAAACGTACACCAGTTTAAAATAAGCCGTACGTTCAAAGATCCGGGTCCCAAGTTATTTGAACCCAATAAATGTATGTCATATCTGAACTAAAAAACCTATGACCTTGAAATATTTACGGGAATATTTACGGGTACTTGAAATATTTACGGGTAGTACTTTAAGTCTACCTTTCTAACAAAAAAAGAATGAGTTAAATCGAACTACGCGTTATTGAATTAGAGCTAAATACACGTTTTAACTTTCTTCCCCTCTCCCAAGGAAACCGTGCTGAATTTCGGGATAAAAAGTATCCTATGTCCTACCTCGGAGTATAAACTCATATCGTACCAAGTTTCATTTGAATCCATTCAGTAGTTTCGGCGTGATGCGCGGCCAAGATATAGACAGACAGACAGACAGACAGACAGACAGACAGAAAGACAGACAGACAGACAAAAATGAAACAAATTGCAGTTTTGGCTTCAGCATCGATTATAGAGTGCCCTCCAATAAAAATTTTCAAAATACCTTCAATGTACAGAATTGGATCTGTTACAGTTTTATTATATTATAGATACTCGAACCGAAGACAAAAATGTTAAAGCAAGTATTAGATTAATCAGAACAATAATGCTCAATGAATAGACACATATTTTGACGGCAATATCCTGGCTCAAACTGTATAGTTCAAGTCGCTAGCTAATGGAATCGTGTCTCGAGCTACATTTCCAGATTAACTTTAATTAAGCGGATGTTATTTGAAACTCCAGCCGGTAGAAATTTATCTTGTTTGATACATAAATTTAACGTGAAGTATAGCACGCGAAATTACAGACATCTTTATTAATCCTCTTGATTCTGTTACTTATTAAATTTTGATTCGGGGATTTAGGCACCTACACAATAATTACTTGAAATCTAACTTTAGCAACAACTAAACTGAATTAATTAATGCTTCAAATATTTGTTAAGTTGTACCTATACCTAGTTAATAAATTAATAAAATAATAATAAAGTAAATTGAATAAATACATTAGTTTTATTTCCGTCATAAACATTTTTGTGACGTTCTCGTCTACATAAAAGCCGAAAATATAAAAGATCAACACGCCAAAGCTATCTCGCCGTACAAATTCATTTTGGTTGCGCGCATAAAAATGTTACATGGCGGCACTTAACACCCTAACGCCATGAGGCATTACATGCGTTAGGGGCCTCTACGGAATGTGTTTCCCATAAAGATAATCGTCCTCATCAACTGCTTCCGCCATCGGCGATACACAGAGGCCAGAGTGCCTACACATTTTGTGTATAAAGTTCTATCCAGATAGAATTTCGGCCACGGTGTCAATTCCTTTGGAGATTACCCTACTACCACAGAATACTGACTATTATCTACTACTTACTACACAGGAAATACTTTAGTGCAAGAAAGTATATGTGCAAGACGTACAGTTGAACTTTCTCACTCTCTCACATGATCCGATAGGACAGCATTCCGACCTTTTAAGAAGGCGATCAGACGAAGGGTTCAGGGAAATGCAATCTGTAGGTTTTTATTAGTGAGGTTATTATTTCGTATGTGTCCGTCTGTTGTACGTAAATTCAGCATCGGAGTACTTGCTTAAAAAAATTCAGAACGAAAATTAATCACGTGAAAAGTGTCGCTCTTTCTACACATTTTTCATCGGACGACGCAACATTTTTTACATGAAAACTAGATGAGATTCATAAATTATTCGATAGGATCCATGTTAGCTTTCAGACTTCAATCAAGCCCAGACAGCTGCATATTGGAAGATACGCGTGTGCGGTCGTTTGAAAATTGTATCATAGTAGGTATGGCACACAGACCAATAAACCCAAATTGGTTTGTGGTATGGCAATACAAAAAAAAAATGTTTTTGTTAATTAAAGTTTGATAGACTGTGACCTGTGTATATGTTTTCTAATAACCATTACTCAAGTTGTTTTTAATTAATTATCAGCTAAGTAATTTATTTTTTAAATTTGACAACAAATGACCCTTGACTCCGATCTCTCTTGGTGGTGACGATGCAATCTGAGGTGAAATGGAAGAGGGCTGGGAAGAGGTATGACAGTGTAACCATACTACTAGTACCTAGTCGGTTGCCACACCCCTAATCGGTTGCTACTAGACATCGCGCTGGAACGCGAAGCTGAAATGCTTTAAAAGGTACGTTTTTCCAGTTAGGCCACGGCCGAAGCCAGACTAGATCAGAAACAATTTAGAAATCATGAATTCCCAAATCGAACCCAGGTCCACCCACGTATAAAAGCACAGCTTCAAAAGTAATTGTAAAAGTACATGAATAAAAACTTTTCTATTCTATTCTATTCTCTACCCATTGCGGCCGTTAAATCGTCAAAAGTGTATGTCCTTAATTTTCGGGTTGTGTATAAAATAACCTTTCACAAAATCCCAATAACCAACCCCATTTGTTTATACAAAAGTTTGAATTATAATTATGTTTTAAACAATTAGGACCAATCTGATTGGATTCGTACCCGGTCTTAAGTATGTCCATTTATAATCTCTTAGTTGAATAGTGATCAGAGCAACCGTACAAACTTTGAGGAGGTGTTAAATAAAAGTTGGAAGCTGATGATTGTTCCTCAAGGTTCGATGTGATAATCAATTTAAAACAATAAAATACGGTTCATAAATGTTATAATACTGTGGGATTCTTACCAAGGGCGTCGCCAGCCGCTGGCCAAGGGGGGGGCAAGTTGATGATATTATAGTATGCGAAAAGTGTAAAATAGGCCAGTCATATTTGACACAAAAAAATCGCTAAAATCGCAATCAAAAACCTAATTCTGCTTTTTTAAACTAGCGGCACGCTATGATGGCCGGTTTGACACATTACAATAGTGATGTGGAATGTCAATTTATTCTCGAACAAAAAACAATTAAGTTTTGTTTTTGTACCTGATTAAATAGGTTTAATAAAACAAAAATGTATATGTTTATTTAATTTATTTGAACGAACTGAATATTTGAACGAAAATGAATATACATACTTTATATGCACACAAGAAACATATGAATACAAAAGATACCAAAAAAGGTGCCACAAAAGGCCATAATTAATCAGATTCGTCCATACTACTATTTTCACTGTCGTCACTGCTATCATCACATACATTAATAATTATATGTTCGTTTTCTATAATATTATCTATTTTCACATCTCTTTCATAATCTTCCCTTATTAATTTAACAGTTCTATTCACAACCTTTTCCCAGTCTCCTTTAGTCACATGTTCACAAGCTTCTTCTAATAATTTTAGCATTTTTTTTGTGGTAAATGGGGGTTCTGTATTGTGTCTTGCAGCATATCCCTTAATTTGAGCCCACACCAACTCAATCGCATTATACTCACAATGGTAAGGCGGTAACCGTATAACTCTGTGCCCATGTTCTAATGCTATTTCGTCAATGACGTATCGGATCTTGGTTGGTTTGTTTTCTTTTAAAAGACGTACTAATTCCGCTTTTAACATATTCATGTTTGCATCTACGCCATTTTTACGAAGCCATGCGACGATATCAGCTTTCTTTTGGGATTGGGCAGGTGGCTTGTCAATTTGCATCGAGTGGTATGGGGCGTTGTCCATAATTATAATAGATGGTTCAGGGAGGCTACACAACATTGAGGTAAACCATTCAGTAAACTTTTCTCCATTCATGTTGAGATGGTCACATTTACCCACGATTTTATGTTCCATAAAAAATTAGAAACTTCGTTCTTAGAACAGAGACGGGTACGAAAGGGCCTCATAAATCTCAAATAAAGTTACACAAGTTGTGTGAAATTTAAGCCAGGAATAATAAAAAAAAAATTAAAAGGAACTTAGAACTAAAACAAAAGATAAGAGAAATCTTTAAAAACAGGGAATCAATAGCTTATACGAAGTGCATATTTCTCGAAACCGCCATAAATCTCGCTAAAAGCCGTAAAGTGTATTTTAAAACCTTTACACAAATGCAAGGGACTGCGTAAAATTGCAAACACATGTGGGAAGAGAAAAACTGCACGCAAGGCAAGGGATTCTTAGGAATTCTACGTAAGTGAAACAAAAAATATACAAAAGCGAAGTCACGAGATGGGAAAGGCGGGGGCGTTAAAACAAATTAGCCAACCGGGACTTCCAGGATGACGTCACGGGGAGGGGCCTATAGCACCCTACCTGAATCCGCAAATGAGAAATGGGCTGCGCGAGAGTCGAGCAAATCAGAAAACGAGTTTCTCCCGGGGGATTTTTTTAATGTTTCAGATACGAAGATGAGAGGGAATGGAGGGGAGCTTTTAAACTGATGCCCGGTGGAGAAAGGGGCAGTTCGTCAGAGTTCGAAGTCCAAGCACTAGCTTTCAGTGACGAAGTTTAGTAGACTTAATATTTGTGAATTGTAATTAAATTCTAAAACCTAAATATAATTAAAGTGTGTGGTAAGCAGACGGGAGTTATACGGTGACGTACCTACTATAATTTTGTTATTATTATTTATATCTTCGAAAATAGCTCCACAACTCTAATTATTTAGATTATTATTGAATATTATAATAGAATGGGGTTTGGTAACTGTTGTTGGAGTTGTAATTCTATATCTGATTATCGTATTTTGTATACGGTACTGTAAGGGACGGGGATCACCTTGTACAGGCTACGGAATGAACAGATCCCAAGACATACAGTTAGACGATATATATATCAAGGGGTCTAAATTAAAATAAAAGTTGTGAAGCTAGGTTCTTGTATTTTCGAAAATTGGTTTAGTTTAATTATATATAAAATATGCATTAATGTGTGTCCTTAACCTCATGTATTCACGTGTAAAAAGTAGGCTTATAAATAATGATGTTTCTTGTTTTCCTGTGAGCATGTGTGTATTAGACATAAGCTATACATATAGAAATACATTGCCGCGAGAGGTTTTTCATCTGAGGTCTCCTTTTCCTCTCGAGAGCTTAGCATGGCATAGGAAGTGAGCCTCGACAGAATTTCGAAATATCTGACCAGATTCGAAATTCCGTCTAAATAATCAAACAGTTTCTTTTTTTCTCAAATACTCAAATGTATGAGTGATTAAATAACACTTACCGTGAAATAAAAGGCATTTGAGTATACTTTACTTTCTTTCATTATTATATTTAGAATACCTTTCCTAGAACTTGAATAGTGGAGACCCAATCAAGTTAAGAGTCAGTCAGTCATACTATAATTTTAGTTTAACATAAGGTTGAGAACATCTGTGTGTCGAAATAACTTGAAATACTCCAGTATTAAAATTCTCTCATATAACTAACCTAAATCACGAATTCTACATTAAAGTCAAAATTAGGCTAGTATTCAGTATGGCACCAATCTACATTGTTAGCTACAGCTTTCCTCAGTAAATCAACGAATAGGATGTTAACGAACTAATGCAGTCTAATGGAACCTGACTCTTGCTAATACTGTTTTGATAGGCCAAAATCATAAAAGTAGGACTAAAGCTATGTAAGTTAGATCATTAACTACCGCAGTACTGTCATTAATATCGTGGTGTTATCATTCATCGGCAAAACAAGTAATATTCAATTAATTGAGATACATACAACTTCAAATGGCTAAAGGTGTTTGTCCGGGTTCGAACCCCGGCCTCTGGGTTGAAAACAATCGTTCTGACAAACGAACCACCACGGCTTTCTATTATTACATTACGAACGAGGCGAGCATCATCCGAGCAACGGGTACAGCCAGCGAACAAAAGGGTTCAGGTAGGACATATCTCCTTTGTGTGTCTTTATAGCCAGACCTTGGGACGGGAGAGAGCGGCGCATTTGTTTTCGGCAAAATTGTGAGACACTGATATTTTTAATTGGGAAATATAAAGTTTGATACCTTTGACTTATCGAGTCAAGTTTTAATGAAAATTGGTACACGGTTGAAATCAGGTGACGCCCCGGCAGCGCCGTCCCGGCACAACTAAACACGCCATGTCTTATACAGTTGACCTTCCGAAACTGAATTGGCCAATTCAGACCCTAACTGAACAAATACATATATAAATTATTAAATACCATGGTAAGGGGCGAGCCTACGAGCTCAATAAAAGAACCTGTTTTCCGCAACAGGCAATTGATCGCTTCGCAGCGCAAAAAGGAAGGTCAATCTGTGCCCCAAATAACAATGTTTAAAGGCTGGATACCAGCGTAGGGATGTCCCCGTGCTAGTAGGGACGACGGTCGGGTAGAAGATGGCCAAAACCGGCAAATGCGTGTGTCAACCGATCTTCCACACTAACCAGAACGTATAATCTTGCCATTTTGTCTTCAGAGGTTTCTTCTCTACGAGTAATCGAATAAAATTAATTGGTTAATCTTTCATATAAATTCTATAATTAAATCCGCGAAATCTGGTAGATGGATTGAGAGGTCCACACGTTCACCCAACGGAATGTACCAGTAATAACATGCCAGCCCAGATATCAAAGTGTCTCTATATTCTGCCAAACATTTTTTAAAGATTCTCTTATTATAGCTAGTTATAAATCACAAGCATAGACGATCACACCGTACCATCACAGAATTTTGATGCCGAGTGACCAGAATCTACGTACATATTCGAAATAACGATATGACTAGATTTATATTAACAAAAAAAAAAAAAATAAACACAACGTAGGAACCGTGATTAGTTATATGAGAGGAAAAATTTAAAAATAAAATAAAAAGAGGTTGAGGGACACATTGTGCATGTTAATATATATATATATATATATGTTGTACATTTACATTTACTTTATGTATAGGGGGAGAAGAAATAAGCTGTATGTCTAATAAATGTACAATTTACAGGTTTTCAAAGAGGATATTGCAGATAACGAGATATTACTCCTTGCTTATTTCTTGAGCTTAATAATTTTTAACTCAGAGAATTCATATACCCACATGTGTTAGCAGTTTTGCATCAGTATAACACTATTATTTAAAATACGGCTTGGCGTCTTACGAAAGTTGCACAAATACGAAACAAAACAAAAAAAAATGGCTCCAGGTAGGAAGGGACGTAAAACGAAACAAGTAGGTACGAGTCAGGGCGACGTTAATACAATAGAATTGGGTGAGCAAACGGCAACCTTAGGGAATGCGACTTTAGAGTTGATTTTGAAAAAGATTAATGAGTTCGAAGTAAAATTACAACAGCTAAATTCAAACGCTAGTTCGAACGAAAATGCAAGTGTCTCTTCGCACGAGACGACGGTAATAAACGAAAGTGAGAGGGTTGATAGACAAGGATCTTATCTTGAAACCGCGAGTTCGAGTACAGCGCTTTCCGATACTCGAAATTTATATGTCATACAACCATCGGTGACTAAACCAAATTTCGACGGGAAACCACTCACTAATCCTATCTCTTTCCTAAAACGATTAAAGAAATATATAAAGGCAGTCAATGGGTCAGATCGCGAAATCGACATAGCGTTAGGATGCATTTCCGGAAGTGCCAGAAAGGTCATGGAATTATATTCCAAGGGTTGGGTCACGTTCGCCGACTTCGAGGCTGATTTTAGACGAAACTATTGGACCGAGCAGATTCAGGAATCTGTAAGATATAGATTGATTAATGCAGTTTATTCAAGCGATTCCGGAATGACGATGTCTGAGCATTTCGCCGAACAGGCCGAATCAATGCAGTCTCTAACTAT